>WBNO01019653.1:4339-36307 GCA_013400575.1 Peucedramus taeniatus | reverse complement strand
AGCTTGAAATTCCAAAGTTCTGTGACAAAATTTATTCTTTGAACTTACTAGTTTTCAAAAACTGACAACAGTATATCCTGAACAGGTTACTATGTACTACATAGCTATTTTAATTAGCTGCTTTGCTTTACAGTTTCTAGGAACTTTAAATGTGCTGACATATAATTTCTTGAGGTAGCTTTTTTAGAGAAGGAGATGCCAGGTGAGATACACATAGGTATATATTCTAGTTTGGATAAGGGAAGGGAAGAGGTACATGGGTGAATGATTAGGTTCGATAATCATGAAAGTCTTTTCCAACCTAAACAGTTCTATGAATTGCTGAGACTTGGCTATGTCCACAAGACATTCCTTTCTGTTCTGTTCATTGAAGTGGGTTTGGAAACTACCTCTCAATCAGATGGCATTTGCAACACTTTTGTGTGTCCATGTTTTCAAAATTGTATCAAGAAATCAAATGTTGCTTATCACAGATGTAAGGTATTGAAGCTGCATGTTTCAAACTTTCATGGTTCTGACACTGGCCACTTTGGAAGACAATGAGAAAGAAATGCATGATGAGGTAGGAATGCACAGAAAAACAATTTCTCTTTTTTAACTGAAATGCAGGGGCTGTTTTTTGCCACAAAATGCTAGGCTAGAGTGTTTCAGTGAAGAGGAAACTATTGCTCCTTGCACAGGAAGAGCTGTTGGAGGGAGATTAATTATCTGAGTGGTCAGAAATAACAAGCCTTGATTATCATATGAAATAGCAGCATGCAAACAATGGAAATAAAAAGATAAGAATAAAATGCAGTGTGTTAGCTAACCAATCCTCAGTGCTCTGCCAAAGTCCCCATTGTCATTAAGGGCAAGCTGAAGGATTCCAGAAGTGAGACAAAGCTGTGCAGATGAAATCCTCAGAAGAGGCCATGACTGGCCGTTCACTGTTGAATGATGAAGTTGCTGCTGTGTTTTTGAACATTGTATCTTAAAGAGCATTCTGAGCTGGTAGACTAGGAGAAAGTGTATTCATCTTGTTGCATTTACGCTATCTGCCAAAAAAGCATGTGGCCTGAGCCATCAAGACAGCCCTGCCTTTCAAAACACCAGCAAGCATTCTTTTCTTTATGCATTTCATGTGTGATTAAAACTGAGTTGTTGATACTATGGGCCATGATAACTTCTCAGCAAGCCCCATACCAGAAAAAGAACGATGCTGTAGTGAAAAACAGGCCCTCTCCATGGCAGGGAGCAAGACCCATGCTTTCAATCCAGCATGGTAAACCAGTGAATACAAAAAGCAGTATTAACCCAGCTGAGCACTGCCTGTCACTTGTGTTCTCTTCCACTTGGTGTTTTTTATTGTTGGGTGTATCTGATGCCTTTGTCACAAGGCATGGCAGAAACTTATGGCAAGATAAAGTGACCTAATTAACCAGGCAAGGATCAGTCTAAATGTATTTAATTCTTAATGAATTAAGTATCTACATGGCAGTCAGCATTACTGTTGTAAAATACCTGTCAGGTATTAAGATTAAGAAAAGGTCCATGCCAAAGATCATTCCTGTAAAAGGAAGAATTCATCAAAAGCTATAGGCTGAGCAAAATTCCTGTAGGCTGAACAAACTCAGAACGTAGGGTGCCTCTTACCCAGGAGACTGTTCCCACCAGAGCTGTATAAACCTTGCTCAGTCTTTGCAGTTGTCCCTCAAATGGAGGCTGTAACCTTATAGAGGTCTGCAAGAACTGAGGCAAGACGTAACACATTTCTGTAGACTTGGGGTCTTTTGAGGCATAAATGTTTCAGCTGTTGCTGTGCAATAGCCATCTCTGGGGATTTCAGTGGCTGTCCCAGAATTTGCACAGAGGAGCATTAAGAAACTTCACATTAAAGAGTCACAAGGTAATAGGAATTTTTTTACATTCCATTGTATAACAACAAAGTATCCTCATCCTGATAGTATTACCTGTATAATGAATAGTCTGTTCTCTTCTTGTTTTTCTCAATACTATTTTTTAATGCCTCCACTGCCTGCCTACAAAGCTTCCTGTTGAATGCCCTGCCACTGTACAGCAACATTACAAGGAAGAGTTTGTCATAATTTCTGGAATTAAAATTCACTTCCTCAGAAATAAATCAAAGTGCTGCTAAAGTCTCAACAAATGCTCATAGTCTTTGGAATGGCAATATGTGAGTAACAATTAAAGCAGGCATGATTACTCAGTAGGAAGATGTACAATGCTCACAAAATAAAGTACCTTTGGGCAGGGAGAGGCATATTTCTTTGACATACTCTGAAAAAAGGTGACATATAATTCAGATCTATCATTTCATGCTGCTATACTACTACATTAGTGCTGTACTGCAGATAAGTTGTGATTTCTAAATAAGGCAGTAATTGAAACCTATGTGTAGAATATGAATCCTTTGTGGATTCTTGAACACATCACATGTCTCCACTACAGAGACACAGAGAAATCCACGTTACCAAGAGAATAATGTCAATTTACTCTTCTATTAGAAAATACGTCCAACGTGAAAATTGAAGTTTTGTTGTAGCTCCTGGCTCCTGTAATGCAATATACAGCAGTTGCTCTGAAACCCCAGTGGTTGTAGCTCTGAGTTGTCTTTCTTTTATTACTTTGCACAAGCTCTTTTCTAGAACTGTGCAGAGAGGAGGGGTTAGAAATGTAAACAAAAAATGAAGTAGTCAAGGATACCTATACAGATACATCCATTTTCAAATCCAGACTTCAGTTTTGACTCTCAGACAGACTCTGCTGGTTTTTGTGCATTCTGTGGTCCACAGCTCCTGTTTGTATAACTTGCAGTGAAATAACAGAAAATGTAACTATTTCTATATTGGCTAAGAAAGACTATTTAAGACCTCTAAAATATAATTTACAATACAAATAAATAAATAAAAATATTACCAGTAAAATATTCTTAGCTTGGAGGTAAGAATTCCAAAGAGCCCATAAAGTAAAACAGTGTATGAAAAATCACAAATATTTTTTAAAAACTGATAGTAAGAGGATGTTAAAGTCCAGCTGAATATATGATTGCAGAAATTTAGAGCTCTATTAGATATTCTGTGTAATGCCTTTTTGCCTCTTTTGGGTGCTTGTCTTGCTGGCTTTGAAACAATGGTCTTACTTGACTATATACATCTCTGCCCATAAGGTTCATAAAGATAAAACAAACTACCCACTCTATTCCACACTCCCCAAAATGCTTCACAGCAGATCAAAATGGTCTAATACTAAATTTCAAAATGCCAAATCTGTTTGTAAGTCAATATAGATTTTTCCAGAAAAATGACACTCATTTTCGCAGAGTTCTTTTATACCTAAGCCTCTGCTTGGGTATAAAAGCAGGTAAGAGGTCCTCTAGATCAGTTACTCATTATGTGACCTCATGCAACACATGAATAGGTACCCTAATTTTTTTTAACCTTCAAGCATTACAAGCAAGCCTTTCAGAGAAACAGCACGTGAAGGATTTTATTATTTTCTTTTGCAGACTCACAACTTTCATTTTTCTGTTGGACTCTCAGGTTGTAAGGAAAATTCAGTTTCCCTTTCTTTATACTGTGTGTATATGAATGTCAGGGATTAAACTTCCTTTGAGCTTTTCAACAAAGAATGAAATGTTTGTTATTGGAACATATTGCCCTAAGAATCATTGCAAGAACATGATGATTCCCAATAGAAATGAGTATTAATGGTCTTGCAGTATTTCTAAATATTTTCTTCTCCCAAAATTTTACTTATGTTTTCCTGATACTGAGGTGGAAAGCATTGTTGAATTTAATAAATACCTGGATTAGATGTTAAACTTACCTTCATTTTCACTTACTCATCTCTGAGTTGGTATGTTCCAGGGAATGATTGCTGGCAATTGTTTAATACATCAGGTGTTCTAGTATTATACATTAGATAATAACTTCACCTTATCAGGAAAACATATTTCTGAATCTCTTGATCCACTGAAGGATGATAATTGGAATTTTTAAGGAAACACTAGGAGGAGACTGAGAATGAAGTAGTAATTCAGCTCTTTCCAAGCTATTTTTGTGCTTCTGGAAAAATAGTGTGGGTTTCAACAGACCATTTTGGTTAAAGCAAGATCCTTTTAGTCACAGATTACAGCTTTAGATTAAATAATTTAATTTTTTTAAGATACATGTGTCTGAACTCTGCATATGTAGACATACTAAATAAAAAGAACTTGAAGAAAGAGACAGGAATGTAATGAACTTTTTTTCTCAACCTTGGAATTTCTAGTTGGTTTTTATTAATGCAACACAGATCCAGAAGGATAAACTGGTGGAAAAGAGTGATAATGGTCACAACAAATCCAGAAGAATACTGAAGAGTGGCTGGAATATTGCCCAGTGAAAAAGGACCTGGGGGTGCTGGTGACAGCAGCTGAACATGAGCCAGGGTGTGCCCAGGTGGCCAAGAAGGCCAATGGCATCCTGGCCTGGATCAGCAATGGTGTGGCCAGCAGGGCCAGGGCAGGGATTGTCCCCCTGTACTGGGCACTGGTGAGGCCACACCTCGAGGGCTGTGTCCAGTTCTGGCCCCTCACTGCAAGAGAGACACTGAGGGGCTGGAGGGAGTCCAGAGAAGGGCAATGGAGCTGGGGCAGGGTGTGGAGCACAAGTGCTGTGAGGAGCAGCTGAGGGAGCTGGGGGTGTTTATCCTGGAGAAAAGGAGGCTCAGGGGAGACCTTATCAGTCCCTACAACTGCATGAAAGGAGGGTGTGGCCAGGTGGGTGTTGGCTTCTTCTCACAAGTAATAGGTGATAGGATGAGAGGAAGTGGTGTCAAGCTGTGCCAGGGGAGGATTAAATAGAAATTTAAGAAAAATTTCTTCATTGAGAGAATTTTCAAGCATTGGGCCAAGTTGCTTTGGGAAGCAGTTGAGTTACCCCACCTGGAGGTACTTGGGAAGGCATGTAGATACAGCACTTGGGAACATGGTTTGGTGTTACACTTGGCCATGCTGGGCTAACAGTTGGACTCATAACCACTATGTGAAGATGATGGTGGGGGTGGGGGTGGGGGGGGTGTCCCCACCCTTTTTTTAAGGCAGAAATTTGCATGGAAATTTAGAAAGAATATTGTTTCCAAAATTAGTTTTATACTGTGATCCCATAACATTTCACAGAAGTACGACTTAAGGCTGCACATCAGGAAGGTCTTGTGGCCTTCATTAGTGTAGTCTAGCAGGCACAAACATGTCCCAAACCTCACATTTGACTTATGCCTATAAAAAAAGATTAAGCTGTGAAGAAATACAACTCAAATAACTGAAAGGAAAAGCACTGGAGCTTAAACCCCTTGGTAGATGACGAAAGGCTTGAATGGAAATGGAGATGAGAGAGGACCAGAGCAATTCACAGTACTAAAGTAGTTGCAACTATGGCAAGGTGTGACATAATGTGAGTATAGATGCCATAAGGGCTATAAACAGATCAGTTATCCTTAACTGGGAGTACAAACCAGACAGGAAAACAAACAAACAAAAAAATAGAACAGCAGGTAGGAAAATAGAGTAGGAATAGGACATGGGCAATAAAGGTAGAAAATAAGAGAAAAAGAAAGATAGGAGAGAAATCTTGTTTTACAAGGAGGCAACTGATAGCAGTTTATTTTTCAGTCTGGGGTAGGGAGGCAGTTTGAAAGGTGGGGATTATGGCTAAGAGTGTGCATGGGAAAAGGAACTGTAGAGAGATATTTAGGGGAGACATTTTAAGGTCATTTGTTTCACTAAACTGGCAGTAATCCATTGTGGAGAACAGACAGCTACTGTAGTTGTTAGTAAAGAGAAATGTCATTGAATTATAGATGAACATAATGGAAAACTTCATGTCTAGCCATTGTGTAAAATTAGGAGTGGGACATACTGGCTGTGTGGGCTTGGTAAATGCCAGGTGCATGGGTGAGTCGTGAGCATTGGGAAAGAGTGTCTTATTCAAGTGGTCTATTCAGTTCTTACACCAGCACTGTAATGTCATTATTTTTTTTCCTGCTCTGTCTACTGAGTACAAACCAAAGAATAGTAAACACTAAGTGCTTTAGTGACTATCTCAGCATGTCCATATGTTTCTGCTTGCATGTTCAGTGCAATGGCAGAGGGGAAATGACTCACCTTTAATGTGGTGATTGTTCATAAAGGCCTGTGTAATCACACCTGCTAACAACATGACATGATGCTACACTGGGTCACAATGCTCAACATGCTAGCCAGCCTCAACGGGTCATTCTGAGATTACAACTGATTATGTATTAAAGTCTTTATCTCTTCTGATATACAAAATCTTCTTTACCTAAAATGCATTGTTTTTGCATATATATGGACGTTTACTTGACAGTAGTCTGGAAAAAGTGATAGTGGAGGTGTTTCACCCTCTATGCCTGTGCCATACAGCTGTTACTTTCCAAGTACAGTTTTCAGCCTGTTCTCACCTTTGGCTGTTTCCCCCCCACACTAATCTTTATATCACACACTATTTGTCCTTCTGTATGTATGTTTGAGAATGACACAGCCACTTTTACAGGAATGTGATTCTTCTGTCATGACCATTAAATGTGTTAATACCCCATTTGCTGCAGATTGCACTGCCTTATACAGAATTCAGTTTACGAAGGTTACCATTAGTTGTGTCTTATGTGAAAAATGACCAATTGAAACAACTGGCCTACTCAGACAGGAGACTGATAAAGAGCAGCTGGAGAATGAACTACACACTGCTAGCCATTAAAGGCAGAATTCTGGAAAAAATATGAAGGCCTAGTATCTACAAATATAGCTTAAGAACCCAGACATATTGAAACATACTCACTAGCAGCATATTTACAGCAGTAACTGAAAAGCTGTTATATTTTCTAATGCAGTTTCTGCATGTTTAAATAAAATACATCTGGTTTAACAGTAGCTAGTAGTGAGAATCAAGGAGCAACCTACATTGCATTAGTAAAAACATCCTCTTAAATTCCTTAAAAAAAAAAACCCTACAAACTAAGTCATATTACTTTTTTTTCCTGTAACAGCACAAAGAGAGAGTTACAAACAGTGCTCAGGAGTGGATAGCTTAGAGGATGTATGTCCCCCCTCTAACATTCAAGGTGAAATATCTGGTAGATATTTCCAGGGTGCATCTGCCATGTTAGGATACAAGTAAACATTCCCTGCAGACTAACCACGGCTTCCTCCTGGTACTTCTTCCTCCTGGGGACAGAACAGTCACCTCACGTGTTTAAGACTTGAAATCATCTTACTTCACAGCTCCTCCCTGACCATTTCTTCTTGGCTTCAATTCTGCTTGAAAGTGGAAAGGGAATAGTGGTATGTGACTTGGGTAGGGGCACACATCATCCATGATTCTCACTCTCTGATTTATGGCAGAAACAAATCCACTGTCCCTATGTCTGTGATTGTCAGATATTCAAATACCACTTGTAGAAAAGGAACATAAGAGATTTATAGAACATAGAAAAGTAAACACTATAATTATATTATTATAGCAAAAAGGAGGAGGTGGTGGGAGAGAGATGCCACCTCAGTATAGGGAAATTCCTTATCTACAAGTTACTGCAAACTAGAAGGGTATCCAAGGAGCTATCGCAATATGATGCCTGTATATTTCATATAATCTTCCCAAGACATTTGCTGTCAGAGACAGTTGAGATGCACTGTTGCCTCTACATGCTGCATCTATTCTTTATACTCACAGATGTAGTTTCTCAGACCTGGATTATGCCTCCACAATAATTACCTCCTTCTGAAAACCACACACTCCCCAATATGATTCTCAGGACGCAATCCCTAGGAACTCAAGTGAAGAGGCCTCTTTCCTTCCAGCCAGGCCCATCCCCTCATATCAGAGGAACATAGTCACTTGGCTCCAGTTCCAACATGTATTATCACTTACTCCTGACATGAACACTTCACAATCTGTGCCACTTTCCGGCCACTCAGCCACCCTCTGCTTCTATGATTCAACTTCTGAAGGTTGCCGCCAGCCTGAACGCCTCCTCCGTGACAGCTACACAGTGTGTCCAACACACTGTAGGAACTACCCAGGGAGGAATAAGGTTCATATCTATGCCATGGATAACTCTTGGATCTTGCATAACGCAGCCAACTCAATTAAAATTGGCAAAAAATCACCTGCAAATGAAGAAAAGCATGAATGTACACATCAAATCTACACTTCTAATCTACACTAAGGAAAATACAGCTCACTCCAAACCAGATCAGCCTGGAAGAGAGTACTTCACTATATGGTCTGGCTACAGAAGACAAACACACCTGCTATTTCCAACATTCTTTCATAAGCATTCTGAGCAGTTCCATCACGGAAGAAACCCCTGCCACATTCTTTCCCAACCACCTATATGTTGGCCTGCAACTAAAAAAGGTCCACACTGGGCTGCATCCAGTCCTTTGTGCTGCCCCACCTACTGGTGTTAACGTAAGAGCTGCTCCCAAACCAGAAGAACCTGGCATGGCAGGGGTTAATGGGGTGATGGGGAGGGGAGGGTGAGACTAAAGAAAATAGCCCGACACTCTTCCCAGCTTGTTTGATGGAGATGCGACCTGGCAGCATTGAAAAGCTTCAAGATTAATGGAGAAAAGGCGGAATCTGACAGCTTTTCCGCTGGTTTCACTCCTCCTGGGTGGGCTGATTGCTCTTGAATGTCACTTGCTACTTAATCTTGTGTATCTGAAACAGACTGATGTGTTTGGGGAGCCCTGCTTGCTCTGTATAGACATCAATTGGCAAGGCAGATAAAAGGAAACTGCATTGAATTACTCTCTTATGCCTTTTATAGAGCACTTTCTGACTACAAAATAATTAGTAGCCTCATCCAACAAAACCCATCGTGGCTAGGGTGCTCGTTAAACACCAGAAGTGAGGAGGAGAAAGTATTGCTTACTCTCTTCCAGCTCCTTCCTAGAGCTACCATCAAAGCAAGACGTGTTTATACTCAAATGAAAACATCTGTAGCTAATACTGTCATTTAATATCACCTCACTGTCTGTGGGATGCTTGCATTGATTTTTTTTTTCCTGAATGATTACTTCTGTTTGCACATTATCACTGCAGAGTTAACAATTTATGTGTTACATTCTTTCACTGCAGAGCAGAAAACCCTTAAGTACTCTTTAAAAATGTAATACATCTCCCACTCAGTGAACATGATACATTTTCTCTTGTAGTATATAAAGGAGGGCATGGGAGACTAGAACGTAAGGGTTTTTTTTTCTCCATCTGCGATCAAATCAGATGACAACTGTCTTGCAAAGGACATTTGATTCTTTTTTTAATCCAGGAATATCAAGTCAAATTCTTCTATGTCTTTCACTCATGTCATACCATTTACAGCAACCTAGAAATAGTAACAAAATTTTTAAAAGCAGCCTCTGATAGTTCGTGAAATTTGCTTCATGTCCCAAACTGATTCGCATGCTATAAATCTGATTTTGTCCCTATTTGTTACTAAAACTTCATTTGGAGCTATACTAGTGGTATAGCACCAAGTTGACATTGCTGTTCAAGTCTGCAGTCCACATCACAGGCAAAACTCTGGCACTGTGTGAACTGAAAGTTAACATTTTAACTTTTTAGGCATCTAAATATTTAGGAGTGCTTTGTTGCCAAATTAGCTTCCTCCCTTTGATAGACAGTTGTCTGAAATAGATGCACTGAGCCAATTTGACACAGGATGTATCTGTCATAAAATTCAATTTTTTCCTTTTCAAACAACAGAAATAATCACAGTTTAGTCTTAAAGCTGTGGATTGTGTCACACCACCTTCTAAGCAGGGAAAAGTATCCCAGGTTAAACATCAGAACCACCACTGTATTTCAACTGGCACCTAAAAACCAGTTAATGACTGTGCCTTCAGCAATTGCACAGACCTGCTCAGTTGGCAGTGGCAGGGAAATAACTCTGTTGTGTGCAGTTTTTTACAGCATTTTTCCTCAGATCTAAGTGACCCTTCATAGAGAGAAAATGTGATTTCACACATACACTTATAACAAGGTGGAGGAATAGCAGCCATTTCAGTGGGGTTTTTTTCATCTCTCTAATTTCTATGCCTTTCATAGGAATATAGGAGACATAAACTGAATAATGAATCACTGAAGGAAAATTATCACTAAACTCTGTATTGTATTTATTTACTACGTTTTTTAAATAAGGTAATCTGCAGACATTTTACTGTTTTTAAACAAGCAGCTATTATTTTCTGATTTTTTCTGTTTCAGCTGCATGGCACTACTAACAGTATAACATCTAATTTAAACAATCTTTAAACATTTTAAAAGTTGTTTGAGAAATTTAAATTAGTAAAAACTTCATAAAGTCCAACTGTTGCTTTTTTTTTTAATGTTGGGCTAATGATTGTGTTTTGATAAATGAAGCGCGATTCTACATTCAGAGTAAAAGTCAAATCAGTATCTGTTTTCCCATACTGACATTTCAAAGTTCAGATTAATTTAAGTCTGTTGCATACATTTCTCAGCCTTAAACCTCTAACAAACTTTGTAAAAAGTTTACATTTTTACTTTATGAAAAAAACTTTGGTAAAAGGTAAAAAAGAGCAACCAAACCTAGTTATGATAATTTATAGAAAATGGCTCCTGTATAAGTATATGTTCACTTAATATAGATTCAGGAGTGAACAAAGAAGCACTAATGAAAAAGAGGCTATTAGAACCTTTTGGCAATATTGTGAAAAACAAGCAGCATGACATCCTAGAAACTAAAGGGTCTGCACATCATTTCCCTTCCCCCTTTCCCAGAAGGATGACATTTGCATTGTTAGAAAATACACAGGACTTAAAAGATACTTACTAAATTTTGTTGAAGGCTCTTAAACAAAATTCTTTCTGTAAATGTAGTCCGGCCAAATTTATACACTATTTGTCAAAATAAATTTTAATCTTCCTATATTTCGCTTCGTTTACTAAACCTTCTTGAGATTTTTAAGAGCACTGATCAAATTCTACACACACATTTAACTTCACTAGCTAAGTTCATGAGACCTGGCAGAAATGAAGGTGAGCCTGTGCACAACTGCTTACAGGACCCAGATCTTACAAGTAAAATAACCTGAAACAAGCTATTCTATTTTTTTAAGGATTAAGGCAAGAGAATCTCTGTTAATTACGTGCATATTTACATGCATACAGATAAAAATCTGTAAAATTTATCACTTGTTAACATCATACCAATGTTTTAACAAAGTACAATGCAGTCAAACCTTAGGTAATTCGTACAGAATGTCTTTATAGTTAGTTGTCACATTTGGCTACAAAATGGAATTTCTTATCTAGAGATTCTTAGTGCAACATGTTGCAGCTATGCTTTGATTTGCAGCCTAGTTCAAACTACTTGAAATCATGGGTCACTAACACAATACACCACTGCACTCCCTGTGAGTCCTCTTCCCTGCTATTTTGGTGCAGTGTTTGCTCCCACTTCCTAGGAGGATCCAGGCGCAGTGTCTGGTAAGCCACTGCTGTGTGCAGATACAAACACACAGGTACATAAAACAAAAACCAGAAAGAGCTTTGTTTTCCTTCTGCTTCCATTCCACAAGAAGATGCAATCACAAACCAAGAATGCCTGGATGAACAACACTGGTGGTAAGCTTAAATGGCAGACAAAACAAAGTCTGATCTGTTTAGACTTTTATACTACTACAGAAAAACAAGAGACTTCCAAGGCCGAGTTAGGCTTCACAGTGACACAGCCAAGGGCAACAGAGATGTTGTCTGGAATTGTACTGTCAAATGGAAGGAGGCCTCCACATGCACCTCACAGCTGCTGTGCAGCCTCACTCCACTGCCCAGCGCAGATACAACATCCTGGCAATTGTAGTTTCCTGTAAAGAAAAAACAACACAATTTTTTTTCCGCCCCACCACTCTATATTGAAACCTCTGTGTTAAAAGCTGATATCAAACTGAAGTTTGATAAATCTGAAGGTAGAACTTGTACTGTTGCAAACACCTTTGGCTATTATTCTGAGCTGGAAGCTGCCAGACTGGGATGACCTTCAGGACCCTGTCCTATCCCTCTAATTCCAATTTCATTATGTCATAGTGAGATGAGAAGGAGACAAAGTGATCATGGTGCAAGAACTACTTTCTCTTTTTCCTAATAGGAATGTGCAGTTATGAAGACAAAGGGCATACTCATAGCATGATGCTTTACAAAGATAGGACAATATTGTAGTCAATAAATTTTTTTCTCAAAGCTGCTTCATTGCAAGAATTCCACAAGAAAAACTTGCCCTTTGCAAAATGGGCCAAAATTCCGTTTTACCATTCTCTAGACATTTTCATGTCCCCAAAATATTATTTTTCCCTGTGCTTCATCCTCAAAAAACTTGTTAATATTTATTTCAACTAAACAGTTTAAAATGTGTTAGCTTTTTCCAGGAGTTCTGAGGCAATATTGTTCCCTAATATTAAAAAAAAAGAAAGGTATCACTACAAGTGTAGGAGGAATATGCACTCCTGGCTGAAAATGCACGCTAGAGCCAAGACACAGCATCACATAAGCACAGATGGGCCACAGGGTCCCAGACAAGACCTGGAGCTGAGAAAACCCCAAGGGGTGTCCTCTAGGCCTCCTGGTGCTCCCTGTGTAACAGAAGGCAGCATGTCACAAACACTGGAAGGGAACCAGGGCTGAGGGAGAGGTGTGAGCGCATTTGACCCTCATTCAGCAGGAGAGAAAGCAGCACCAAGGCGACATCTCTCATCTTCCAAGCAGGGGACTGACAGTCCTTGTGGGAGATCCAGCCTGCTGGAGTGGGACAGCATGAAGGTGCTGGGTTTGGGGGGAAACAGCTGCTGTGGCCCATTTGTGTTAATTGCTAAAATGGAGGATGGGTATGTGTGGGTCTGTCAGAGGAAAGAGTAAAAACTTGGGAAGGGTAGGAAGGGGGCTCAAGCAGAAAGGCTGTGCATCACCAAGTACTCCTTTAGTTTTTGTGGCACAAGCCAAAATATCACTGAGTTCCATTTATGTGAGAGAGTACGGAGACAATTAACAGGTTTCTGTACACAAACATTTATGTATGTATTTTTAAAACTAAATAAACTATATAAAATTGTCCTAAGATATAATACTTTTGTCAAGATTTGGACAAAGTGAGAAGATGACCAGGACTTGACAACACTTGATTTTTTGCTAACCACCCTCCTGTCCTCATAACTCCTAAGGCTGAATTTTTTTCTATCATCCTTTCTTAGCATCCCAGCCTAAACCCAAGGTCTTGGCTCCCATAGGATTGTTTTGGAAATAGAAATTAAACCTCCTTTCTCATGACTGCCAGGGAAGCAGGGCTCTTGCAGCCAGTTTCAGAAGCCCTTGCCCAGGTCCTGTAGCTGCTGTGCTCCTTTTGAGGCCCAGCATGGAATCCAGTGTGCTTTACTCTGCTCCTGGCCACAGGCTGCACTCTGATGGTCACTTTCCAACCCCCTGCTGCCTGACTCCATGGAGGAGTAGAGGGAGCATGCCTTGGAATTCAATTACCTCCTCCCCATGGGTAAAGGAGAGGAGGTAAGAGGCAAGTCAGAAGACAGAAAACAAAAGGTTGAGCAACTGCCTGCAGCAAAATAGGGAATTCCACGAGGGAATGCTGAATTTGGTGGCACCCTGATGAAATGCCAAATTACGTAGCCATTGCCTTGCTGAGCACAAGGGCCCTGAGCCTCAGGGAACAGGACTAAGATAAATTGGATCAATTCACACAAGTTTGAGGCATTGTTTCAGATTCTCGTTGGAGTCATGCACATGACATTACAATGGATTACACCATATATTTTTAAGTTCTTCTTCAAAACTAAAAAGGTTGTTTGTTTATTTTCCCCTCTGAACAAAATTGTAAATTCCATTGCTATGAAACACATGGAGCTATTTTAACAAATCGTTGCTGCACATAAACTATTGCCAGTCATCTAATGGATTATTGATGATATTTTAATTAGGCTGGCCACTTTACTGAGACCAACTGTCAGTGAATCATATCTTGTCTAATTTTAAAATCTTTAACTCATTAACCTCCTTCTCCTCTCATATCTTACTCTGCATCTGTATTTTATATATACATATATATATATATTTACTACAGCTACATATCTTTTTCACATTAGATTAATTTTACTGATACTCATCAGCCCACGGTCCAGTGGGAGCCATCTGCAGTGCTGGTTCAAAAACCCCTCACACTGCAAAGCTGTGATGCAGTGAAAACTCCCAGTGCTGGGTCTAATTTTCTGAAGTGTTGCTGGGTAATGCTGTAACCACAGGCCTTCCCTTCTGCAGCTAGTGTGAAGCCAGCATGAATTTCATACTGTGTCTTGTGATCAGTGTGACAGAAATGTTCTGATGCATTTGAACAGAAATGTTCAAATTAGGTGAATGAGCCAGGGGTGATCGCGTTCTTGTTTCAGAGACCACTAAGACAGACTACTGCAACTGCTTCTGTTTCCAAGATGTTCTGTGAAAAGTCATTTATCTGTCTTATCCAGAGGGAAAAAGAGCTTCCTACCGCTCAAGGGTAGCTTCCCCAAAGTAGGAAGTAGTGTCATGTCAGAAACTGGACATCAACATCAGGTTTCATAATGAAGCTTTTTCTTACTGTGTACTGCGAAAGCATGTGAGCTGCAGCCACACCCGAGGGGACATGAGGGACAGAATAAAATTTGTGGGATTTGTGCTTAATACCTGATATTTAACACACTGGAAGGATCACTTCCCTGTTTTCACTTGTAAATCTTGGTTGGAAAATGCTTAATCTGGGGCAGGGAGAAGCCTATTGCTCAACACTTTTCCCTTAGTTTTGCAGTTTTAGAAAAGATGTTGGTTATTCTTTTCTCAGTCCCTGAGTAATCTTAGAGGTACCTACCTGATGTAGTGCCTCTTTCCCTTTATCTCACTGCAGTTTTCACAATCAGCTTCATTCACTTTTCTTCATGATTCATGGTGTTTTATCTTCCAGGAGCAGAAGTAAGGCAGCTCTGGGATGCACGCTGATGAGACTGGTTCTTCTGGTCATCTACCAAAGCTTGTAGTTATCCAGTTTCAGAAGACAGTGAAAATCATGACTGTTTATATCAGCCTTTAATTAAATTTACAGCAACCTCTAGAGTTTACTAATTTAAGGTAGTTGCCTAAGTTAGACTCCTATGTTAATCTCTGTTCCCATTACTGTTCAATATACTAAAGGTGGTGTGAGAAGACACTATTCCTGATCTCATCCCTTTCAACCATTCCTCACTGATGCTCACATTTTGTGTATCCCAGCTTCCACTGTTTCAGCAGCCACACAATGGCTTTTTATTTTACAGAGAAAATTTGTTACTCCCAGAACATATGATCACAGCAAAGTTCTCAGTGCCTGAAAAGGTGGTCTGTGATGGCTTTGCTGGCAAACTCATAACTTTGATTAGTGATGGTGAGATGTTAAATCCCCATTACATTAACCTACATTCTGTCTCGAGTACTTGGAATACCACCAGGACTTGCAGAACAGGATTTCTTTTCTTTCTCCTTTTCCCAAGTTTCCAGCACAGCCTGGAAGGGCAGCTGGCTCTGCCTTGGTGTGTTAGAGGCACGGTGCATACCCAGCTGGCTGTTTGACAGAATTTGCTAGGCAAAGGCACAGAGGAGCAGCAGCACAGTACAGAAAGCTCTGATGAGCACTGGGATAAAGAAGATGGAGTTTCTCATATGCCTGAAGTCTGGTTTTGGTATAAATTATCCCTTGCTTTGTCCACTTGTCTTATTGATTTGCTTCCTCTGCTCTTGATGTCCTCCTACGTTTCCTTTCTTCCTCTTCTCCTCACCACCCTCTTCTGTTCTTTCTCTCACCCTCTTCCCCCACCTGTATCCTCTCTGTCCTTTTTCTGCCTCTTCTAGAGTTACTCTGTGTGAAGAGTACTTGGATTTCATGTGCAGTCCATCATGCCAAGCGTCTGGTGCCAAAGCAAATGTCTGGTTAAAATGTTGGCCTGGCTTTGTGCTGGTGAGTGCTACACGATGGGCTAAGAACTGTGGGAGCTTGACTGGGGCTTGGCAGCAGCACCTGGGACACCTCTGCCCACCCCAGCTCACCACGCCTCCCCTCTTCACTACTCATGTCGCACGGACAGGACACATTCTTTTATCTTCCAGCCTGGGACAGAGGAGCTGCAATCTTCCCTTCCCACAGTGTAGGACTTTAGAGGACACCTTTGATTGATTGTTTGATAAAAAGCTGTTTTGCCCGGGTACTTTTGCCAGTGTTTTTCTGATTTTCTTTATGCCTAGTAGAAAAATTGATTAGAAGAGAAACTAAAATCATCTTACATACTTTCTTCACTCCTTTCAGGGATATTCTGTTTCATACCACTTTTATTAACAAGATTATTACTGATAGTGGATGAATTATCTGATAATCACAGCAGGGTTTCTACTATTGTTGACCCTTAAAAAATCTCAATCTCCTACTACAGGACTACTTGACAGGCTGATCAGAAAGAACGATCTGCTCTTTGAACTGTTTTTTCTTTGTTAATCTGGTATTCAAACAAATTAAATTAATAAATTTAAAGCTGACATACTGATTTATTTTCAAGAGCAAGGTCTCACTTTGTAATATTGCTTGAGAAGATTGTTATTCCTCCTCATTTTTATTTTCTGAGTTCCAGACTCAGAGGTCATATAAAAATAGTAACACATATAAAAAGATGTTTTTTCTTCAAGCCATTATTCTTAATTACACACATCCTTGAACCATCCTTTTTTTCCTTAATAGTTACACCAGTCTAATGTTTGTGCATTGTTATCATCTCTCCTATCAGACTCATAGCTCCACATGACTAACTCCCCTAATCTTCGTGGCAGGGAGGAGCAGTGGAGATTGCAATTGTTGTGTATCCCCTGGCAGCCTGACAGATGAAACAATCCCCACACAAGGCTCCGCTATCAGCCGGCTCCTCTCATTACCTGGCAGCAAACTGGCTGCCCCGAGAGGCTGCTCGCCTCCGAGAAACTCCGCCGCGGCAGCCCCGGATGGGCTCAGCCGCATTCCTGACTTCCCTGCCGGTCTCAGCTCAGCACTTTTACAGCTAACTAATTTTACAAGTGTCTTGCACTGATTGCACATATGCAATTGCACACTGAGCTGGGTCAGGGGACTTATCTGGCTGAAGAGTAATGTGGAAAAAGGACACTGGTGCAAAAGAGAAGGAAAAAGGCAAAGCACTCAGCAGCGTAAACTGTGCAGGAACGTGTGCTGGCCAGAGGGCCGTGGCCTCTCCTTAAAGTCACTGATGGCAGGCTGTCCTCATCCTTCTGCAAGAAACCTTCCCCCAGTGCCAGCCCATGGGTGGGCAGATTCCCCACCCATGACTTTTAAAGTGGGAGGAAAATGGCACTTCCACGGTAGGATATGCAATTCTCTTTAATATCACAATAGATGTAGCTCAGGTAAGCATTGACTGCTTATACTTCTGGCACAGTTCTTTGAGAGGGACTCCTACAGAGGCTACACAGCTCCTCTTTCACAAAGTAACAGTATAGTGTGGAGAAAGCACCTCTCTTCCTTCTTTACAGAGGGGTGATTTAGGTGTTTCCATTCCCTTAGAGCACTGACCTGGATGTTCCTACCAAAAAACTATCTTGGACAAAACACTTCACCACTGCTCTCCACATCTTAACAGAAGGTGGACTTTCTCCAAACAGTGATTGAGGTCTGTCTCAGTTTTGCCAGAATGGGACAGTTGTGGCTAAGGAAAGAGGCCAGGTCCCCCTCTAGCTTATGTAACAAACTAGTTCAGTTTCTGATGGCTCAAAGTGAGCATATATTGAGCCCATTAATAATTACTACAGGGATGTCCAAGAAAAACTGGGAGAAAAGCATTAGGAAAAAAAAAACCCTAAAACCTCCCAAAGAATCTAATCATGATAGGGTGAGAAAAGAATGTGGCTGTGGATTGATGGATGATGTGTAGATATTTTTTGTTAGAGACTTATGAAACAAGTAGAAAGTCCAGATGTTTCAGATACAGTAAATAGTTCAATGTTTCTGAAATGGGTGTTGTCAAGGGAGAAAGTTAACACTGAGATGCCCAAATAGGTTATATCTTCCACTTGGCTTTATTAGTTGGTGTAGCTGATGTTTTCTTCTATAAAGAAAAGCATTTTGAGCTTCATCTAAGCTATTCTTTTTTAGTTTATTTTCAACTAAACACATCAGGCTGGAAGTTGTAACAAAATTGGATCTTTGTGTAGGACCAGGTTGCTGCTGCACATGACCAGGGGACTGGTACAAGCAGCATGATTGTAGGCTGGTATAATCTTTAGTCCAGTTTTATCTGTATTGCAGAAACCCAGAGGCTGGACATTTCACTCAAAGGCACAGAAATTGCTCTATACTCACACATTTCTAACTTAGAAGGTCACTTCCTGTCCTCCTCCCTGTTCCTTATAGATTTGCACCTAGCCAAATCAGCTTGGAAACATTGTTCTGCACTTTTACTATCCCCATCTTTTGTTTTCCACTGTCAGTAGCCCTGTTGCTCTTTCTGTTACTACATTTCTTCAGCCTTGAAGAAACTCTAATGCACTCAGCCAGCTCACATTAGTGAGTAGTTTAAAATATGAACTTAAATCCTAGCTTTGATTTGTGATTTGCTCTGCTAATGCTTTAATTAGTAACAGTTCTTCAATACTGTGACAACACCTAAGTATGCAAAGCTCTGCAATAGATTTTATTTTAATTTAAAATATGACATTTTATTTTGGTGGATTTTCAAACAGAGATCAAACCTTACTTCCAGGCTTTGGTCCAGTCAACCCAGTGGCTTCCCTAGTAGCAGCACACCTGGCAGAGTCTTCTGTAGTCTGCAGAAAGTTTTCTCCATCACTGCTGGGGTTTGGCGGCTGGTTCACTGTTCCTCTCAGCAGGCTCTTACTGCTTGGTGCCAGGATTTTCATCTGCAGTCTCTGGGCTGTCCTTCCACCAGCTCCACAGGGATGGAGGAACAACTCTGCCTTCCAGAAAGCACTCTGTGTCCTTCATAAATGTTCATAGGGATCTTTTTGAAACTCCCCACCAATTAATCTTGGGTAACTTCTTGACCTGATAGGCATTGGGTATTTTGACTTTTTGTCCTTTCTGAAGAAGGGTTTTCAGACCCAACAGTCCTTACAAGCTTTCATACATGGAATAGTGAATGCTCTTCCAGTGGCTTGGAATATGCATATATACTCTTTCCCTGGAAAAAAAAAATGAGTGAGATGTACTCATTCTTTGCTCCATCATTTTGCAGGCTTTGTGTTATTTATGGCTCAGAACCCACCTCCAGAGTCTGTTCCCCCAGTTTACTGCAGCATATTCCGTACCTCTGTTCACATCCCAAGGAGTCACAATTCCTTAAGATGAACACATTGTACACTGAAAGTCAGATAGATTATACTTTCCCCTTAGAAACTGCCTTTCTTCAAAGAATTTTAAGACATTTATGCACACAAGACTACTCATACTCACAACATCTGAGATAGACTGGCAGGTTCTGCTGCTTCTTGTCCTCTCTACAAGGAAAATATGCTCAGAAATAGAATTTAATTTAAATTTTAAGATTTCTACCTATTTTAAAAAATCTTTTTCTAATTCCTAATGGCAATTCTGAAAAAACTTGTATCATAACTAATATTTTCCTTGGACCTGAGGTGTGGCACATGTATATGTGAGAGTGTGTTGCATATAGACAGATTCACACCTCTTCCTTTTTATACAAAAATGTTGATCCTTAGCACCTGAGAGCACCTGGAGCATTAGTAATGCAGAGAGCAGAACAAAGGACAGCATATAGGCTCAAAGTGTGACCAGTGTATGCAAAATGTAATCATTGTTGGGACCACTAAAAATTGCATGACCAGCAATGATTTATTAGTAGTGTGGAATCCAGGGAAATACTCCCCTCTAAATTATTGTTTCTCTGGCTCTAAGCATTCAATACATTCCCAGCTTGAGCCAGGGAATTTATTTTCTCCTCTCCTCTGTATTTATCTGTGGTTTGCATTATCATTCACTAAATATACTTGGACATGACATTACTTTTCTTGAGCTACAGATTTGAAAACTTCTGTGACTCTCCCTTTGACCTCCACCATTTCAGGAATTTTGTAATTAAATCAGTAACTCACACTCACTTAATGAATGGGGCCTCTTTTTTGGCATTATATAAATTATATACTTTTCAAATAAGAACAGCAGAGTAACAAAAATTATCTAAAACTCACTAGATTGAAAGCCTTGAAATATATAATATTCATGTTTACACAATTCCTCCCTTTCTTCGAGAAAATATGTGAAAGTAAAGTGGATAATCTGCCACTGAGACAGCTTAATGGTAGATCTAAAATATAAATGTCTACCATTTTGTCTGGAAAAGCTACCATACTTCTGTCACCAACTATTTTCATTAACAACTTACATGCTTTATGGAAGCCTTTTTCTGTACTGATTACTCCAATTTTCAAGAAGCCAGAGGAGGAAGCATTTGTCATCAAGGGCCAAAAAGAACAAGTTACTTGGGTCTTAAATGAGCCAGACCGAAAAGTATCTTATGTTGCCTAAGGTGTAACTATACATGCTCAATTCTATGAGCCAGTGATGTCAGGTTTGGTCAAAATAAAGTTTGTCTTGGCTGTGAATTTGT
Source organism: Peucedramus taeniatus (assembly GCA_013400575.1). Taxonomy (NCBI): domain Eukaryota; kingdom Metazoa; phylum Chordata; class Aves; order Passeriformes; family Fringillidae; genus Peucedramus; species Peucedramus taeniatus. The sequence continues at coordinate 15,582 of WBNO01019653.1, read as the reverse complement.
TGAAGGTATTACCAAATACACTGAGGGCTGGGGAATCTGCTGACTGTGACTTCGAGAAGAGGAAGGGGCAGACTCAGCTTTCAGAGAATCAATCCACAGAGGTACCCACTGCTGTTTCATGGTGGCCTTTGCAGGGCTACTGCTAATCGTGAGATGTGCCCCGCTATTGCTCTGACACCAATAAAGGAAAAGAAACAGCACACAAAGTGAAATCTCCAAAACTCAGTAAACCTGTGTTTTACTGCTAAAGACAAAGAAGAGATTCCAGTGTGTGCTGGATCTAGAGATGGGTAGCTTGTGCTACCTCCATTGCAAAAGAGGAAGAAGAAGCAGAAAATATCTGCCAGAAATAGTATAAGATGGGCCATCTATAACAACAGACAAAGATGTATCAGCTGAGCCAAAAAATCATTAATTGGGATGCTGGTCTGGGAGTTCATGGCTTTGTAGCCTTGAACTCGTGCTTGACTCTTACTCTTTCTTTTGCTAAGATGCTAGACAAGTTCATCTTTTGAAAATTAGCGCATGTGACTAAATACACAATGATAAAAGCACTTATACTATTTCCATAAATTCCCCTGACAGCCATTTGAATGCAAATTGAGCAGAAAGAAACCCTGTTTAAATGAATTAACAAGGAAAGGCAGCAGGGGGATGTGGGGGAAGAAACAGGACTGAATACAGACATACTAGATACAACCTCTTAAAAATAGAGTTGGTTCATATTCAATATAATTGAAGAAGGCATTTCATATACCATTATTTAGGGTCAGAGGACTCTTAATTTATCCAGCTTGAGTGCACTGATACAGTCAAGATAGTGAAATGTTTCATCTATTTCAATACTGCAAACCAGGGACTGCCTGTTATGTGTTTGCTTTCTTGCTTTTGCCTCCATGAACAAAAGAAACAGCAACCTCTTAATTGAAAAGATAACATCACAAAATTGAAATGATACAGCACAAAAACTGTGCCACATGTTTAGAATCTGCAATAAACTTATCTCATTTTGGTGAGCCTCTGTGACTGTGCTTGCTGACCTGGCGTGTGCAAGCTGTAGAAGATTGATGACTGTTAGAAGATTTACAAGAAAGCTGAAGTTAAGCAGGAAATCAGTTTATTTTATCTTGAAAACTGTGAAGTAAGATAAAAGTTTATACCACTTCAGAGTGTGGTAGATTATGCAGACTGTTTTGTTTTTTCTGAGAAAGGGATCACTGGTCAGTGCAAACTTTTGGTTCCCAGTTCTGCTGCTCTACATTGCCATAGTGGAAGCTGAGGCTGTGGTGCTGGTGCTAACACCAGGGGCTGAAGATGACGAGTAAGGGCAGAAATAAACTTCTCACAAATTCACCACCAAAGAAACCAGATGGAGGCTGCAGAATCACCTGGGTGTTCATCATCCCAAAGTATTTCATTGGAAAGTATTAGTGAAAATAAGATGGATAGAACTTAATTTTGTATGAAGTAGTATGGAGAAAACAACCCCACAGGGAAACCAGAAAGAAATAAGGCATATACTCTCTCCACACATACCTAAAACAAGCATCTGCTACCATATATCTGCATGCAGTCCTTTCAGATCATGAAGAGCAGTAGGTAGGAACAGACCTGTTGAAAAACCAAGTATGGGTTGCAAGAAGTGGCAGTGGTGACTCACTGTTGAACAGTGTTCAATTGCCATTCAGCTCTGGTGAGTCAGGGATAACTGTACAGATGGATATATCATGTTCAGAAGAGATGTAACATCATGGCACATCAATTTTACAAGTATATTTTCATTTGAAAATAAGTTAGTTAATCATAAATAACTTCAATTTAAATAAAATATTAATTTCTTTCCCTATTTTTCTAATAAAATTGTAAACTATTTTACATAGTTCAAAATATTTGAGGCTGAAGTAGCCACATAACACAATTCAGTTTAAATAGAATCAGTTTGAATTTTGCCTCAAAATTAGAAAATAGTTTATTTGAATTATAGCAAAAAACAAATGACATATTTAAATAACTCTCCATCAATCAATAGCAAGGGTTTGAAATAGGTAATAGAACAGATTCCAAACTGTGAACAGATATCCCTTCTTTATGGCTAACTGGGTTTGACTTCACATGGTTAAAAGTTATATGTGAATGTCTAGTGACAGCTGAAAGAAATTAACTACATCCAACAGATTCTTTCTTGTACAGACCACATAAAAAGATAAGTCTATGAAATGCTTCGACAAAAGAGTCTTTAAAATTAGTCTTTCACGAAAACCATCATTCAATCATCTTCTGAATGTGACCTAAGATGTAAATATACAATGCCTGTACCAGGTGAAATGACACCATTGTACATGTTGCCTACCTAAAACCGTAGGACTGCAATGCAAAACACAGATTTTTCCCAAAGGACTCTCTGACAAAACTAAAACTCAAGCCATGCTGGGGACACCTTGTCTCCCCTGCAGAATAGCTGCAGAAGAGAGTCATAACTGTTTGCAAGGTGCATGCTAATTGTGATTAGTGAAATCAAGCCCCTTGTTACCAGACAAATTTCACTGAGTTACCAAAGTGAAAGTGCCTTGGGAAGCTTAAAATGAAAGGATTACAAACTTGCTTTGCTGGTCTCATCTGTGGGAGGCCTTAGTTGCATAGGGAAGGCACTGCAGTGAGAGTCTATGCTCAAGCACCAGCACTGCTTCAGGGTTCAGATGATCTTTAGGTCAAAATCATTCTGCATTTGATCTCTCTCTCTCCCAAATGGAAGAAAAAAGTCCTCACTTTTGTAAAGAAAGGAGTGAGGCTTAATGCTGTGGGCTTGCAAAGCTATTTGAATAACAAAGGAGACAGTGCTATAGTTAGGATAATGACGCTAAGTCAGGATGTTCCAACAACACGAAACTATGGCACTGATTAAATATTGATGTGAGAAAGAGAATTGGTAGAAACAGATCACTATATCAGACAAAACATCTTCCCTAGAGAGCTAACAGCTAGTACTGCCCAGACAGGCATTCAAAGTCACTCCATGAAACCCAGAAAAAAACAGGGAAATATCGACAAATTCATCTGTTTTAACTGTTGTTCTGTCTGGATTGCAAGATAGCTACAGGTGATGCAGCAGTTGCAGTCTGAAAATATGCATGCTTCAAACTATTACCTACACCTGTAAACAACTGTTTATGTGATGATGGTCTGAATGTCAGCAGCACAACAGGTCTCAAGCTCATATCCAATAGACAATGGAGATTCTGTGGAAGGCTCCAGACAAAAGTGTCATCCTTGAAGGACAGCACTACATCCTTACCACTCTCCACACTAAGTTCTATGCAAAATTGTAAAAACTGCATTTTCTCCCAGCAAGATTTCAGTTGCTTGAGAAGGGGAGAGGGAATTTGAGATAAACAGTCAATTAAGAAAATACTCCCCAGAATTATTTTGAGATGTTGTCTGGCAGTGGTCTGAGCAGATGTGCCATGGTGCTGTGCCATGCTGTTAAGGAGCCTAAGCTGTGCTGTTAGGCAGCCTCTTTGCTGAACTGTGCCACAGACACCACCTTCCATGGAGAAAATGTTGTCTGCAGCCAAGTCACTGCTCAAGGCATTCCCAGGCCTCATAGTTACTGAGGTTGTATGAGAAGAAAGAATCACATCCTTTGGATGTTGGGGCCTTATTCAGGATCTTGAAGACAGAGAAATGAAGCAGCAAATCTAGAAAAGTTTAGTTGGTTTCTATGCTTTTAGCTGAATAGGTAAGTTGAGGACCAGTGTTCTGAACCAGATGGTTTCTGGGCAGGCACCAGACCTACCAATTCAGGGAACTGCACGATGACCTTGAGATGGAAACAAAACCCAAAGTAAACCTGCCCATCCTAGCGAAAAAAGGCACAGAGAGTGACCTGGCCAGTCAGAGAGAAAAAATTCACCTCTTCTACCTGATCCACATCCATGATACCATGACCAAGGATTAGGGGATCATTTTGAAGGTGATGAACCAATAAACTAAGCCTCTGTTTCTGAACTACATTTTTCCTATGTGAGGGAAGGTGATACTCATCATCCCCTCTAGTCAAGCTACACAGATTTGCTAAATTCACCCTGCACTCATTCTCTGATAAGAAAATGCTCTCTTGCAAAACAAGTAGTTTTGTCCTGTCTTTTCATTCATTGATGACTTTTCATGCGCTGGACACTCATTCCATGCTGTGTAAATACTGCAGATAAGCAGTGAATTCACAGATGGAGGGAAAAAGATATAATCCCAATGGTTTGTGAGACCACCAGCACCACAGGAAGCTGTAAGTCCCCATAAAAGGGTTGATAAACTGCTTTAGCATGAAGGTAGTTTTGACATTTGGGATAACTGCAGAAGGACAGGGAATTTTACTGGGCATCAAAACTAGACCATGTGCTGTTTGGAAAGGCATGTAACAAAGACATACAGAGAAATGAGGATAGATGACAAAATTTCAAAATAAAGTTAATTATAGGTATATGCATATCTGACACTAAAATAGTTCTGGTAACAGACTCTCATATTTGCATCCTTTGAAACATCAGTGTAATATTTTTTATTGTTTTCCAACATATTTTCTCATGTACAAGGTTCTTTCCTACAGGACTCTTTAAATGAGTTACTTTGGTAGTATTTTTCTCTCTGAATTTTCTATAGCTTTTAGTTCAAGAAACTGAATCTGATATACTGTAGCCTTAAAGTAACCACAGAATACAGACACGCAGAACAGACACTGCTCAATAGAAGCAAGTAATTTTGACAGGTGAAGAAAAATCCGAGCAATTCTGAAGGAGAAATAAATATTGAAACAATTTATGTACTCCAGCTATCACAGCCCATAAATGATTACATGAAAGAGATATTTTATAAAATGCATGTAGACAAGATTTTTCCTTTGTTCTGTAACCACAGATACAGCTTAAGTTTCCTCATAGGAAACTTTAAAATGGGGAAAAAAATGATGGCATTTACCTTACCATATGGAGGTCTACATATTTCAGCACAGTGGTGGTATCCAACATGCTTATCTGCACTCCCACTTGACTCTACATCTGTCTAACTACCCAGGAGAGTGATGCATCTGGAAAGGTTGAATAGGCCAAGGGAGTTTACATGTATTTTGCAATGTTCTTGAGAAAATTTACTGGAGGGAGGTCAACGTGTCTTTTTTCTTGTATCTCTTCGCATTAAATAAAAACACATTGTATGTTATCTGAACATCCTGACATCTAGGTTTATTTGTTAGTTTGTTTATTTTCACTAAGAATGTAGAAACGTATTGGAAAGTGTTTGCTTTTGACTTGTATGCAAGGGGAATGCTTGAGAGGGCATAATATGAGGATTAGTACTGAGTAACAGATGTAGATGAAGAGATAAAACAAGTTTCTGATGGAACAGATTACAGTCAAAAATGCTTTTTGAAGAAGTTCATAGAGTTGCACTCCAAAAATTAGCATCTTTGTTATTTATGGTAGTGTTTCATGGTAGCCTGTGACAGGATTCATGGGAATGGGGCACATCCCTGCAAGAAACAGTGGGGAGAGCTGAGCAGTGCCAGGGAAAAAGACTCGCCTGGGGGTGGGGAGACCTTTCACATGCTCCTCTGTCCATGCAGCCAGCCAAGGCACAGGCTTTGATCTGCCCAGGATGACAGTGAGCCAAACTGTCCCTCATTCAAATGAATCCACCAGACAGTTGTGAGACATTCCTCAAAGGGTCACCAGCACAGGGCTGCGGAGGAGGGCAGCTCCGGCCATGCTCCTGTATAACATCTCCTCACAGCCGCACCACCTGCTGCAATTTCCCCCCACATCAGGCTCAATTTGTATGCAAATCCTCCCTCATTTATTCTTGCTCCCTTCGGAAAGGACAAATTAAGTATAATAACTGTAATTGCTTTAATAACATGAAGAAAATGACACCTTTATGGGACCAATAATCAAAGACTGAGACTGTAATACAGCATGACAGGTGTGAAGGCATGCCACCAGCAGTGATTTTCCCATTTCAGTATTTCTTTCGTCACCTTGAAAAGTGCTTGTCTTGGTAAGCCAGGCCTGGCTGGTCCCTGGCTGTAAACTCCACACCGTTCCTGACAAGCCAGGTGGGGCTCCCGTGGCAGCGGCTCCACTGGGGCAGCAACTGCAGGTCATCAGCACCCGGCTCTGGAGGATGTGGGTTGGCATTACCTGGTGATGTAAAGGACTCCTCAAACTGGTGTCTCCCCTCAGCTCTGTGGCAAATAAATATCTTATGGCTGATAGGCCACAGGCTCAGGCAGATGGCCACCCCTGAGGAGGCCTCAGTGTCGAAGGCCTCAGTGCCATTCAGAACAGTGGCCCACACCTCACCAGGCTCACCTTCTGCATTCCTTATGCTGAACCAGACATTATCTAATTTTGGCAACTTTTTCTGGTTTAGTTCTGACATTAATAAATGAGAACCAACTTTCAGCATAGTCAGCTGGAGCAAGGCACATTTGATCTTGGCTTTTAGTTATACTCAAAGCCATCCACAAACAGTTACATTTTCTAGCTATTTGTATTGCAACCTGTAATTTTGATCATAAAAGAGAGTCTCAGAACTATCCTCCTGTAATAGTCCCTGCTCTGATGAAAGACAAACCCAGCATCAAAGATCAATTATTGCATGAACCAGAGTTCTCACCCAAAATAAGCAGATACAGAAATACAAAAGATGATGAGAAAATGAGCCTTCATGCATACTCTGATGAAGAAAGAACAGAATACTGTGTCTCATGACAACCATGAATGAACTGGTCCTTGAGTGCCAGGGGAATTCCAGATCTATGTTAACAACCGCTCCAAGGACACACTTGCGTGACACGGGAGAGAGATGTGCAAACAGGTGTGAACATCAAGGGGTTTTAAAATGTTATAGCAGGCAGAAATTAAAAGGATCCAGTCACTGACTGGAAACATCAGCTTGTAGTGAACACCTCCTCAGGCCTTAATCTGGCTAGATGCAAAATGGTTCTCAGAGACCAAGTGCTTGAGAACATGCTAGTCACTGGTATCCACATAGTATGAAGTATCACACTTGAAAGAAAAAAACAGTTTCTGTTTAGTTTGTTTTGAACCAAAACCTAAAAGCAAAACTGCCTTCTGAATCTCTCATAAGCAGACAGAACAAGATTCACCATCCCACAGCAGTTTTACTGAAGATTTGTCCTCATTATTGAGAATCTAGAAAACAAGACATTTCTAATCTACAAACACTTCATACATTTTCTTAAATGTCTATGTCACCAATACATCTACATATGAAACCACCATATTTGACCTTGATATTAAAATTCTTCAGAGATCAAAAGCGAGTGCTAAAAATAGACAAGATATTTATATAGTCCATAATAGTAGAATCCTATATTACAGGCACCTCTCAGTGGAGACAGGCCTGAACTGAAATCTCAGGTCTGCACATCATACCAAGAAAAGAAAACAAATAAACAAAAAGCTGATGTTCTGTCTCAGATGTCAGAGGTTTACCAGGAATGTTCCTGGTTCTGTTAAAGACTTTGGTGCATTGACGTTTGGTGCTCTTAATGCTCCAGAAATTTAAAAAAAAAAAAAAAAATCAAGAAAAGGAAAGGAAACTCTCTTTAGTCTGAGAGTGAGCCCTGAAGTCAGCATGCCATGCGAATGAAATGAGAGAACCCCAAAGAAAAAAGCTTCAGCAACATTCTGCTATCTTTGGGTAAACATTTGTTTGCAATATCTTTTAAAAATAATACTGTCAACTTCAGTGATTGACGATTTCACCCCATTCATCACTGACAGCCAGAATTATTTTTTCAGCTGTGGATCATGTTAATTGTGGAAGCTAATAGAAAGGAATGTGAGGTAAATGGTCTCAATACCTTTAGTATATGTGATGACTTTCACAGACTTGCAGTACTGTATTTACTGTAACCAAAAGGTCATGCTCTATATCTTAAAGGCAAAACTAAACTTTCCTTCATCACACTCCTGCAAACCATGCAAAAAATATTTTAGACAAGACAATTAGCATTTTTAAAAATCAACCTTAGTTTCAAATACTTGAAGGAAGTTCAATTCAATTCTTTCAATTCTGACACCCATGTGTAAACCAGAGAGGATTACAACTACCTAGTTGGCAAACAAAGCAATTTAGTAAAAATGGACTAATTATGTTATAACTCATTTTACTGAAAACAAGTGCTAATTTCTTCTCTGCAGCAAGATAAATATTGATAAAATGATATTGCATTTTTCATTCCACTGTTAGACAAAAAAAAAAAAAAAATTAATCGCCAGGTCCTACAAAAATTCTATGCATAGTAATGCTATAACGAAATAGTTCTGATGTAGTTTTGCAAACAGGTATTTGTTTTCACAAGCATTAAAACTTGATACTGGCAAAAATGGCGTCTTTGAAAGTTACAATAATACAGCAATTTGGGTATAAGTTTCTCTGAGGAAATGCTAGGATATGTGCTTTCAAATAAATGAGAAGGTGACAAAAGACAGAAAACGCTATTTTAGTGTATGCTAACAGAACAAAAAATGGATTCCTTTCTATAGATGAGCTTTTTAAAGTGCCAACTTTAATGCACAGCAGGAATTACTGCTTTCAAGGTACTATCTCAAAATTGACAAGCCCAAAATGTAACCTACTATAAAATTAGACTCTAAACATTTTTTTACAGGATGCCTTTTTGATCCTGAAATATCTATCAACCTTCCTAATTCAAGACTGTAATATTGTGAAAACACCAAATACTTTGCTGTGTGATTGGCCATTAAACTTGTTTTGGTTTTCCAACATTCGTATGCAAGTCATGATTTCCTCTCTCCTGCCTACCATCTCTGGGATTATGCATTTGAACAGCACCAGACCTTTTGTTTGGGATTTCCATGATTTAGCATTTCAGCTGGCACTGTTTTACAAGTTACAAAGTTCCTGTCCTTCAACATTCAATGCTTCATTAGAAAGATGGCAGCTCTTCATACATGGAAGCTGCAAAACTGCAAAAGGATTTTTTGTCTTCTTTTACTTACTACATTAAAAACGCTTTCTAGTGCATACTGAAATGCAATAAATCATAGTTACATTGCATGGTAAGAAAATTAACAACAGCATTTTACTTTTACAAGGTGATAGGTGAAAAAAGAAGTACTGTGATGGTTAGTTTTATTTGTTGTCATTTTCAGGTACAATTCATGCCTCTTGCTTCTTAGCAAGTGGGTAAGTTTTCAAATACATATATACAGTTATATATATATAGCTTTTTCATGTGTGAGGAAATGTTTCTGTGCTTAGAAATTAATTGCAATAGCTTTTTATTACAAATATGGTCTCCACCAAAACCAGCCTGGAGGAGACTGAGAAGAGATTTCATCACAGTCTACAACTTCCTCATGAGGGGAAGAGGAGGGGCAGGCACTGATCTCCTCTCTGTGGTGACAGTGACATGACTTGAGGAAATGGCCTGGAGTTGAGTCAGAGGAGGTTTAGGTTGGATATCAGGAAAAGTTCCTTCCCCCAGAGGGTCTTTGAGCACTGGAACAGGCTCCTGAGGGAAGTGGTCACAAAACCAAGAGAGACAGAGTTCAAGAAGCCTCTGGACAATGCCCTCATGCACATGGTACCATTCTTGGGGATGGTGCTGTGCAGGGCCAGGACTTGGACCCGATGATCTTGTGGGTTCCTTCCAACTCAGAATATTATGCAATTCAGGCCACTTTCAGGTGAAGTGTGTCTCTTCTGCCATAACCATCCCAAAGCAGTAGTGAGCCTTTTGCTGATTACTTCAGTTGGGTTTTCTGTAAACCTGACAAGATTAGAATACTTCTGTTCTCTCCCAGTTTATTGCCACAGGTAACTGGAGCTCCATAGACTACTTTTAGTACCAATACTGACATTCACATATCTGCCTTTCCTAGAGAGACTTGGTGATTAAAAAATTAAGGTATATTTAAGACATTATAAATGGAGGTGCTGAACATGTTTGATGCACAAACACACCCTCCACAAGCAAGGTTGTCCTGAATATATCCCATTAAAACCCAGAATACCACATATTACATTTTCCTATGAAATTAATATAAAATGAACAAGCATTATATATAGCCTATTTTGGCTTCTCTAAACACAGCTGTGATAAAAGCTAAAATACATTATAAACAGTTAGAATTAAGAATAAATGTCTCAGAACTATTTAAATTAAACTTCAGTCAAACCCACACAGTGAAATTAATCAGTTCACTCATGAGGGCAGAGGATTGAAAAGGGTAATGATCTTCTTCAGTTTCTTCACCTAACAGAACTCAGTACAGCTTACTTTATTTCAGGTGGCCTTTTCAACTACTGAAATGCTGGAAAAGGTATGGTTTCAGGATGCTGAAAAAGGTATGGTTTTTGTTTTTATATTGGATATGGGACTCCCTTTTATCCTCATGTTAACCTGGGCCCTGGATGACTAACCCTACAGCTGACACAAACAGATGTTTTTATTTGTTTAAACTATTAGGTCAAAGGGCTAATGAGCTAATGAAAATTCTTTTAAGAGCTATCAAATGAAGCATGATTAGCTGGTTTTCAGTTCCTATTTGTATGAAACAAAAGAATTAAAAAGAATTCTCAGGTTACAAATCTTTCATTTCCTTCGTAGTTTTGGTTAAGAGGCAGATTTAAAAAACAGTGATATGAGAAAAGCATACCTCAGTAACTGCATTACCAACTCCAGTCTGGTTTAGCAGCGGTTCTTCCATCAGCTGTTACAACTTGCATTGTGAGAGCACCTTCTACTCAAACGGGGTTTGACAGGATAATATTGAGCCATTTCAGCAAGCTTCTATTTTTCCCAGAATATATTCATTTGCTCAGCTTCTGTAACTTCTGTTTTGTATATGTGCTTTGTCATCATTTATTTAAAGAGAATTTCTAGTCACATAAACATGACCCTCAGTTTAATATTATGGAATACTTGTGCAGGGATTATTCCAATCTCTGTTTCATCAATAATCCTGCAATATCTTTCAGATATACTTCCAGAGTAAAAACATCTTGCTATGGAAAGAAATCAGCTGATTTTGGAAGTTTCTATTTCATACATATGTATGTGAATTTGCAACTATATATGATGTACCAATAATTATACAGTAGTATTTGTTTTCACTTATGAGTAAATAATTTATCTTGAAGAATCCAAATCAAGGTAATATACCATGCTCCCAAACTGGCTACTTACTCAAGAAAGA
>WBNO01019652.1:0-96757 GCA_013400575.1 Peucedramus taeniatus | reverse complement strand
CATCATAACATCACCCTAGGACAGCCTGGCATTGCAGGATACTAAGTGTGATTTGAATGTGGTTTCCCTTTCCAAAGCTGTCCCTGCTTTAGTCGTGGTGCCTCCTCACCTTCTTGAACACGACAAAGTTGTTCTCTGCTGTCGTGTGTTGATCTCCTCCTCGTACCTCCAGGGAGGGAGAGCTCAGAATCCCTTCAGAGCCTCCACCCTGTGCAAACCCCCTCTTCACACAAGGAGAGACCTAAAGGGCCTCTTTCCTGCAGGCGTTTACCAACAATCCACAGATTTTTGGAGGGAGCAGCACTGGAACAGAGTCCTTGATGGAGCTTTATTGTTTCTACTTATGTCATTGATTATGATGGAAAAGGCAGCACCCCGGGGCTGGAGGTTGGGAGGGACCATCTAGAAAAGCTGAAGGCCCTCATCAAAGGCACTTTTTATCCCGTGAATGGGAGCCTTGTGCTCCCGAAATGTTCTGGGTGGAGCCGGAGGTGAGCTCATCGCCACACCTGGTTAGTCAGGAGAGCCAGGACCAGTGCTGCAGCTCCCGCTGGATGGCCGGGGAGGAGGCCAGGGGTGGCCAGGGCAGGAGGAGTCAAGGCCACACTCTTGGGAAAGGTCAAAACCCAGCGGGAGCCTGGACCGATGCCCAGCTCTCATGGAATGCTTACATGAGGGAGATGAAAGAGAGAAAGAGAGGAGTTCAAAGGAAGGAGTCCATGCAGGTAATAAACCATTGGCCTCTCCTGGCCCTTTCATGGGGGCAGATTTATTCCCATCAGGAATATCCATCCCTGAAAATAATTTTCATTAAGCAGAGCCCCAGCTTTGCATCCATTTGTGGGTCTCGAAGCTCTTGGCCTTCTAGAAGAGAAAATTTAATGTCTGTTTTCCAGTTGCTGGATTAATGTTTGGCCCAGAGGAATCAGAGGTTTGGGTTGGAAGGGACCTTAAAGATCATGTCATTCAGATTCCCATATTAGGAAGAAAATTTGGGATCCAAAAAGTTTAAAATAGTTAAAGGTGGGAAGGACAAATTCCTAGGAAGTGGGGCAGGAGCCCAATGTCCCTGCCCAGCAATGTGTGTGATGTCATTGAGCTTCACCCCAAAATCCACTGATCCCAAAGGAATATTTGCTACTTTGTCAGACACAAGCAGAGTTCTAAAGTCTTAACTGCTTCTCTGACATGACCTTTGCCTGTCCAAGGATTTCATGTGCATGCTGATTTCCTTTCCCAGGGCAGTCAAGGATGTTTCAATGCTGCTTTGGGGCTGGAAGGAACTTTTCCTGTTGGGAAAGGTGGCACAGAGTGGCAGGCATGTAATCAGGAAAAGGAGAGCAGAGGGTTCAGGCAGGATGCATGTGCCCTTGTTGGGAACTGGGATGAGCACCTCACTCCCACATCTCATTTTTCTGGTTCCACACTGACAATTTAAACTCCATATTTATTCACATCCATTCCCAGCAGATCCCTCATGGCCATGGGAACAGACACAAATACTGGATGGATGTTTTCCTGAAGTGCAAAGAGCAGAGGACAGAGGGAACTCCTGCTCCCAAGAGCCCAAAGAGTTGCTGAGCTGAAACTCAGGCCCAGGATCCTGGTGAGTTTCCATGGGGTGGGAGGTAACTCCTCACTTTCCAAAGTGCTCAAACTATCCAATACATTGAACGAATTCTGATTTGGTTTTAAACTAAAGGAGGAGATATTTAAATGGGATATTGGGAAGAAATTCCTCCCTTTGAGGGTGGGGAGACCCTGGAATGGATTTCCCAGGGAAGCTGTGTCTGCCTCTGGATCCCTGGAAGCATCCAAGATTAGGTTGGACACTAGGGCTTGGAGCAGCCTGGGACAATGGAAGGTGTCCCTGCCCATGGCAGGGGTGGGATGGGATGAGCTTTGGGGTCCCTTCAACCCAAACCAGTCTGGAATCCTGTGATTCCATGGATGCTGCTGGCTGGGGTGGCTCCATGCTGAAGTCTCAGCTGACAAACACTGAGATGCAGCTCCAAGGAATTCAAGCAAAACATAGAGTTCCCAGGAGACCTTGGAGCCCCTGGAGTGCCCAAAGGGGCTCCTGAAAAGATGGAGAAGGACTTGGGACAAGGAATAGGGAGACAGGACACAGGGAATGGCTTCCCACTGCCAGAAGGAGGGATAGATGGGATACTGGGAGGGAATGCCTCCCTGTGAGGGTGGGGAGGCTCTGGAATGAATTTCCCTGGAAGCTGTTGCTGCCCCATTCCCGGAAGTGTCCAAGGCTGGGTTGGACGGGACTTGGAGCAGTCTGGGATAGTGGGAGGTGTCCCTGTCCATGGCAGGGGTGGGATGAGGTGATCTTTAATGTCCCTTCCCATCCAAACCTTTCCATGATTCTGAGGTCATGTTTTTTGGCCTGTCTTGGGCCTTTTCACTGACGCAGGAAGAACAGAGTAAAGTAAAACTGGACAGGTCTTTCTATGGGTGTTGCCTAGCTGACCCTGAAGTCTTCCACCGCATCCTGCATGGCCTTGAGCTCAGAGCTGAGCTGCAGCCTCTCCCCTCCCAGAGCCTCCAGCTGCCGCCTCGTGTTGCTGATGTATAAATCAAACGTGGGCTCCGGGTTATTCTGCACAATTTTCTGGCCTTTCAAGAGGCTCCATTTGGTCTGCAGAACTTTGTTTTGTTGCTCCAGGAACTGCACCTGAAACCCATCAGAACAATATAAATAATTCAGGATCCTCAACTCAAAACTTGCCTTGCTTTTCATGAAATGGGATTTTAATATGGCGGGGGTTGTAAATATTTTCTGTAATTTAAAGCATGATTTGATGGGCATGTCAGCAAAAGATCATTGGTGGGAAGATTTGAGAGCCAGGAGAAATACTCAGCTGCAAGGAAACCTGGAGAAATAATTTGCTCCTCATCTGGGTTGTAAAAAAGATCTATATGGACAATCTGGATATGGAACAAAGTCCTGTACAAAATCCTTGACTCTGCTTTAATGATTTAGAATGAAATTTCTAACATTGAGAACTTCCTGACTCCATCTCCAGGTAATGCCAGAGCTGGAGGACCAGAACTTGCCTCACCTTGTTGATGAAGGAGGCAGATTTATTGTTGAAGGATTTAAGATGGTCCTTGTCCTCCTGCCACACCTGCTGCACATTGGGGTCTATTGTAAAATCAGAGATCCCCAGATGTGAGGGAAGAATGATGCATCTGACTCCATGTTATCAGAAGGCTATTTTATTACTTTATAATACCATATTATGTTAAAGAAAACTATACTAAACTATACTAAATAATAGAGAAAAGATACTTACAGAAGGCTAAACAGATAATAATGAAAACTCGTGACTCTTTCCAGAGTCCCGACACAGTTTTTTCCCTCATTGGCCAGTGGGTCAAAGCAACCCACACCAGAGCCCAATCAAGGCTCATCACTTCAGGTAAACAAATTCCAAACACATTCCACATGAGCACAACACAGGAGAAACAAATGAGATAAGGATTATTTTCCCATCTCTGGCCTCTCTCTGCCTTTTCAGCTTCCCAGGATAAAAATCCTGAGTGAAGGGATTATGTTCAGAGAATGTGGAGACCACAGGGGTCAATCTCCAGGTTCAGGGGCACCAAGAGGCACTGGTTGACCATGACCTTTTGAATCCCTCCAGGGCCACATCCAAGCTCTGCTCCTCCAGCTCTGCATCCTGCAGTGTGGCTGTATCCTGGTCTGGCAGCCCTGGGCCCTCCACTCATGGCCACCCTTTTGCTCACCCTGAGGCTGTGAAGGCTTCTCCTGCTGGAGGCTCCTCTGGCCCTTCCCGTGCCTCCAGCAGGGCTGTGGGACATGGACACAGAGCAGCGGCTGCTGCGCTGGATGGGCACCGTGGAGGAGCAGCACCAACTCCAAGAGACCCAACACCGAAAGAGGACAATGAGGTGAGGTGGCAGAGGAGCAGGAATCTTTGGGAGTTGGGATCAGGAGTCTTCTCAGCCTTTTATGCTTTTGGAGAGCTGGGCTTGACCACAGCTCAAAGGAGTGAGCTCACGGGTTTGGTATCTGGCACCCAGTCACCCTCACCAGCTCTAATGCCGCAGGCTGGCAGCGACAGCTCGTAAAACTTTCTAACCTGTATTTTCTAAGCTGTTTTTCAAACAGGAGATTACTGGTGGGGCAACAAAAAGTCAATTTCCATCCACAAGTTGCCTTTGGGCTTGGTTTTAGCTTGGTTAAAGTGGTTCCTGTTTAGTTTAAAACTGATGAGATTGAAGTTGCTGCAATAGGGAATCCAGAGATTGGGAAAATGCCAGTTTGATGTGCTTTGCTAAAGAAAAATCCTGACTCTGCCCCAGATTTCCAGCCATTGTGGGGTAGTGTCAACCTGTGCTGATCCAGTCAAGAAGTTCCTGTCTTGGTCTGCACTCCAGAGCTTTCCAGGCAGAACTTCACCTGCATTGAGGTGCTGCTGGTAAAGGTAAGGATTTGGGAGACACCGGTGCCTTTCTGGGAGCCCAGGTATGTCGCCCCACAGTAACACAGGTATTTTGAGTCAAAATGCTGAATGGTGAGAATTATGAAAGTCCAGGGTGCCATGAGAGAAAACAGCCTGAGGTGTGAAAGTTCTGCTCATCAGATGAATCACAGAATGTCCTGGGCTGGAAGACACCCACAGTGACAATCAAATCTGACCTCTGGCCCTGCACAGACATCCCAAAATCCCACCCTATGCCGAAGGACATTGTCTAAATGCTTCTGGAGCTCTGGCAGCCTTGGGACTGTGACCATTTGTAGTGGTTTTGGTTCACCAATTTGAGATTTCCCAGCCAATGCATCAATTAATGTGGTGGGTCTAGTGCTGGCCACATGCCAGTGCACCCACTATAATATACTTACTCATTTCCTGCTGTGGGATAGGATTAGGAGGAAGGCAAAGCAGGCTCAAAACTTTTAAAGGTTATAAAGAAAGCTTTATTAACAGTAACTAAAAGAAAGAATAATAAAAATCAGAATAAAATCTTTAGAACGCTTCTCCTCCGCCCTACAGCCTTTTTTTTTCCACTCACAATGTACAGAAACAATTCAGTTTATCACTTCTAGAATAGTCTTTCATCAGTTCACTTAGGGAGAGGAGTCCCTCTTGTCAATTTATGGACACTTCTCCACAAGAAAACAGTTCTCTCGTGGCTTTTAATTTCTACGAATAGCAACTGCCTGGGAATCTGAAATTTTGAAGTCCCTTCCATCTTTCACAGCTTTCCCACAGCTGTGTTTATCAGTACAACTTTTGGGGTACTATTTTAAAGATGAGCTGTTCAAGAGCAAAGGTTTTCTTTATCTATCTCTGAAATCATCTTCATCTCTGAGAACAGAGGTCTTCTTCTTCTTTCCCTGGGATAGAGGGTGTTCATCACTCTTCCCTATCTCTCTGTTCAAACTTCTCATGGGATCATAGCTACTTTAACATCGACTTACTTTAGCATGGAGGCCTTTGCTCATATCTACAATTTGAACACTTTATCTCCTCATACTTTTTCAATGAGTTACAGGGGAAAAGAGTCTGATGTATCAATTACATCTTTCTCCATAGCTTTACAAGAGGATTTCAGCCCCAAGATCAAGGCATCTCCTCATCCCTCCCATCTGGGACTTGAGTCTTTCTTCACTTACCTTGGTGTCTTCATGTTGTTCTTTTACGTGTTTTTACTCTGCCCGTTTCTCTCACCTGAGGGAGGATGGATGTCTGTAGGTCTCATTTGTGTACTGAAAGAGTTAATATCTCACCCAGGCCAGCAGATGGTTATGTGATTTCTGCTGGGCAGGGCAGTTGTGGAGCTGTTTATGGTAGAAGATTTCTTTGGCAGCCATGCTGTGGGGAGGGGCAGGATCTCAGCAGCCAGGCCAGAACTCAGCAGCAGCACGGCCAGGGGCCGATGGCTTCTCCTCCCCCTGCCTGCTGGTTTCAGGCAAACCCAATGGTGGTAAAAATTTGTCTGAGCCGGCCCAGCCTGGGGCTACTCCTGGGGCCTGGCGGACCCCGGCCCAGCCTGGGCTGGTGGTGAGGCAGGGCTTAGTAGCAGCAAGATGTTGGCAGCCACAGCCCTGCCCATGGCCTCCCCTCTCCTGCCCGACAGCCGATGGGGCCTGGTGGGCTCCCCGGGAAGGGGCCTGGCCCTGTGGCAGAGCCTGCTCAGCTGACCCTGGCCGAGACAGGGTGCTGGGCCGGCCCTGTTATCTGCTTTCAGGCTGGAAGAGAAAAGAGAATTCCCAGGATTTTTTTTAACATGTGTGTTTACAGAGGTGTGTTCAGCTTTCTAGCGGTTTAACAAAACGTCAATGTTCAAAATGACTCAGTGATTGGTTTTATCAGGCACAGAGGAAGCTCTCAGCAGCTCCTCTCAAAAAAAAACTCACTTCCTTGGTGGCTCCAATGATAAAACCATCACACCATTCCCTGGGGAGCCTTCAGTGCCCCACCACCCTCTAGGGAAGAACCTTTCCTGATATCCAACCTAAATCTCCCCTGGCACAGCTCCAGTCACTCCCTGGGTCCTGTCCCTGGTCCCCAGAGCAGAGATCAGAGTTGTCCCTTGGGATGAAGCTGCAGCCCCTGAGGAGTTTCACCTCAGTCTCCTCTTTTCCAAGGTGGACAAACCAACCCTCAGCTGCTCCTTTTGTGCCTTGTGTGGCCCCTGCAGACTCTTCCCCATTCATGTAACTCTGGATGGAGCTTTGATGCTGGACGGTGCTTAAATAACAAATCAAACTCCAGCTCTGCTGCTGCCAGTGGGATGTGGACTGGAGAGGCTGCAGAAAGATGGGCAGGTGCTGAAGAGGACAAGCCACTGCCTTTCCAGTGCCCTGAGGGTCTTTCACTGTCTCACAACCTCCTCTGGGGACATTATTCCTCCCAAAGAGGGTTAGTTTGTGGGTTTAATGGGTGTTTTCCATTTCTAATTTTGGTAATGGCAGTGGAGGTGTTTTATCAGTCCCTGCAGATGTGTGTGCAGATCAGATGAGCTGCAGCACTCATTTTCTTGGGAAAATCATATTTATATCCCTCCATGACTCATCCCCTTCGATTGCAGATGTTTGGGCACAACTACTGTGGCATAAAAGGCTGAGATGTCATAATACAGGAATTAAGACAGAAGGACTCTCTCTTGTGCCAAGTAGGAAGGGTACATATCTTCCCATCCTCATGGAAATGGAACATCCAAATGTCCTATTCCTGTTGGATATGAGGTCCATGGATTTGGAGGAAGGAGATGTCTGAACTTGCATGTGACTTCTTTTACCTTCAAAGCAGCAAAGTTACTGTGCTGCACCAACCACCCTTTACCACAATGTAAGATAAAATAATTGGAATTAAAAAGAGGATGCAACATAATTAATTCCTCATGCCTTTTATTAGACAAACACTGGGAAATGAGGAATGTTGAGGGTCAAAGGACAAACGGGAGTACAGCATCTTTTATATAAATAATGACAGATGGGTTTGATTTCCAAATCTTTTGAAGGAGCTGGATGAGGATTGGACCCAAGAGAAGCCTCGGCACTGGTGGCACTGGGACCTGGAGTCAGTTCCTCAATAACATCTCCTGGTGGAAGAGCTGCTGGAGGTGGATTTGAAGCTGGAGCTGCTGCCTCCAACCATGCAGGAGCCACCCGTGCCATGTCCGCTTCTGGAGATGGAGCCTATTCCCATTCCAGCACAGACCCCACCTCCAGCCCCACCACTGGAGCTCAGGCAGTTCCTGCTTCCATATCCCATTCCTGAAGTGGTTCTGGTCACAGCTGCCAGAGGAAAACACCCTCATGAGAGGAATCCACAGGCAGTGGAGGAGTGGGATGGGCTCTGAGCATGGGATGGGCTCTGAGCAGGGCGGGGAGGTGGATCTAGAAAGTGCCAGATGTCTCTAAAGGTTACTTACAGATGTTCACTGAGCCAGCACCTTCCCCAGAGAGCCTGTCAGGGAGCAAAAGAGAGACGGTGAGACTTCAAAGGGAACTCATGAGGACCTGCTTACAAAGGCAAGAAAATTTCCTTTGAATATTTTTGAAAGGTGTGAAGTTTGTAGGAAAGGCTGCTGTTCCCAGACAGCTCCTCTTCACAGGCACTCACTGGTCTTTAAACAGCTTTCAGGTCTGAATGTGGGCCTAAACTTGACCAGGGTCTGCAACTCCACTGCACCTCTGAAAACTGGTATATAAAATCTCACCCACCTGCACTCCTCGCCCTCCAGCAGCTTCCTATAAGTCACAATCTCGATATCCAGGGCCAGCTTGACATTCATGAGCTCCTGGTATTCCCGGAGCTGCCGGGCCAGGTCAGCCTTGGCTTTCTGCAGGGCTGTCTCCAGTTCCTCCAGCTTGGCCCTGGCATCCTTGAGGGCCAACTCCCCACGCTGTTCTGCGTCGGTGATGGCCGTCTGCAACCCAGTGATCTGCAGGGGAAAATCCAGATTTTCATTCCTTATCGAGAGCATAATCCATCTCTTTGTATCCCTGAGGTCCTGATCCCAGGTCTGATGTTTGTGTTAACATCAATAGGTGTGATCTTAACCATCACTGATCCATGAATTGAATTCAATTCATTGAACTGATCCATGTTCTGAGCCAGGTCACAATCTGGATTTACCTCCACAACTCTCAGAATCTCTTTGTGGTCATAGATACTACACTGAGTAACTCTTGGTGATGTCACTTCTCTGACATAAATCTAGTCATGTTCATTCCTGATCCAGCAGAACTCCCTTGGTTGAATTTATTTTTATTCCCTGGGCAACTCAGAGGTCAGGTCACAGCAAGAGTTGCATTTGGCAGTGCCCTTTACCTGTTTTTTCACACTGTCAATCTCAGATCGGAGCCGCTGGACATGGCGGTTGAGCTCCGAGATCTCCTGCTTGGTGTTCCGGAGGTCGTCCCCATGCCTGCCAGCCGTGGCCTGCAGCTCCTCGTACTGTCACAGAGAGGAACAACCAGTCAAAGGAAAATAAGCTGGATTTAGAGCCCAACAGAGTGTAGGTTTGTGGATGTTTGCGCTGCAAAATGTGTGCGTGTTCCCAATCCCAACTTAACACTTCTGAATTCTGTAGAGTTATTAAATCTGAAGACATTCTGTGTTTTAAAATCACAGTGGGATCCTCCCCAGGGGAATTTGGGGATGGGAGGATGGTTTTCCCATTGCAGAAGCCTTCCCAGGTGCTTACCCTGGACTGGTACCAGGACTCGGCCTCAGCGCGGCTCTGGTTGGCGATGTTCTCGTACTGCGCCTTCACCTCGGCGATGACGCTCTCCATGTCAAGGCTCCGGTTGTTGTCCATGGTCAGGATGACGGAGGTGTCGGAGATCTGGCTCTGCATCTGGGACAGCTCCTATAAAAGCAGCAAATATTCCTGAGAGTCAAAACACAAATGTTGCTTGGAGGATGGAAAGCCCCATGGTTAGAGGGGAGAATTGGGTGAACAAAGGGATTTTTCCAAGACAGCTTCATGCAGAAATGTGAAATGAAAAAAACATTGAATTATTTAGTGCAACAGAAGGGGAAATAATTAGCCCTGAGGCTCTGAAATGGGAAAGGAAGGCAAGGACTGGGAGAAGGACATAAACTCTGGTGCTCACAGCTTCATAGAGGGCTCTGAGGAAGTCGATCTCCTCTGTGAGCGAATCCAGCCTGGCCTGCAGCTCTGTCTTGTCCAGGTAGGCAGTGTCCACCTCCTAGGAGAGGAAACACATCACCAGAATGAGGTGAGTTTCAGAGAAGCAGAGGAAAAGCTGGAGAAGAGGTTTCTTGCAGGGCTGGAAGGCCATGTGGGCAGGCACCCACCTTCTTCAGGGTCACAAACTCGTTCTCGATGGCCGCACGCTTGTTGAGCTCCTCTTCATATCTGTGGAATGAAGGTGGAGGGGTGGTCTAGGCTTGTTTTAAAATTATTTCATGTTTTCAGGACCAGCCTCTAATTTTTTTTTTTTTTTTGTACAGTTCTGCACCTTGGTCTTTTTGCCCTGTAATTTTCTGCCTGTGACTTTTCAGTTGTATCTTATATTAAACTCAGGGTTTTCTCAGAGGCTTAAATCAGCAAAAAGGCTTTCCCCCCTTGTTTTCTGCATCTGTTGCAGCCCACCCAGGCCCAGGCAGACCATGAACAGACTCACTTGTTCTTGAAGTCCTCAGCAACGTTCTGCATCTTGCTCAGCTCCCCTCCCAGATTCTCTCTGTCTGTGATTAGGCTGCTCAGGTGCCTCCTGAGGTTGTTCAGGTACGTCTCAAAGAGGGGATCAATGTCCTTTCTCTCTGTTTTGTTCCCCTGTTCTTGCAGAAGGGCCCACTTGGTCTCCAGGACCTTGTTTTGTTGTTCAAGGAATCGGACCTGGAGAGAGAAGGGTGTTTTAGGATGGATTTCCTTGGAGATGTGAGGGACATCCTGCCAGGATTCACTTGCTGGAAGTTGGGAGGTCTTAGCCCTTCAGGAACAGCTGACAATTTAAACTCCTGCTCTCTTTCCCAACTCTCCTTCCTTACATCCAGTACCACCACTTTGTCCCTGTTCTGGTCTCACTGCAGCATTCCTGAAAGATGTAAATGGTCTCAAAGCTGGAAACCCTCAGGATTTATTCCTAGGCTGCTGGGATTTTAGAACTGGCAGTACAGGAGCAGCAAAATTGTGTCTAAAGATATAATTCACCCTTGTTTGTGCTTCCCCACCAAAGAATCACCACAGCATAACCAGGAATCTCAGGTCTCACCTTGTCGATGAAGGAGGCAAATTTATTGTTGAGGGCTTGAATCTGATCCTTCTCATCCTTACGGATACTCTGGATATTGGAGTCAAACTCCAGGTTGAGTGGCTTCAGAAGGCTCTGGTTGACTGACACTTCATGGATGCTGCCAACTGGGACAGCAGGGAATCCAGGGCCACCACCAAATCCAAAAGGACCAGCAATTGCCCCACCAAACCCACAGGAGATCCCAGTGCTAGCACCAAAACCTGCAGGTCCGTAGGAGACACCACCACCTCTTCCAGCTACGGAGATCCTCTGGCATTCACCAAGGCTGTGGAGGCTCCTGCTTCCAAACCCTCCAGTGAACCTTCCATAGCCAGTGGTGGCCCCACAGCTCCCAGCTTGAGGTGCAGGGCGCAGGCAGAGGCTGGAGCTGCTGGCGTTTGGGATGAAGGCAGAAGCAGCACTGAAGCCAGTTCTGGCCTGGCTCCTCACGGTGCACTGGCGGGACATGGCAGCTGCCAGGAGTGATCCAAGGAATAAAGGAATGAGAGGAAGTGGCTGGAGGTGAAGTTGTGCTCCCCCAGCCTGGGACTGGCTCTTTATACACTCCTGAGGAGGGGATGGCTCTGGTGTGGGGCTCATCCCGCTGATTAACTGGGCCTGGCACACCCACAGTGAGTTCACCATGAGCACCTATGGAGCTTTCAAAAAAGGGCAGAGGTTGCATTTTTTTTTGGTGTTGAAATATCTGAGAAAACCTCGATAGTGGCTTCTCAGCTTCTGTTTGCAGCCACCCCTTTCCCACTCCCTCCTTCCACTGCTGCAGGAGATGGCTCCTTGTTGGGCAAGTGCTTGCTCATCTCCAGTCCACGGATGAATCAACTCAGGTTGTGTAAGGTTAATTTGGTTGAGTTTGGAACATTGGTTCCTGGTGTAGGATCTGAGCTCTGAGAAGTCTCTGACCATGGGTTGTGGTTTTGAGCAAACTCCAGAGGGGCAACAGCACCTCAGGTCCCAGCCGGATGGGAACTGTTATCTTGATCTTGTGCCCAAATTAGAATTCCTTAAAGCACAACTGGTACAGGAGAGGGAAAGAGGTGATGGAGAGAGGGCCAGGGTGGTGATCGGGGAGTCTTGGAGCACCCACCACCAAAAAACAGCTAGGGAGTGGGAAGGATGTGGAGGGAATTTTATGAACGATGTTCTCAGACCTTTTCTTTCTGTGAAGACTGTCCACATTCCACAGAGTCATCAGAGCTGGAAGAGACCTTCAGGATGACCCAGTCCAGCTGCCAGCCCAGCACTACCATTACCACCCTAAACCATGTCCCCAAATGTGTCAAATCACCCTGATTTGACTGACAACAGATGGTGAAATATCAGAACCTGCTCCAGAAGGGAGTTTCCGTCACCTGTGATGCCACAAACCCTGACTTGGCAATTTCTCTGGACTTCATCTCTGCAGATTTTTGATCTCTTTCCTGACTCATGGGACAACCTTGTCTCTACACGGTGTTACCAGGCTGCCCTCCCCAAGCCTGTTGTTTTTTCCCTCTTACTCACCAGGAAATTCAGTGCTTACAACATTGCTCATGGGCACCTCTCTTCACTCCTACCCCCTGTGGCTTCCAGGAAAAGCCAAACATGGCATTTCCCTGGTGAAGGGCACGGTGTCTCGGCTCTGGCACAGAGGGGATTATCCTAGAGCAGCCAAGATGCTCCCAAGTCTCTACCGGTGCCTCGTCTGGGTGCCCAGGGGTGGGCATGCTTTTCCCAGCCCCTGCAGCCCCTGGGGTTTGTCATGGTTTGTCTCTGCTGTGGGTGCCCAAGCTGAGCACCCACTCCTTGGAGGAGGTGGCAGCCCTCCCAAAGAGCATTCCTGGGAATCCATAGCTTTCCCCAGCCATGTCCAGGCACTGAGATGTGTCACAGGTGTTTGCAGGTGCATCTTTCAGGAGCTTGTCCTGGCACACGTGGCAGCTGTACAAAAAAAGTGAGTGTGGCCAGGAGGTCTCAGGAGGGAAATGGGCAGTTTCCTATCATCTCTTTTTACCTTTCAGCCAAGCTTTTTTATTTTTATTTCTATTTTTCTCTCTGTTCTTGTAACATTTGCATTACACACCCTGGAATGACAACAACTGTCTTGGCAGTGTTTCAGTTCCTGTGTGTTACAACAAGCAGCCATTTTTAAGAGAGAGGAGCTCCTGTGACTGAGCCTCGGGCTGTCCTAAAGAAATCTGTAAAATCCTTATGGGCACCAACCTGCAATCAGCTCCCTCCACACACTGCAAATCCAGGCCCCTGAGTGCCAGCACCATCCATGTCATTATGACTAAGGCTTTAATCTGGGCTGGGCTGGAAATAATGGGGATCATTTTCTCCTGCTGAAATACCAGTCCGAGGTCATGGCTGCAATCTGATGGGATGGAGGAGGTGACAGCCTGGAGATCAGGGCCCTGCTCTTCAGCAAGGACAGCCACAGGTTGGTTGAGTATTCAGAAGTGTGATGCCCTGGAAGAACAAATATTCTGGCTCTGGCATTTCCCGGGCTGGATGACAGGCTCTGTACTCTCTGTGCTGTGACCCAGATGCGGATGCAGTGGGCAGTACCTTCTGATGTCCCTGTTGGACATGGGACCAAGTGTTGGTGTCACAGATGATGGAAACTCCCTCCTGGGCCAGATTCTGATATTTCCTGATCACGGTGATTTGGTACATTTGGGTTTAGGGTGGTCAGTCATGGTAGTGCTGGGCTGGTGGCTGGACTGGGTCATCCTGAAGGTCTCTTCCAACCCTGATGATTCTGTGGAATGTGGGCAGTTTTCACAGAAGGAAAAGGTCTGAGAACACCGTTCATAAAATTCCCTCCACATCCTTCCCACTCCCTAGCTGTTTTTTGGTGGTGGATGCTCCAAGACTCCTGCTAATTCCCCACTCACAACATGAGGGGCTGGAGCGTGTCCAGGGATGGGAATGGAACTGGGGAAGGGCTGGAGCACCAGGGAAGGGGGGCTGGAACACCAGGGAAGGGGGGCTGGAGCACCAGGGAAGGGTCTGGAGAGCTCCTGAGGGAGCTGTGGTGGCTCAGCCTGGAGAAGAGGAGGCTCGGGGAAATTCCCTGACAGGAGGGGCAGCCAGGGGAGAGTCAGGCTCTGCTCCAAGGGAACAACAGGACAAGAGGAAGCAGCCTCAGACTGTGCCGGGGGAGGTTTAGGTTGGACAACAGGGAGGATTTCTCTATGGACATTGGCAGGGACTGCCCAGGGAGGCTTGGAGTCCCCATCCTGGAGGTGTGCAAGGAAGGACTGGATGTGGCACTTGGTGCTCTGGGCTGCGTTGCAAGGTAGGGATTGCACAGGTTGGATTCAATGATCTGGGAGGGCTTTTCCAACCTCAGGGATTCTGGGATTATACAATCCCATATCTTCGTAGTTAGAGAGGGTGTGTTTGGGCAGCAGTAGGAAGGCCATTGGCTGACCTGGCCCAGGCTGCTGTTCTGAGGGAGGAAGGATATTGCTCCTCCCCTGGAGGCTGCTGAGAGTGGTGGTGGAGCAGGAGTGGAGACCCACAGTGGATCCACAACCAAGCCTGCAAGGTTTCAGGAAGGAGAGTTCCTCAGGGATGCACATGCAGAGCACAAGGCATCCTAGAAAATTGTGGGAAACTACTGGTCCTGAAGGACACCCTGAACACAGTCTGTCATTCCAGCACTGTCAGTTCCCTTCTATCTCCCCAAATCCATGACTGTTTTCTTAAGAGGGCCTCTCTACTCATTACTTGAACCTATTAAAATCCAGGGAATGAGGGCTGGCATGTTTTTTCCAGTCACATCTGTTCATTCAAGTGACCTTCCAGCAGTGAGATCTGTCACTGCAGATGTTTCTCTGCTTTTACTTCTCCATTATTTTCTCCCAATAAGTCAGAACCACATCTGAAATCCCTATGCCTCCTCTGGTTTTTCTTCCACCTTCTCAAAACAAGACCTTGTCACCAACATATCCCAAGAACCTGAAGAAACACTGGATCTTGAAGACTTTCACTTTTCAACAGTGAAATAAATCCCTTTTTTTTTTTAATATTTATATATATATATATAGCTACTGGATTAGTGACATTTAATTCAGTGTAGGACCATATCTGTTTCATGATTCTTACTGACCAGAGTATGGACCTGATCTTGCCCCTCTGTGTGCTTAGAGGAGAGGGAATATCAGCACCAGGACCCTGAGCCAGGGAGGGCTCTCAGCCTGCTCAGGCAGATCTTGGCACTGCTGGCTCCAAGGCATGGGTGACACCAGGGGTTTGGGATGGATGATTCACCTGAACAGGCCAGGGGGTTGCTCTGGCTACCCTGGGAATTAATTCCCTCTTGTTTGAGGTTTGTGCAAGTACATCACACACCTGGCACTGGGATCCCACTCCCAGGATCCAGGCTCTTGGATGCTCGATGGGCTGGGAGCTGGAAGTAAATGAAGCTCAGACCTTTTCCCCTATGCCTGCCTCCTGCCTTGGCGTGTCCTGATGTTTGGCTTCCAGGTGTTTTCCCTGCACAGCGGGGAGGGAATGTCGAAATCAACACCAAACCTCCCTCTGAGGTTCTGCTGGGCTGGGGTGTTCTGGCTGCTGACGGTGAAATTCAGTAAATCTGAGTGAGGAGCAAAAATCTGAGCCTTTAACTGGTCAGGGCCTGAGGGAAAGTTCTTGTTACCTGTGTTTGCATTTGCTCTTGCACCTCTTTAATTAAAAGGACTACAAAATAGAATAAATTACATGTGCATTTTTATTAGACAAACTTCAGAAAGAGAGACGAACAGTCATGGGACACATTTTATATACAAAATCCGGCCAAAAAACTGCTGAGCTGGAGCAAGCGAGCTGCAAATTTAACCCAGTGAGACTCAGGTTCCAGGGCTGAGCCCAACAGGATGTGTGCAAGACAACACAGCTGAGAGAGAGTTCCTAAAGTAAGGCTCCTGTAGGACAGGACTTGGGGTGCAGGTGGCCCTGGTTGTGCTTACCCCGCCACGCTCCAGTAAAGGACCAGTTTTGGTGTTTTATGGTGTGTGGCGGTGACTGGAAGGAGAATTTTAGCTCCTGTAACTTCTTCTGGTGGAGGAGCTGGAGACAAACTTCATGCTGGAGCTGCTGCCAGCTCCAAGGGTGGTGCTGCTCACCCCAGGAACGCTGCCACAGTTGAAGCTGTTCCCCAAATTGCAGATTCCCCCTCCCATGCTGAGGTTGCTCCCTCCTCCGTATCCCGTTCCCACTGTTGTTCTGGTGACGGCTGCAAGGAGGAGAAGGAAATGTTTCAGGATCTCTGGGCATTGGCATCTTGGTGGAGACACCAGAATGTTTAAACAAGGTAATTCTTATATTTTAGACAACTTACAGATATTCACTGGGACTCCATCTCCAGCCAGCCTGTTCAGGGATGGAACACAAGGAAGAGGATTAGAAGTCTGTTGATATTGGGGGGGAACAATAGGATACATTTCCCAGAGGCTTTTGGGGAGGAAAATAAAATCACAGCATAATTCACAGATTTTTGTTATTTCCATTATCTGGGACAATCTCCCCACTCTGTGCCTCTGTTTAGCACTCCAGAAATGCTGAGCTTCTCCTGTGCCATCCCCAGACCCAGGGCTGGATATTTCCCACCCACCTGCACTCCTCGCCCTCCAGCAGCTTCCTGTAGGTTGCGATCTCGATGTCCAGGGCCAGCTTGACGTTCATGAGCTCCTGGTATTCTCGGAGCTGCCGGGCCAGGTCAGCCTTGGCCTGTTGCAGAGCATCCTCCAGCTCGGCCAGTTTGGCCCTGGCATCCTTGAGGGTCAGCTCCCCACGCTCCTCGGCATCAGCGATGGCAGCTTTCAGGTTTGCACACTATGGAACACAAAGCTCTGCTCAAAGTCCCCACCCCAGACCCAGGTTGTTCTTAACTCCCCTGCAATCACAAGGTTTGATTCCAGCACCATCAGCTGCACCAGTTTTAGTGACAGTTTTCTTTTTGAATGAAAAAAGGTCAAACTGAGCGGAACTGCTCAGGTTGCTCCAACTTTTTCCTTCCTCTCCCTTGCAAGTCTGGGGGTAAATTGGTTAAAAGTGGGGTTTGCTGCCCTTTACCTGTTTTTTCACACTGTCAATCTCAGATCGGAGCCGCTGGACATGGCGGTTGAGCTCCGAGATCTCCTGCTTGGTGTTCCGGAGGTCGTCCCCATGCCTGCCAGCCGTGGCCTGCAGCTCCTCGTACTGTCACAGAGAGGAACAACCAGTCAAAGGAAAATCCACCATTTTTGGAGTTACCAGGAGCCTGAGAGACCCTCCTCAAGCCCAGATTCAACAGCTGGGAAGGTTTTCTTGGAAGAGTCGGTCTTTATCTGTTCCAAACAAGATGTGTAGATAAGAGCAGGGAAACCCCAGATCCTTCACCTTGGTCTGGTACCAGGACTCGGCCTCGGCGCGGCTCCGGTTGGCTATGTCCTCGTACTGTGCCTTGACCTCAGAGATGATGCTGTCCAGGTCCAGGTTTCGGTTGTTGTCCATGGTGAGAACCACAGAGGTGTCAGAGATCTGGGTCTGCATCTGTGACAGCTCCTGCAAAGAGCACAAGGAATGAGGTAATCCCCTTGGGAGATGCCTTTTCACCCTTCCAGGTGAGCTTCAGACCTGGGAGAGGCTGTTACAGATAATTATCTGAACAGCTCAGGTGTTGATGCAATTCAGCAGAGGGGAAGGATTTAGCATCTCCCGGAGGGAGAGAAGCTCTTCACTGAGGGCCAGGATGTTTTGGAGCTGGTTGTACTCACTGCTTCGTAAAGTGCTCTCAGGAAATTAATTTCTTCATTTAGTGCATCTGCCCTGGCCTGGAGTTCCACCTTGTTCATGTAGGAAGCATCTACATCCTGGGGGATGAGAGATTCTTGGGTGGTTTGCACCCCTATCAGTAAATCAGGAACATGCATTGTGATAGCAGTCCAGGGAAGAAACCATAATAAAACTAAAGAGGTTGGAATTGTAATTGGTGGATTTGTGACTGAGTGGGTGATCAGAGCTCTACAATGAGCCATCCTACAGTGCCCTGGAATTTGCTCTCACCTTCTTGAGCGTCACAAATTCGTTCTCTGCAATGGTCCTTCTGTTGATCTCATCTTCATATCTAAAGGAGGACAGCACAGGGAGTTTTTGTTTGGGCAGGTAACAGAAAGATTTGAGTTTGCTGGAATTAATTTCCTTCAGAGCATTTTGCATACAAGGCTCTTTTCCTTCAATGAGAGACCAGGAGCTGAACCAGTTAAAACAAGTACATCAAAACAATTAGAACAAATCCATTATTTTTTACTTATTTCTGGCCATTAGTCATCCTCCTTCTGCTGTTTTAAGCAAATGAAATGTGCTGCTCTGAAACTTTCAGACCCACTGTGTAATTTTTTCCCTCTCAGTAGGTAATTTAGTTAATAAGTCTTTGATCATGCTCCAAATTATTCCCTAAATGTTGGTGTACTTGGATCTGTTACTCTGTTACTGAGAACATTTCTCTTTGAGAAAATGTCATTGCAGGGAATTCCAGGATCCCAGACTCTCCTGGATCCCCCAGTTGGTTTAAGGATGTTGAGAGGAGAAAGGCTGCATCTGTCCAGGTGAGTAGAACATTAGCTCAAGACTTACTTCTTCTTGAAGTCCTCGACCAGATACTGGGTGTTGACGAGTTCTCCCTCCAGCCTCCCCTTGTCGCTCAGCAATGAGTTCAGCTGCACCCGCAGGTTGTTGATGTAGGTCTCAAAAAGTGGCTCCAGGTTGTTCCTCACTGTTTTCATTCCCTGCTCCTGCAGCAAACTCCACTTGGTTTCCAGCACTTTGTTTTGTTGCTCAAGGAATCGGACCTGGAAGGAGAAATATTCTGAAGGGGCTTTGAAAGAACAGAGACTGGGGAGAATTTCCCTGCAAATGGGAGGGTCTCAGAACAGGCTGAGTGGGTAAAATGCTCCTTTCAGCTGGTTTTCAGAGCCAAATTCTCATCTCTTGGGAGATTTGACTGCAGGGACCCTGTTCTCTGAAACTGAAACAGTCCCTGATTTTCTGGCTTCCCATTCATTGTTTAAATTGAGAGATAGGGATCTCATGTGAAAAATGTGAGCAAAATCACATAAGGAGCAAAGCAGAGCTTGCTCTTTAACTAAAATAACATTGTTAAGGTGCTGCTTCTCCTTCCCTTCAGTAGAGCTCCCCTACCCCACTAAACGTACAAAATAATTGCAAAATATTCCTTGAAAACAGCTTGACCAGAGCAGGAGCTGAGCAGATGTTCTTATGCATCAGTGAAATGTGTGGACAGACAGATTTGGATCATATTTTAATACTTTGAACTAAAAATCCAAACATTTTGGTGACAGATTTAAATGCCTTTGAGAGAATTCAAGCATTGAGAAGCTGCTTCTCCCTTGTGCCAATTTCTTGGTCATTTTAGGTGGGTTTCTGGAATTCATTTGATCATCTACAAATCTGTTCCCAAGCCTCCTGAAATGCTCAGTCTAAAGTCTCCAGAAGGGTGGGATTCTCCTCTGGAGATTTCTTTCCCCACTGCCTGTGAGATGTGGAGCAGCAAATGGGGAGGAACTCAAACACTGGATGATTAATTCATGGCAACCGCTATGGAACAGGTGCCATTCCCTGGAGCTTCCAGGGCATCTTCCAGTCTTATTCCTCACTTCTATTCCTCCTTGATCAGCTTTTGTCCTCATCAAGCAGAAAAGTGTCTCTGTCAAAAAAATCAGATATTTAGGAAAGCTCAGATCTCACCTTGTCAATGAAGGAAGCAAATTTGTTGTTGAGGGTTTTGATTTGTTCCTTCTCCTCTTTTCGGATCCTTTGGATGTTAGGGTCAATCTCCAAGTTGAGCGGTTTCAGAAGGCTCTGATTGATGGAGACTTCATGGATGCCCCCAGCTGGGAATCCAGGGCCACCCCCAAAGGCCCCGTATCCATAGCCAAGGTTGGCTGGAACACCAAAGCTGCCCCCATACACACTCCCGGCACCACCGCCAAACCCTGCTGAGCCATAGAAGCTGCCACCCCTTCCAGCGACGGAGATCTTCTTGCAGCCACCAACGTTGTAGAGGCTTTTGCTTCCAAAGCCCCCCCCGACCCTGGCAAAGCCACTGCTGGCATTGCAGCTGCCCAGGCGGGTGACAGAGCAGGAGCTGAAACTGGTCCGGCATGTGTTGGGGACCATGGCCGAAGCAGCACTGAAGCCGCTTCTCCCCCTCTGAATCCTCACAGTGGACTGGCGAGACATTGCTGGGGCTTTTTGGATTGGGGTGGATGCTGCAGCTAGAATAGAGGCGCAAAGGTGCTGGCCTGGAGCAAGGAGTAGGAGGGAAAGGAGAGAGGTGAACCTGTGCTCTGCAAGGGCTGGGGAGAGCCCTTTTATGCATGTATGAGCCTGGGATGGGTTGGATGAGGTGGATCATCTTTCTGATGAATTAGGCTTGGCATGTCCAACAGCATTCTGGAGAGTGAACTCACTCTGCACACACGCCCTGCTGAAATAATACAGCCCAGGTTCTCAGCAACAGGGAATTGTTTGGGAATAACTGTCGCCGGTCTTTGTAGACAGCCAGACTCGTCCCCATTTCAAAGTTGGAAAGTGCTGATGAGTCACGCTGGGCACTGGCAGCAAAACGCCGCTCAAGTGCCTGTCACTCAACACCTCTGTCATTGGAAAACTTCATCCCTCGGGATTGCTTTCGCCCCTTTTGTTCACAAGCAGGGCTTGGGAAAGTTTAAATCCTTCTGCTTTAGGAGTGAGACCGGTGCCAGCTCCACAGCCAGTCCTGCAGTCAGCTATTTTATCCTGGGGTTTTGGGATATCTTTGTGATAAGATTCTTGTGAAATTTGCCCAGAGAGGTTGTGGACTCCCCATTCCTGGAAGTGGCCAAGACTGGGTCAGATGGTATTTGGAGCAACCTGGCCTATGGAAAGTGTCCCTGTCCATGGGACTAGATGATCTTTAAGGTCCCTTCCCATCCAAACCATCCTGTGATTCCATGGACCATGTTGTCCCCTCTGAGCCACCACAGAAATCGGCAGATATAGTTTTGCTCCTGTTCTTAAAAAGCTCAGGTCCCTCTGGAAATCTTGATGGAAATCCTGCTTCTCCAGGCTTATTTCACTGTCTTAAAAAATATAATTACACAAATAAAAATGGAATATTTTGACAAGATCTTTTTGTTCCTGTGTGAATTTTGACAGCTGCCACTGAGCTCTGTCACAAACATGTCCTGCTACCTTGGGTTTGAGGGTTTGGACTTTATTTTAGCAGGAGGAAAACAAACAAGCAAACAACTCAGAAATATATACATAGGAGGAAAGATTATGGGAATGGAAACCGCTTTGACTCCACTGGCTCTGTGGAAATGGAGCGCTCCGGGGCTGTTCCCAATGCACACTTAATAAACACAATGTCATTTCTCAAGGATTTAATCAGCTCTTTCAGCACATCTGGAAGTGTGATCCTTCCTGCTGAAATCCACTGGAAAGCACAGGATTCCCTCTGCCCAGAACCACAGGACACTCCAGGACATTCTGGGTCCTTCCTTTCCCACCACAGGTACCAGCACAGCCCTTTGCATTTAACAGGTGGTTTGAGTAAAAATAAAAGATAAAAATGTAAAATATAATTCATTTGGAGGGACAAAAAGTACTTGTGGTGTTTTTTGTTGTCCAGGAAAATAGGATTTGTATTTAATTTATTTATACGAAAGGCTGAAATTGTAAATTTCACCCTGAGCAGCTTCCCCTTGTGCTGGCTGCAGGCCAGAGAAGCTGCTGCTGTAGCACAGGAAAAATGGAAAAATGAGGAATCAATGGAATAATGAGGAATCACCATGGTGGGGGCAGTTGTGCTTCCATCTGCCCCTGCCTGGTGATGTATCCAAGTGCGGGAAACTGAGAAATTTTTTGTGTCCCCATTGTTTCCCAACTGTCTGAGGGGCAATGTTTGCAATGGAGGTTTTAAATTCAATGTTATTCTTAGGCAGGGTTTGTGAGGTTGGTTTTGTGTTTATTGCCAGACTGAGATTTTATTGCAAGGAAGGGCTGAATCCTGCAGGTTTTGCACAGTGAGGCTATGTCACTGGATCTGACTCTGCACCCCTGAGAGCTGGACACAAACATATTGTAAGCAAAGTCTGTGTCCAAAGGGATTTTTGAAAGGATTATTGATTGGTCTGGGGGCTTTGCCCACCAGCAGACAGATATCAGGACTTGAGGTCATGAGATTCATTCCCACATGCTGGATTCCAGTCCCAGGCAGAAAGATTTCCAACTGAAAGAGGGGAAAATTAAGTTGGATATTGGGAAGAAATTCCTCCCTGTGAGTGTAGAGAGGCCCTGGCACAGGGTGCCCAGAGAAGCTGTGGCTGCCCCATCCCTGGAAGTGTCCAAGGCCAGGCTGGAGCAAGCTGGGACAGGGGAAGGTGTCCCTGCCCATGGCAGGAATGGGATGGGCTTTAAAGTCCCTTGCCACCCAAACCACTCCATGACCATAAGATATTCAAAAGCAGCTGGAAGTTGACAGCCCATGGTTCCTTTGGGAATATTCTCTCAGCTCTCTCCATCTCCCCTAGCTCTGAGTACCTGAAAGGAGTTTTATTCCAATTTTTCCAGTGGAGATCAGCACCAAAGGGCAGATTCTCCCTCCCCAGGGAGATACACAACGTGGGGAGTCCAGGTGTGCAGGGCAGAGCTCCCCCAGTTCTCCCAGTGGGATGTGTCAGTGCTTTCCTTTTTCCCCTCAGGCTCACTTTGCATCTGAAACTTGCCTTTTTTTGGCTAAGGAATCCACCGAGTGCGTTGGAGCCCATGGTTAATAACAGTAGTAATAATGCAGCTCCTCCAAGCAACTGAGAAGGAATTAATTTCTTTCCATTCCATGTTCTGCCAGGGTGGAGGTGATGTGGTCGTCACTCATCCGGAAGGAATTTCAGAGGTAATTACAAAAGGCAGAACTGGGAGCACAAGGAGCTGTAGCTACAGGTTTGGGGTATGGGCTGATGGAAAGAAAGGGGGGTCCCCACCCTGTTCTGTTGATGAAACACAGGGTTTCCAGGTAGCTCCCAGGGGAGTGTCTCCCATGCTCCTGCAGCACCAGCCATGGAATGGATTTACTGCTCTGGTGCAGGGACCTCCTGATACAGAGGTTCCAGAGGATAGTGATGAGACTCACCCACTGCTTGGGAGCTTTTCCTCCTGATCCTACCTCAGGAGCTGTGTCTGGGCAGATCCCTCTGGGCCAGAGTCACTCCAGTGTGAGACAGGTTGGCCAGGCTCTGGAGCTCCCTTCCCTCCTCCTCCTCGTTTCCTTCCACCAGGATGAGCAGTCGCTGCAAGCCCAGAGTGAGAGGCAGGAGAATACTTTACAAACGCTGTAAACCTGGGAGTAAAGTCTTGGCTGAAATTGCATCTGGCACCATGCTGCTGTCAAGGTAAAGACTTCTCCTTTGAGATTATGGAGTTCTGCCTCTGTCAGGGCAATATGTGCAACTCCAGCCCCTTTAGTGAGAAATCTGAGCCATTTTCTGTAGTTTAGTGAACAGGGATATCTCCAACAGCTTTTCATCACCTCCTCTCCATCCCTCTACTCCGCTGCTCCAGTCCAGAATCCACCTTGGAATTCTTCATCTGATGCAACTTCTCAGACTGAAATTTTTGGATGTTCCCCTCTACATTTTGTTTGCAAAAATAACTATGTTTGTAAAACAAGAGCGTAAACAAGAGTGTAAAACAAGAGTGTCAAAGTACCTTGCATTGGTTCACCTGTGCTACCTAATCTCAGTTTAATTATCAGCAAAGTCAAGGCTGTAATTTAGGTTAATTTCTTAAATTAAAGCCTTTGGGTTAAACTTGGACTTCCAAGCTAAATTCAAACCCAACTCATTTTGGGCGTAATTTACTATTTCATCCCATGTTAATGAAGACCAGAAAGACTAAGGTTTTTCCACAGAAGACCACTGAACTCACAGCATCCCTGTGCTGTGGGGCGGGCCCCTCTGAGACCTCCTGGGTGGGAGGCGAGTGTCCATGAATCCCATTTCCTGAAGGGATGAATTAGGATGAGCTCCTCAGAAGTTTTCCCATAGGTGTTGCCCTGTGCTGGGTCCTTTGAGCCTGTTCCCAGCAGTATCTGGAGGCCAGTCAGCTCCAAATCCTGGGTGACTTTGAAGTGTAGGTGTGACCTGCTTTCCCCAGATAATTGTTTTCTGTGCCAGCACGGAGACTCTGGGTGCACTCCAGGCTTTGCGAAGAACTTCAGCTCCATCACTGCTGCCTGGCACACGCCTGGGACGGCTTGTTCTCCCTGGGATCTGTTGCATCTTGAAGGACCCTCAGACTTTTGGAGGGGTCTGGTACCTCCTTTGTCCTGTTCTGGTGCCTGGCTGGTGGCACCTGAAGGAATCTGGATCTTCCACATCTCCTTGTAATGCCTTTGGAGGATCCCCTGCCCTGGGCTGGGCTGCTGGGGCTGTGACCCCACATGAAAATATGAATTCCAAAGGCTGATGGTGGTTGCAGGGTATTTGTCTTATCCCATCCTTTTTCCTGGCCCTGGGGCACATCTTTTCGCTCAGTAAAGAACACAGAGCCCTGGAAATGGTGGGGAGTCTCACAGTTTTGGCAAGCTCTGTGCACATTCCACATCCATCAGCTCCAATCCTGCTCCTGGCTTCGTTTTCCTTCTGAAGATCCATACTGCTGGTGTGGAGTTTAATTTCTCCCTGTTAAAACAAACCTGGATCAACACAAGGAACTGGGAAGATAAACAAGAATTATCCATGTGTCCTGTAAAGTGGATCCAATCACAGGGCAGCGATTCCAGGGGGCCTCGTGCTTATTTACCACTCAGCTGTCCCGAGGGATTGGTTTCATTCCTGACATCCAACTGCTTTGGGCAGCAGGATATTGCTCCAGCTGAGCAGATGGCAGCTGGGAATATTGTTCCACTCTGGATCTGCTGCATCCTGTGTTGCCTTCCCTGCAGGCATTTCGTGTCTTGTTTCATTTGCAGCCTGTGCAAATAAACAATTTACAAATTAAAATAATTTTCTTTGATGGAAATTCTGCTTTTGAGTCAAAAAAGCTGCAAAGTTTCACTTTAGAATTGTTAAAGGGAGTTGGTTCAGTGTTTCAGGACAGGATCATTCCCATAGGAAACGTTGAAATTAAATGTTGGATTTCAGAAAATGTTTCACCTGGTGTTTTGGTGGTGGCTAAAATCACGTGTCACATTTGACTTGAGTGTGTCAAATTTTTCAGGTCTCTGCAAATCAGGAGGATGGAAGTTGAAGATGTGCCAGGATGGGCTCTTAGAACACTTCACTGGAAACAGAAAACACACAGAGCTGCTCCGGACTTTTTTGGCTGCATCTTCACCCTCAGAGTGCAGGAGACAGACCCAGCACTGGCTCACAGAGGCTCAGGAGCTCTTCTGGTGCCATGGGGATGGGTAAGGATTAGGAAAAGATGCTTCATGGAGGGTTCATTGGTGGTGGACCCATGTGTTGACATGGCCGATGGTCCAACATGTTGTGCAGCTTGGGTTAAAAAACAGAAACCATCAGATTTGACATTTTCAATAATAAAACCCAGCAAATTGGGCTGCTCCGCCTCCAACCACCACCTCAGCTCTGGGAGCTTGTCCCCATTCCCTCAAATCAGTCTAAGAAACAAGGCCAGACTCTTGAAAAGTGGGTAAAACTCTTCAATTAATGGAGCCCAACCATTCACCAACCATAAAACCTCCTCTGGTGCAAATGGGCTGTCCCAGATTTCCCAAGACACCTTCCCAGGTGCTGGAGTGGAGCCTCGGGATGTTCATCCCACCATAGGACCATTGGGCGGGACCATCCCTTTCCCTGCTCTGGGTCCCCACCTGCTGGAGATGCTTGGCTGGCTTGGCTGGGACTCTCACACCTGCACCAGGTGATGGATGAGGGGGGTCCCGTTGGTGTGGGAGCTTGGAGGCTTTTCTCTGAAAAGCTTCTCTGAAATGTTGCATGAGGGGCTTTTTCTGGCAGGCCTGGCTTACTGCCCCTCTCCTCTCCACCCCTGGCTGGAGGTTGCATGGATTGAGGGATGGGTTGATGGGCACTGATCATCTCCTTTTCAGACCAGCATTCCCAAAGGGCTGCAGGTCCTTCCTCATCTGCCCCCCTTCTGCCCTGGCTCTTTCCTTTTGCCCATGGTTCTTGTCCTGCTGTTGGGGCTGGATTCCACCTTGCCTGGTTCTGCCCCATTCCTGCCGGGATCCACACCTGGCACTGGCAGGAAGCAGGATCAGGAAATGCCTGTGGAGCCACAGGAGGGAGCCTGGGTTGGTATGAGATCTCGGCTGAAACCCCCCAACCAAGCATGCCATGGAAACCTACTGGGTGGCTGGGTGGCTGGGTGGGAATTGGGAGACTGAAGTGCTGTGGGCACCTTGGAAGACCTTGTGTTCACTCCAAATGAACCTGAGGCCCTGAAACTGCCCTTGCAGAGGAGCAGCCAGGATGTTTAATGGGATATTTGCACATCCCAGAGAAACCTCAGTGTGCAAACAGTGTGTGTGCAGATTTTGGGTGTCTTGCCCTGTGCCTGCCCCTGCAGCTGCTCTTCCCAACCAGGACAATGCCCACCTGCTCCAACCCCTTCCTGCTGTGTGCCAATCTCGCTGTGTCCTTGCCATGGTGCTGATGCCAGAGGTGGGCTCCTCTGATGTACAATTTACTCCTGCTTGTACAAACTAATGGCTGAGCTGTGCCCTGCATGAGCCAGCCCATGAATCCCAAATAAAGCTTTGGGAATCACTTTCCTTTTCCCCACTTCCCTGCACTTCCTTCCTCCTGCAGTGACAGGCATAACGGGCAACTTTGCAGGTAACCACCACAGTGGGCTTCATCCAGCTTTTGGCTCTGTTCTGAGGCAGCTTTTCCTTCCTGTGCCTCAGTTCTCCATCCATAGAATCATGGAATAGTTTGGGTTGGAAGGGACCTTAAAGCCCATCCAGTTCCACCCACGTGCCATGGGCAGGGGCACCTTCCATAGACCGGGCTGCTCATCTCACCCTCCTTTCCATTTGCCCTGACTTGTCCTAGAGCCCAAGTCCTAAAACTGAGTTTTGTTTCCTCAAGGAGCCAATCTTGTCTCAGGAACTGCCCTCAGGGTGTCCCCAGTGAAGCAGGGACATGGCACAGACCAATACCCACAGCAGGAGGAGGGAAGAAAAGCCAAACCCAACAGAGTTTAAAAATGACAAATGCTCCTTTATTGGACCTTACAGTAGGTTAGGCATGGAAGTGAGGAGGCTGCCGCCACGAGGACACGTAGTTAGAAATCTTATACACACAAAGCAAAAACCTTTCCCACAAGTGCCGGAGAAAACAGAAGGGGCTGGAAGAAACCTTGAATTGCAGACAAAACCTTTGAAGGTTGTAACATGTGTTGCGGGGCAGAGGCTTTTAGAGCCTCTTGGAGGTGTTTTCACTGCTGAGGACCTGGGACTGTGGTTCCACAAGGCTGTGATTCACCCTTGGAATGGGATGAATGAAATGGTTGTCCCTGTTCCATAGTGCTTCCATTTCCCTTTCAACGCCTGACTTTGAGGAGAGACCAAGGGCTTGCTGACAGAGGGACACCACGGGGTCCATGCCCAGCCAGTGACCTGTTACAACCTGTGCTTCAGCCAAAGGTGCTCCAGATTCTCACAGAGGGGTCCTGGTCCCCCCTGCTGCCCCAGAGGTTAAGGACGGAGGAAGGAGAGGCTCTAGCGCAGCTATTTACACCACGATCTGCAGGGCAGGAGGCCAGAATTGCCGACAGCCATGTGCTTGCCAGACTTATCTGATGGTCTTTTTGCTGGTGGTGGTCTTGGAAACGATCCTGACACTGCCTCCCGTGCTGGAGCTGACGCCCCGGCTGCTCCCAGAGCTGAAGGAGCTGCCTCCACCATAGCTGAGCCCCCCGGAGAAGCCTCCACTTCCGCCTCCGAAGCCTCCACTTCCGCCTCCGAAGCCTCCACTTCCACCGAAGCCTCCGCTGCCACCTCCAAAGCCGCTGCTGCTCATGGTGTAGCTGCTGCTGCCGCCGCCACCGCCCATGCCGAGCCCCCCACCCAGGCCCAGGCAGCTCCCGCCACCGTAGCCCATCCCGCTGGAGCTGCTGACCACGGCTGGAACGAACCAGGAACATCCATGTGAGGGGACAGCTGGACTCCCGAGGTGGGGAGAACTGCAGTGTCACCCCCTTGGTGAGGGGTGTGTGGGAAGAGGTGGAAGGGAGGCAGATACAAAGAAGTGGAAGGAGGAGGATATAAGAGGTGGAAGGGAGGTGATACTCACAGACACTGACAGCTCCAACTCCTTCTCCAGCAAGCCTGTTGGGAAAGGGGAAAGTGAGCAATAATGACAAAACCTCGTCCAAGGGACCACCTACTTAGGCCTGCATGGCCTTCAGTAGGGTGGGGTGTGTCTGTGTTACAGGTGAAAGGTGACAGTTGCTCATTTTTATCAGTATCAGGTGCCAAGAGCTGGAGAAACAAAACTTTGCCCACAAAGTTCACAATTTCAACTATCTGTCTGTCTGCCCTGGTGCTCCAGCCCCTTGGGAAGAACTGTTTGACCCCAAGAAGATGGTCCCTGGTCAGCAGACAGCAGGTCCACATGTCCTCACCTGCTCTCCTCGCCCTCCAGCAGCTTCCTGTAGGTTGCGATCTCGATGTCCAGGGCCAGCTTGACGTTCATGAGCTCCTGGTATTCCCGGAGCTGCCGGGCCAGGTCAGCCTTGGCTTTCTGTAGGGCATCCTCCAGCTCAGTCAGCTTGGCCTTGGCGTCCTTGAGGGCCATCTCCCCACGCTCCTCAGCCTCAGCAATGGCTGCTTGGAGGTTGGCACACTGGGAGTGGGGAGAACAGGCAGTTGTTTCATTTGGGCTCCCCAAACCAGTCTCTCTCTATTGCTAGGGGGTTGTGGACCCTGGCTGGTGGCTCACAGGATGGCACTGAGGGTTCCTGATGGAACCTGGCTCTTCCTGCTGTGCCTGACCACCATCACCTCCCACCCACCTCCTCCTGCTCTGCAGGACCATCCCTCTCCTACCTGTTTCTTCACACTATCAATCTCATTCCGCAGCCTCTGGACCATCCGGTTGATCTCTGAAATCTCAATCTTGGTGTTCCTCAGGTCATCCCCGTGTCTCCCAGCAGAGACCTGGAGCTCCTCGTACTGGTGCAGGGAAAGGAGGAGAGCACTGGTGAGCACTCGGAGCTCAGGGAAGGATGAGGGGACTTCAGGAAACAAAGTGCAGATCTGGATGAGGATTAAGGTGTGGGGGACAAGATTCCTCTGAAATCTGCCCATGGAATAATGGCACTTGCCCTTAACTCTCAATATCTGCTAGGAAGGCAGTGCCTGATGGCACAGGGGACCTCGGTGTTGTCACCTACAAGAACCTGGAAGGGGAAGTGTTTAAGGCCAGTTCTGCCAGTGACTTTGTGAGCCAAAGTCAAAACTTTTGAACATCTTGTCCCTGTCTCCCCTCAGCTGATGGGAAATAATTTCTGATCATTTCTGACCACAGAAATCAAGGTGTTACCCACCTTGTTCTGGTACCAAGCCTCGGCCTCAGCGCGGCTCCGGTTGGCGATGTCCTCGTACTGCGCCTTGACCTCAGCGATGATGCTGTTGAGGTCCAGGTTCCGGTTGTTGTCCATAGACAGAACCACAGAGGTGTCAGACACTTGCTGCTGCATCTGGGACAACTCCTGCAGAAGATGCAAAAAATGAAGTTAATAATCTGGTGTCCATGGTGGAAACCACAGAGATGAGATGATTTGGGAGTCCTCCCCAACAAGATTTTTTCTTGCACTTCCCCTGCTCCATCTCCATTTTGTAACTTATTTCTGCATTATCATTTCCAGAAGGATGGGACCACCTTTTTCTCTGGTCCCGTAGAGCCCTGGGTATGGGATCCACGGGGCAGGAGCTGAGGGATGCTCTCCAGGAACCACTCACCGCCTCATACAGAGCTCTCAGGAAGTTGATTTCCTCTGCCAGTGCATCGGCCTTGCCCTGGAGCTCAACCTTGTTCATGTAGGCACCATCCACATCCTAAAGAGAAGATACCAATGGTTTCTGATGAAACCAGAACCCAAAGGGACTTCAGGACACCAATGGGACCATGTCTGCTTCCAGATCTATTATTCATAGAATCGTGGAAACATGGAATGATTTGGGTTGGAAAGGACCGGAAAGCTCATCCAATTCCCACCCCTGCCATGGGCAGAGACACCTTCCATAGACCATATTGCCTTGGACTCTTCCAAGGATGGGGCAGCCACAGCTTCCCTGGGCAACCTGTGCCACTGCCAGCAGTTCCTTAGGCTCATTTTTATGTCCCTATGATCAAGGGTTTTTTTTTTTTTTAATGTAATGCTAGACATTGACTGTGAGCCAGAACCAGGTTCTTGGGCAGGAGGCAAAGCTCTGACTCACAAAGATGTGACCAGACACTGAGTTGAGCTAAGCCACAAGAGACCAGAAAACAGGGCAACTCAGCTGGCACAGAGAAGGTTGTGCCCATTTCTGGCCTCAGGAGGACCCAGCCCAGGATGTGCTGATCTCACAGCTTGCCCCAGCCATGAGGGTGCAGGACCCCAATTCCCACTGTCTTGCTTGAGCTCTGCAAGGTGAGTTAATTCCATTTCCTGGCCCATAATTCCCAACCTAGTCACCTTCTTGAGGACCACGAACTCGTTCTCAGCACCTGTGCGCCGGTTGATCTCATCTTCATATCTGCCAGGATAAAAGAGTGAGGGGGGTTGGATGGAATGAAGAGGTGGGAGCACCCCATTCCCGAACCATCAGTTGTGGCTCATGGATATATTCCCTACTCCCACATATTTATCCAGAGCAGACGCAGAGCAAATATTACTGTCTTTGAACTGTGGGACTCCATGGTGTGAGTAGTCCCAGTTAAATTAATATATTTTAATCACTGCCCATAAAGTCAAGCTCATACATAAATGTGCAGATTCAGAGCCCGTTTTGGCAGGAAGCAGGAGCAGCCATTCCTGGTGACCTACGCTCCAAGCAAAGTTATGCAAAAGACTTTCAACAAAGCTGCACTGCAATGCCTACAAATGTATAATACAGCAATCATTTGATATTTGATATTATAATAATGCTAATGGCTCTGAAGAACCCACTGTAGCATTTAATTAAAACAAAAAACTCCATAGTTGTGCAAGAGAGGATCATTACAGCTGTGACAGTGGTGCCGTGGAACTTTCTATGGCTCTGAGCAACATTCTCTCATCAGATAATCAGGGCAGGGCTTAGCTAGAAAGTAGACAAAGCATGCAGGCTCTTGAGACAAAACCTGGCTTTCAAAGGCAGATTCATGCCAGTCCTCTCACCAATATTGGCAGAGTTTTCCCTGTAGCTGGATCTCTTAGTGGACAAGGGAAGAGGTGAGAATTAGCCAGTGGACCGGGAACAAACTGTAGACTTAAAATAAAATATGTTCTCTTTCCCAGGAGGTAGCTCTGAAATCCAGACTGTAGAATTGATAATTTTGGGCCTAACCAGTATTTCTAAAAGCGTAGAACACATTTGAAGACCTCAAAAGCACCCAAAACCACACCAGAAACTCTGCCAGTCTCTCCTGTTGGATCTAAGTGTTGTCTTCCCAGCCGTACTCCCAAAAATCTGTCTCTTCCCATGCTTAACTACTTAATATTAACATATTCCAGCTCTGCAGGGTGATTCTCAAATTTGCAGCCAGGACTGGTTGAAGAAAGGACATATTGTTCTCAGCCAAATAAAAGTCAATGGCTTCACCTAAAAATCCCCCCGCAAAAATCCCCTCCAGGCAGCAGGTGCTGACTGGTGTGTCCTGAGAATGATCCATCCTCCCTCCACTGGATCCCATGTCTCAGCAGGGGGTTAATTCCCTCCCCAGGGAAGTTTTTTGCAAAGGGCTGATCATCTTCCAGGTGATGGGAGCTGAGTGAGCCCGAGCGCTCCCAGGTCACCTGGGCCCTCTAGAAAGACTGGAATTTCCTTCACAGAATGGGAAATGGAGGATTTTGGAGCTGGAAGTTTATTGGCTACATTTCATTCTGGTTTTGCCTGTCTATTATCCTCACAATTTACTAATTTTTCTGTCTCCTGGTATATTATTTCAGGAGACTCCAGGGATCAGACTGTGACCTCTGTTGTGCTGGAGCGGTTCCCCAGGAATTCTGTGCTAAACATTGACCTTACTTGTGATAAATGTAAAATAACAAGGGGTAATTCTGGGAACAGGTTTTATGCCGGGAAGAGGAACCCAGATAAAACACCAAGTGTGCACCAGCAGGAATGAGCACCAGCCCAGATTTTCCTGGCTGGAATGACTCACACTGCAAAGCGGGATCCCTTACTTGTTCTTGAAGTCTTCCACCATGTCCTGCATGCTCCGGAGCTCGGAGTCCAGCCGGCCCCTCTCTCCCATCAGACTGTCAAGCTGCCGACGGAGGTTGTTGATGTAGGCTTCGAAAATGGGCTCCAGGGACTTCCTGGTGACAGTGTGACCTTGCTCTTGGAGGAGGGTCCACTTGGTCTCCAGAACCTTGTTCTGCTGCTCCAAAAAGCGCA
Organism: Peucedramus taeniatus; assembly: GCA_013400575.1. Lineage (NCBI taxonomy): Eukaryota > Metazoa > Chordata > Aves > Passeriformes > Fringillidae > Peucedramus > Peucedramus taeniatus. The sequence goes on along the minus strand of WBNO01019652.1, from coordinate 64,376 downwards.
CCTGGGGAGAAACAAAACCAGGGACGTGTGAAAAACCTCACAGCTGCCAGGAAAAGATGGGATCACCGACAGAAAAGGTCCAGAGATGATGGGACAATCACAAGGGAATTATCAGGAGTGTCCCAGTTTAGGGCACTGGATTCTTAAAAGTACTAGAAGCTTCTAGAGATATTTAGCAAGATTTTTTCAGGAGTTTTAATCAGGCCAAACACCCATACTTGCAACTTTAATGTTTCTCCCACCAGCAGATGTTCAGCCCACCTTACTGGTTAAAACTGGTTGTATCCCATTGTAGAGGAGAAGATTCATCCACCCCAGGATTGTTTTTACAGGGAAGAGAAAGAATTACTTTGTCAATAATATAAAGGTGCTGAAAAACTCATCCATGCTAAGAGGAAACATAAAACAGTTCTTAGTTTTCAGCCAAACCCACGTTGTTCGTCGTCTGGGATCAGTTCAGGCAAGTCCCTAAATCCAAATGAAATTCCTTCCTGAAGTTTTTTTTTTTCCCAAGGCAACTGATAGCATGCGTGGCTCGATGGTTCAGACCAAATTCTCACCTTGTCAATGAAGGAGGCAAATTTGTTGTTGAGGGTCTTGATCTGCTCCCTCTCCTGTGTTCGCACCTTCTGGATTTCTGGATCGATATCTAGCTTGAGGGGTGCCAGGAGGCTCTGGTTGACAGTCACTTCATGGATGCCACCCGGTGGGCAAACAGGGAACCCGGGGCCACCTCGGCCACCAAATCCTGGCCCTCCCAGCCCAAATCCACTTCCCAGCCCATAGCCACCACCACCACCGGCTCCTCCTAAGCCAAAGCCAGTGCCTGCTCCACCACCATAGCCAAGACCGAAGCCGTATCCACCCCCGGCTCCACTCCGTAGACCTCCACCAACCGAGCTGTAGGAAATTCTTTTGCTTCCACCCAAGTTATAGAGACTTCTGCTGCCGAAGCCACCGCCAGCTCCAAAGCCTCCTCCACTTCCAGCTCTTCCTCCTCCAACTCTGGAGACAGAGACAGAGCTAAAACTGCTTCTGGTCCCACCACCACCACCTCCTACGATAGCAGAGCCTGAACTAAAGCCCCTCATGCCCCCTCCAGTAGATGATCTGAAAGAGATACGGCTCATGGCTGGTTCAGTTGGGAAAACAAGAGTAGGAGAGAGGAAAACAAAAAAAGGCTGCGCAGCAGGAAAAGAGCAGAGGGCAATGGAGACAGAAACCCCTGTAATGGGAGAGCTTGGGAGCCTCCTCTTTTATCTGCTTGGAAAACTTGGCACGGGAATTCAGAACTTGACGTGCCTTGCAGCAACTTGCCTTGTCAAACACACCTCGGCTACGGTGAGGCGCTGAAAAATGCATTGTTTGCAGGCAGGAAAGTAACTGTGAGAGGGAGCTCCCCCTTCCACCAAAGCCGCCGCTCTGAGTCATGGAATTAGCATTGAATGGGACGAGGTCTGCACTCAGGGCAGGATGCAACACGATTCCCGAGACCCTGGGAGCCGCTTTCCCTCAGGCAAGCCAAGGACTCGCTCACTTGAGCAAAGCAAAGATTTTGCAAGTCGCATTTTCAGGTTTAACACGTTGCATAGGCAAGAAAAATAGGGGCTTTTCCAAGATTTCCAGCTCTGCAACTGGCCACGCATGTCCTGGTGTTGGCTTGGGAAAGTTGGTTCTGAAGGTGGTTTTAATGATAAATGCTGATATTGTGCTTTTTTTCTAATATTCAAGTTTGATTTTTTTTTTTTTTTCTGGATCTAAATGGTCATGGGTTTGAGGAGATGAGCTAAGTGGAAGTTGTGTCATGGCAGTATTTTCTGGGATCTTACCAAAAATCATCTCCCCTCATTCCAGGGGAAACTGAGGGAATAGTTAACACGATTTTGAAAGACAGCAAGTAAATGTCTTTTCCAAAATCACATCAAAATAGATTAAATAGTACTTTCCTTAATAGAGACTTATAAAATACTACTAAAAAGCTGTTTGAAATTATTGTAGTTCTATAGTACCTCTTTGTCAGGCTCAGGGTTCAAAAGCTCCATCTGAAGTGGTATTTTTATCACTTTTTCTGTCTCCCTCCGCCCCCTCTTATATTTATCCAACAGTTTCCACGTCATTGCTGGCTCTAGAAGATGTTCCATGGAGGGGAATTCACCCACTTTCCTTCCCAGCCCCTCCTTCACTCCACTGAGTTCACACAGTTGGAAAAACTTTCTAAAATAGCTTTTGCCTCTTTATGTTGCTTCTGGGTGAACCCTTGTGCAGGAGTTTCAACCCCCACAATGAGTCTGGGTTGTGTAAAGGCTTGAGAGCTGGGGATCCTTCTCTTGCATCCATGAAGAGCTGCACACGAGAGACAGGAGAAGAAATCCCCTCATTCCCACTCAAAATTTGGAGGTCCCCAAATACTTTTATGAACTGGATTCTGCCCCCTGGCCAGGGCTACCCACCTTGGCCAGGTGAAGTAATAGTGAAAGACAGAGAGAGATAAGACCTTGAGCAGCTAAACCAAAAAAATTCCGAAATTCATCTACGTGAGCAAAAAGTGCAGGACCTCAATCCAAAAGGAGGAGTTTAAGCAGATCAGCTGCATCTCAGAGCTTGTTTGTGTTGATGTGTTTCCAAAAGCTGCTTTTTTTTCTGTCTGGGAACTTGAAAGAGCCTGAGCAGGAGGGGTTTGGTTGGGTTGGGTTTGGTTTGGTTGGGTTTTGTCTCCTTGCAGTCAGAAAACAGCAGCACTCCCAACTCCATCTCCTTGGAGTGCTCACGATTCCGATAGTGAGTCACCACGGGTACGATCGGAGCCGATCCCTGGATGGGCTGATCCAAGATCCTCCTGCAACTGGGAGGCGGCTGGGCTGTAGCAAGGGGGTGCTCTCGCCCCGGGAGTGGAGATGTGGGAATATCCTGCATGCTGGGAAAATGTCACCCATTTCTCCATCCAAACCCAGCGGCAGCAACCTCAGCCATGAGACCTCTGGGGGCTGAAAATAACACAGTGATACTGAAAATAAATAAATTCTGCTCCAAGCATGGCAGATCCATGGAGATTTGCTTTCCTATGCCTGCCCATGTGAACTGGCACAACTGTGCCAGGAGCCTGCGGACGGGGGCCAGGCAGGGAGCTTGCCTTTGACTCCCAAATTGCTTATGCAAAGTCACACCTGGGAACAGGAGCACAGGTTTTAATTAAAGCAGAGGGAAAGGATTCATGTGAAAGGGAATCATTACTTCCCCAGCTCTTCTAGGAAAGCCTGTTGCTGCAGACAATGGCAATTAAGTGGAATATTACAAAGGATTTGGAAGAGCAAAGGAAAGGATGGTTTAGGCACCAAAACCAGGAAAATTCTTGCAGAATCTCTCAGTCCCTCACACTTGTCTTCCTTGGTTTGTGTCGCTCACATGCAGTATCCCACCGAAGGTGCTCAGGGCCGCAGGGGGGCTGTGCTGGCCCCTTAGGTGGGACAGTTCCCTGTGGAGAGGCAGGACATGTCATGGGGGGTTGTCTGGGGGGTGAGGGCACTGCAGAGAAAGGAGAGGAGGAACAGGGCTCCTGTCTGCAGGAGCTCAGCTGCCTCTGAGCTCTGATTTGCTCTTTTTTCAGAAGGGACTGGAAAAAAAGATGTTAAAAACTCTCCAGGTTGGTTAAGGTTGGGTTGTCATGAGCTGTGTTAAATCCTTGCACCCTACCTGTGCAATTTGCTAAGGTCAGAAATCGAGGTGATTCAGGGTTTATTTTTAACCTTCACTTGTGTTTTGGCCTGTCTGAAATATCCTCTGGACAGCAGAGACTGAGGAGTCTTGGTGGATGACAGGTTGACCATGAGCCAGCAAGTGCTCATGATCAGAAGGAATGGAATTTCCAATGGAATCCTGGGATGCCTCGGGAAAAGCATAGCCAATAGGTCGGGGAGGGGATCCTGCCCCTCTACATGGCCCTGATGGGGCCACGTCGGGAGTGTTGTGTTCTGCTCTGGACTCTACAGTTCCAGAAGGACAAGGAGCTCCTGGAGAGGGTCTAATGGAAGCCACAAAGGTGATGAGAGGTCTGGAGCATCTCTTTGATGAGGAGAAAAGGCAGGAGCTGAGCACGGTCAGTCTGAAGAAGAGGGGACTGAGACAGGATCCAAACAATCATGGGAATACCCAAATATCCATAAAAATATCTCATTTGAGAGGGTCTCTCATCAATCCATGTGAACATCTCCCAGGGGTGGAAAGAGGATGGTGTCAGACTGTTCAGTGGTACCCAGCAACAGGACAAGGATCCCAGAATCCCTGAGGTGGGAAAAGACCTCTACGATCATCGACTCCCATCTGTGCCTGATCCCCTCCTCATCACCAGCCCAGAGCACTGCATGCCACATCCAGTCATTCCCTGGACACCTTTAGGGATGGTGATTTTACCACCTCCCTGGGCAGGGAGAAATCATGGCCATAAACCAGAACACAAGAAATTCCACCCCAACATGAGGAAGAACTTCTTTCCATGGAGGTGGCAGAGTCCTGGAAGAACTGCCCTGGGACGGCATGGATCGTCCCTCTCTGGAGACATTCCAAGCCCACCTGGATGCCCTCCAGTGTCACCTGCTCCACGTGTCCGTGCCTTGGCAAAGGGTTGGATGTATGAACTCCAGAGGGCTGTTCCAACCCCAAATATCCTGGAATTCTGGGGCTCTGAGTCTGGTTTTGTCCCTGAATTTAGTCTTTTACTGAGGCTCCTTTGATTTCCTGGGCAAAGGGGATGAGATGTTGTTGTGTTTTGGTGCACCTGGCTTTGAGCAAGGTTTTGCTGAAGCATCTCCTTTGAACTTGTCAGGACATGCTGGCATGTCTGCTCCTGCTCCTTCCCATGTTCCTGCTCCTTCCCGAGTTCCTGCTCCTTCCCAAGTTCTGCCTGGAGTTATGCAGGGCCAGGATGTTGCAAGGTCAGGGCAGAGCAAACCCTCTGGACCTTTGAAACTCAATAAGGGCTTTGCAATAACATTTGGCTGAGGGTTTTTTTCTCCACTTTTTCTTTGTTTTATTCTTCTTTTGCAATGACTGACTGAAGTATCTGCATTAATGTTTTTGTTGTGCTCCAGCACCCATCCCCAACCCAGATCTTCCTGATAAAGCCTCCCCAAGAGCCCTGAAGACAACTTGGGTTTGCTCTGGCTTTTTAAGAAAGCAAAAATTTAATCCTGAGGTTTTGCCTGGCTGCCCCAAACCCTCCCTTCCATGGAAGAAAATATTTTGGATTAACCCAAATAAGTTAAGAAATGAATGGTGATTAATTATCTTGTCACTTATGGATAAACCTCCACCCTCCTTCTCTTCCTCCTCTGCCTCCTCCAGTTTTCTCCAATTCTTCAATTTATTTTGGGACAACCAATTTCAAGATTTTCATTATCATTTCATTAGAATTTCAAAGCTTTTCCCTGGAAGTAAAGAAAATACACCTCCAGCTCATAAAAAAAGAATAAAAAAAAAAAAAAACAAATAAATTACAATCTGGTTTTATTGGACATGTTCCAAATAGAGAGAGGAAGGGAAACACGGAGTCGCATCACTATTACGGAAGTATTAAAAGCTGCAATTTTCTTTTTTAATGGTGCTTTCCAAAAATAAAAAGACACAGTGGAAGGCTGGAGGGGTAAAATCACCAGAAAAGGGGAAAATAGATTTGGGATGCTGGAATTCCTTTGAGATCCTGCTCTTGACTGCCTTGTTTCCCATGCACTGGGCTCAAACCTGCTGCACTTCCCAGTTTCCCAAAGGTCTTTCTTTAGGCAGAGGAACCCACACAGAGATGATGGAATTCCCCCAGGAGCTGTGGGGGAGTCTCAGTCTCAGACTTTCCTCACCTGCTGCGACCAAGGCCGTGGGGAAAGACAGCAGGACTTGTATTGCTGGAGGATTTGGGAATTTTTGAAGACATTACAGCAAAACCTTGCATGGGAGAGGACTGAAACCCCATTTAACAGCAAGCATTGATCTTGCTTTTGAAGGACTCATTGTGTCAGACATTATTTAGAATTTAAAAATCCTATAATTTAGAAAACAAGCCCTTTTTAATAGGTTTTGGATCAATCACTGGTGAATCCTCTGACAAAAACCACCCCGGAAACTACGTATAAGGGCCTCTGTCGGCAAACTCATTTAAGAAGAAAAAGGACAGGAATGGGAGAGTGATTTGGGAAAAGCTCTTTGATAAGCTTGTGGCACATTGAATTCGCATCTGTGGGGGGAGGGATCTCAGGTTGCTGCTCCAGCATTAGCGCTCCGAATCCCTGGTCAGGCTCAAGTGCCTGAGATGACTCAGCAGCAAAACTTGGCAATATCTGGAAGAATCATATCTTTCAAAACTTGGCTGTGAATGGAGGAAAAAGGGATTTTACATCTCACCAGAGTGACTCAGAATGAAGAAAATTTTAAGAGGGACATTACAAGCCAGTGCCTTGGATCTTTGAGTAGCCTCCATGGGTATTTCTAGACAGCAGAAGAATAACACAGACCTCTGATGCAGATGAGCTTCTCTTGTAAAGGAGCGATTTGGGCTCATTCCAGCAGTGAAGGCAAAGCAGGGTGAGCTAAACACACATTCCCAGCCCATCCGTGGGCTTCTGGGATGAAGAAGCCAGAATTGAGCTAAAAATTTCCCCGCTATTTGCTCTGTTTTAGCGATGGCTGTGGGTGGCCACAATCACAAATTGCCTGGCCTTATTAAAAACAAATGGAAAACCAAACCAATTCCCCATTCGGAACAATCACTTAGGCCCGTGTTTTCCTTTAACTCCTGTTCCAGGGACTTGGAGATCTCTGGTTTCTGTGTGTTCCACTGCTTTTCTTGACCTGAGATCCAAATGCATGAGAACTACAGAGCAGGAGCAGGGCAGGAGCAGCTGGAAGAGTGGAGGTGGGGGAGAATGGTGGGCAGGAGGAACAGAGGAACCATGGGTGGGTCTGGGCTTGGCTTTACTCGGGCTCTGTGGCATTCTTCAGGCTTTGGCTTTTTATACTCTTTTTGCTGGAGGAGGTTTTGGAGACGATTTTCACACCTGGGTTGGTGCCTTTTGCACTTCCAGAGCTGAAATTCCCTCCGCTGGTGCTCAGGGCGCTGCTGCCACCTCCAATATGGCTGTAGCTGCCAGCAGTGCCCAGACCACTCCCTCCTCCAAATCCACCTCCGAGACCACCTCCAGCCCCGAGTCCAAGTCCTCCTCCGCTTCCAAAACTGTAGCTTCCTCCTCCTCCTCCGCCTCCTCCACCAGCTCCAAGACCGAAACTGCTCCCTCCGCTTCCTCCAAGGCCAAAACCATTTCCAACACCTCCTCCAAGACCAAAGCTGCTTCCACCACCTCCTCCAAGGCCAAAACCACTTCCACCGCCTCCTCCACTCAGGCTCAATCCACCAAATCCTCCTCCTAAGCCAGCTCCACCAGCAATGCCAGAGCTGGAGCTGATGACTGCTGCAAGGAAAAACAACCAAAGGGTTGATATCTGCTTGGCAGCCATGGAATCATGGGATGGGCTGGGCTGGAAGGGGCCGTAAAAGTCATCCCATCCCTGCCCCTGCCAAGGCAGGGACTCCTTCCATTATCCTAAGTTGCTCCACATCGTCCAACCTGGCCTTGGACACTTTCGGGGAAAGGGCAGCTACAGCTTCTCTGAGAAGTCACCCATTTCCAGGAAGCACCATCATCAGGACCTGACCCACAGGATTTGAACTCAACTTCCATCCCTTGCACAAGCCCATAATGACAGTGGAGGGCTGCAAAAGTCTTATGTGGGGCAAAGCTTCCCTTTTCCCATGGTTTGTCCCAGGCCTTGCTCCCAAAGCCAGACTTTGGGATCCAGAACTGTGATACTTACAGTAGCTGATGGGGTTCAGTCCCTCCCCACTGAGCCTGTTGGAGGATTAGAGAAGATTAGAGCAAAATTACGGAGACAGGCAGAGGAACCAATCTCTGATGGGAAAAGTGATAGTCACTATTATCACCACAAGGATTTTGCTCCCACCTGCTCTCCTCGCCCTCCAGCAGCTTCCTGTAGGTTGCGATCTCGATGTCCAGGGCCAGCTTGACGTTCATGAGCTCCTGGTATTCCCGGAGCTGCCGGGCCATGTCAGCCTTGGCTTTCTGTAGGGCATCTTCCAGGTCAATCATCTTTGCCTTGGCATCCTTGAGGGCCAGCTCCCCGCGCTCCTCAGAGTCTCCAATGGCCGTCTGCAGGGTGGCACACTGCAAGGGATGGGAGGGGCTTGGAAAGCTGCTCTTCCCTTTGGGTGAGAATCACCCAAGGAAGAAACTCATTCTGGCTGGGATGTTCATGGACAATGTTCCAGCTGAGCCAACATGGCTGGAGTTGAAATGCCAGGCTGGCAAGAACAACTTAATAGTTAAATTTTACAGTGTGAAGCGCTTTCCAGGAGGAAATTCAACGCCTTTAATGAGGCTGGAAAAGTCCCTGATCAGCAAAACTGACTTGTGGTGTTGAGGGACAACAGAATGGGGCTCTGTTGGCTCCTTTTGCCAATCCTACCTGGTTCCTCGTGTTCTCTATCTCGGAGCGGATCCTCTGGATGAGCCGGTTGAGCTCTGAGATTTCACCCTTCGTGCTGCGCAGGTCATCACCGTGTTTCCCAGCTGTGGCCTGCAGCTCCTCAAACTGAGGTGAGAAGGAAGATGTAATCTGAACTGTCTGAGGTATCTGGCTGGACAAGACATGGCTCTAACAGCCCCTCGTAGGGGCAGCAGGGATTTTGTGTGGCATTGATGGGTCAGCTCACCTTGGTTTGGTACCAAGCCTCGGCCTCGGCACGGCTCCGGTTGGCGATGTCCTCGTACTGAGCTTTGACTTCAGCAATGATGCTGCTCAGGTCCAGGTCCCGGTTGTTGTCCATGGACAGGATGACGGCAGTGTCGGACACTTGGGCGCTGAGCTGGGCCAGCTCCTGTGGGAAGAACACGGGAGCTCCACTTACCTCTCCCAGCCCTCAGAGTGGTGGCATTCCCCAGCCAAGGACAACAGCAGGACAGGAATTGGGGATTTGTCTGTACCGCCTCGTAGAGGGCTCGAAGGAAGTTGAGTTCATCACTCAGGGCGTCCACCTTGGCCTCCAGCTCCACTTTGTTCATGTAAGCAGCATCCACGTCCTGGAAAAGAGCAGCTGTGGGGACACCTGTGGCACCTGGATCCTCTTCTCAGCCAGGAAGAAATTCCTTGGCACAGCCAAGAAATGGCCAAGCGTGGAGACGAGGCTGCCCCTTTCCCTGCTGCCTGGTAGAGAAGCTGTGCTTGGCAAATCACACTGGAAGAGCACCAAGATGGCATCTCTTGCCCTAGAAAAGTGTTGTGTGTAATTTGGAAGTGGATAATGAGGGAGGTCCTGGCTCTTTGGCCTTGGTACCTGGGATTCCCAAGCATGACTGATCCCCTTTGTCTCTACATGGTCTGTTTTGCACCTGTGTGTATTGTGGGACCAGAGTGGGAGGAGATTTTGCTTCCTTCCTGCAAGCCACTCCATTCTTTTCCCATAATACCATGATCAAATGGTGATTAACAACCCTTCTAAAAGATGAGGATGCAGTTCCATGACATCTCCCATCCCTCAGGATATTCCCAGTCCATGCAATGGTTGGGGTTGGCTCAGCATCTGCAGCACCTCCTGTCTCACCCACCTTCTTGAGCACCACAAATTCGTTCTCTGCTGCCGTGCGCCGGTTAATTTCCTCTTCATATCTACAGGGATAAAGGGAAAGGGGTGCTGGATCAGACCTCGGGAAGCAGAACAGGTGTCCAGGTAGGACTGCAAAGTGATCTGGACTGGAGGTGGCATCTCCAAATCATCCTCCTGGGAACTGTCTAGCTCAAATGTGTGAGATTTCTCTTTCTCAAAAGGCTGAAAAGACATTTTTGACTTAATGCAGATGAAAAAATGAAGGTAAAGCTGATTTAGCGGATTTTCCTTTGCAAGAGCCATCACAAGGTGCTGTATCCTGGCTGAGTCTCCATTTTTTGATGGAAAAAATGTCGAAGGACCGTTTTTGGTGCTGTTGAGGGAAATAATGGGTCTTTCAGGGAGAGAAACCTCTGAGCGGGGGGGAGGTGATTAGTGATGCTCTATGTTATGGGTTGGAGCACAAACTGGAGACACTTTCTCTCCTTTCCTAGAGAAATTTCCATTAATACTTCAGTCTGGATGTTTGACTTTCAGAAATTGAGATTTTTGACATGAGTCACAGAATCATGGAATTACAGAATCACAGAACCATAGAATCATAGAATTATGGAATCACAGAATCACAGAATCCTAGAATTACAGAATTATAGAATCACAGATTCAGCTGAGTTGGAAGGGACCCATGAGGATCCTTGAATGCAACTCCTGGCCCTGTACAGGACACCCCACCAGTCCCACCCTGTGCCTGAGAACATTGTCCAAACACTCCTGGAGCTCTGGTAGCCATGGGACCATGACCATTCCCTGGGGAGCCTGTTCAGTGCCTGACCACCCTCTGGGTGAAAACTCCTGCTGCTCAATGTTCAGCTGAACCATTTACACCCCATTTCACACTCACTTGTTTTTAAAGTCCTCCACAAGGTCCTGCATGTTCTTCAGCTCCCCATCCATGCGTCCCCGCTCATTGAGCAGGTTGGCCAACTGCCGCCGCAGGTTGTTGATGTAGGCCTCAAACAGTGGGTCCAGGTTGCTCTTGCCAGAATTGTTTTTTTGGCCCTGCTCCTGCAGAAGGGTCCATTTGGTCTCCAGCACCTTGTTCTGCTGCTCCAGGAAGCGAACCTAAGCATTGGGAAGCAGAAGAGGCTTAGACAAAAGATACCTGTGAGCTGACAGCCAATATTCAACACTGGCAGTGCTGCACGGCAGGAGCCAAGGGATTCCTGAACCAAGAGTTTCCAAACTGGGAATAGCCTCTGGATTATCCAGGGCTATGTTAGCCCAACCTGTAGCTGAGCAAATCCACCCTCAGTGGACAGTTCTCTTCAGAGGCAATTCAATTTAGGAAGCCAACGAGTAATGGTAAGAAAATTTGGGTTCAGCTCTTTCTTCACCAGACAGTGAAGTTCTTCTTTCACACCTTGTGGGGTTTCTTTCTTTGTAAGATATATATCTTTCTTCATTAAAGCCAAGGTCTGAGCACTAATGCTAAAAGGCTTAATTGTCTTTCCTTTTGCTCACACTTACAACATATTTATCCAATTAAAAGCCGATGAAGGACTTGAGTGGTTGAGTCAATTGAGTCAATATAAAAAGGATTTTATCTTGCAGGCAATAAAAAACAAAGACCAAGACATCTGCTGTGATTGCCCAGAGAGAGAGTTGGGTTGAGCCACTAGACCTGGACCCAAAACTGACTTACTCCATTTCAACTGATCTGTATTATTTCTCAGGCACAAAACCTGGATCTAATCCCATTACTACAATTTTCTTGTCTTATTTTCTCCCTGTCAGTGTTCAGAAGGACATTATTGTTCGAGGGAGTTAACAAAGACATGCAGGGAGGAAATAAGTGAAAGACTGGAGATCTCTGAAGTCGTATTTTGGTACCTACTAGATCCTCACTCCCCCTCTACCACACATCCACAGCACCCAACAAAGTCTCACCTTGTCAATGAAAGAAGCAAATTTGTTGTTGAGGGTCTTGATTTGCTCCTTCTCATCTTTCCGCACCTGCTGGATGTTTGGATCTATCTCCAGGTTCAGCGGTGCCAGGAGACTCTGGTTTACAGTCACTTCTTGGATTGTACCCACTCCAGACGGGCCACCAGAAAATCCCGCGGGGTTCCTGCCACCACCCAGCCCCACAGGGAATCCTCCCAGCCCCCCCAGTCCACCAAAGCCAAACCCTCCACCACCTCCATGACCACCACCATAGCCAAGCCCACCAGCACCTCCGCCAAAGCCAAATCCACCACCTCCACCACCAAGCCCCAGCCCAAGGCCACCACCAGCTCCACCACCACCAAATCCACCTCCTCCACCACCAAACCCCAGCCCAAGCCCAGCACCAGCTCCACCACTGCCAGGCCCACAGCCACCCACTCCGCCACCACCTCCCAGGCCAGAGCCACCACCAGCTCCACTTCCAAAAGCAGCTCGGAAGCTGCTTCCAACTCCGATGGAAATCCTCTTGCTACCACCAAGGTTGTAGAGGCTCCTGCTGCCAAAACCTCCACCACCACTAGAACTGCCACCACCACCTCCTCCAATGAGCCTCCCAAAGCCACCTCCTCCTCCTCCTGATCGTGCCACAGACACAGAGCTAAAGCCAGCCCTGTTGCTGCTTGGAATTATGGCCGAGGCAGCGCTGTAGGATCGGCCTCCACCTCCTGCCCTCATGCTGAGCGTCCGGTTCATGGCAGCAGCAGAGAAGGGCCCCGCACGGCCAGAGAGACTCCGCAGCTCTCTGAGGAAACGGAATACGGGTGCCCCTTTTATCGCCCAGGGATCTGGGCTTGGTTGCATGGAAGTCCAGTGATCAATTTAGTGCTTTCATGGTTTTGACATGCCAGAAGGCAGCTGTCTCCCTGAGACTTGTTAAACCCTGATTGCACCCAAACACACCTCCTGGGGCTGGATCTGCTCAGCTGGAAGAGTTATCTAACACCCAGATTTCTGGCAGGGAGAGCTCAGCCTGATGCAAAACCTCTGTCTCCACACAGAGATTGGTTCTTTTATTTTGTATTATTTTGGAAGTGTCCAAGGCCAGGTTGCGAGGGGCTTGGAGCAACCTCGGTTAATGCAAGGTGTCCCTGCCTGTGGTGGGGTGGAATGAGCTGGTCTTTGAGATTCCTTCCAACCCAAACCATTCTGGGATTCCATGATTCTATAATTTCGTTACTGTGAAAGAAAATAATTTTTAAATGTTATAAAGCCAGAAATAATGTCTTAGATTCCCAATTCTAGTTAAAAGATGCAGCACATCAACACATAGATCAATGGAGAGTTCTCTGGACTAACTCAAGTAAAAGACGGTGAGAACAAAATGGTTAAATTGGAATAAAAATAATTCATGGGGTTCCTTCACCTGAAGGCAGAAGGCATCTTGATGTTCATGAAACCTGACATCCCTTTTGGAGCTCTAATTTATCCAGTTTGCTGTTCCTACTCCCTGGGCAGGGACCATCTCTTTGGGATGACTTAACAAAGAGGTCCTGATCAAGTTTTCCTCTTTCTCCTTTCCAGATGTAAGTACCACCTCAAATTTTGCCCATTTATATTCATCATTTAGCCTATGGCAGGCTTTCTAGGCTTTTCCTCTGGATATTTGCACTTCCAGAGGACAATTCCGTTCCACACAGAGGCTGTGTTGTGATTTCTCCAGCTAGCTGATGTTGTGATTGATGCATTTTCATCTTGACCTAAAAACCATTTAAAAAAAAAGAGGCAGATTTTCTGAAGAACTCTGCCTAGCTCTGTGCAATGGTGTCATTTACCCACTTTAGGATGTAGTCAGTCCTGAGTTTCTGGCTCTCTAGCTCTGATTTCTTTAAAGACCTTTGAACCTTCCATCCAAAATGCTGCCAAAAGCAGATTTAACCAGCATGAAAAATGCTCCCACAAATTCTCCTTATTTTACTTCCTGGAGTCCTTGGGGAAAAAGATAAATTCAGCAGGGTGTGGTGACATTTTCTGGCATCTCAGACTTTGTAGAACTGCAGTGTTGAGAGTATTTTATCCATTGCATGTCAGAGCTCAGCTGGTTTTTGGCATGGGGCTGCCCTGGTGGCTTTGCCTAAACTCTGCAGGACTGGAGCTTAAATATATTTACAGGACAGGACTCTACTTGCCCTTCAAAACACATCCCTGTGCCTCAGAGCTACAAAACCATTAAGGAGCTAAAATCCCACTGGCATTTCTGGACGAACAATTAAACAGGTGCTACTGAATACAGAAGACCAAATATCTTATTATCCCTGGAGAAATGCTGCTGGGCAGGCCCGAATGGGAGAGCTGGGGCACTGAAAGAGAATTTCCCTTTGCAGTGAGAAATTATTCCAAGATGGTGCAGGTCAGCTTGTTTCTTTTTGGAAAATGTGGGTCTGAACCTGGAATGTCATTGAAATTCATGAGCATCCATTGCCTCTGTGATTTGAAAAAAATTCAAAGCCAGGGTGCGATGGGAAAATTAGATTTTGTCTTCATGGTTCCTTGACCCCAGTAAAGGCAGCTTGTTCTGAAGCTGAAGAACGGGTTCAGATCAGAGGTTAGAGCTCAATGAATGTAATGGGATTAAAGGTGGGGCTGCCAAGAAGAAAGAGGGAATTGTCACTTCAGGCTCCCACACTCTTCTCCCCTCGGCTCGTTATCCACAGGGTATGTGAGCAACGCAAAGGCCACCTGATAAACGCTCCCTTTCCTTCCTAGGGTGGTTGGTGGTGTGGAGGAGCGGAGGGTTGGGGCTCCAAACCCAGAAGCAGATGTGGCATTTTCATGTTTGTTTGGATCAACTCTGCCAGGCTCTGCGCTCAAGCTGAAAGAGGGAAAGTCAAAGTTAATTATATGGAAGAAATTCCTCCCTGTGAGGGTGGGGAGACCCTGCAATGGATTTTTCAGAGCAGCTGTGGCTGCCCCATCCCTCAAAGTGTAGAAGGCCAGGCTGAATGGGGCTTGGGGCAACCTGGGATAGTGGAAGTTGTCCCTGGCCATGGCATGGGGTGGAATGAGACAGTTTATAAGATCCCTTCTAACCCAGCTATTCCATTAATCCATAGTTTTAGACTCTTATCAATTTACAAAAGGGTCTGCCCAGACTGACACTGTGCAAGATTTGACCTCCATCTGCACCAAACTCACATTCCCAGCTTTTTTTCTCTCCAAAATACCCTGATCTACATCAACTTCAAGCAGGCAGCAGCAAACATGGCTTTTGCAATAGCTGGGAGTTGAGGATAGGGATGATTAAAGGTTTTCTCCCAGAAATGCAAGAGCTGCCAGACTGCTTTTGCCCCCTGGGGAGCTGGCTGGTGTTTGGTGTTCAGGTATTGCTTTGCAGGGAGATGATCAACATAAATTATGAGCTGTTGGGGCACTGGAAGCTTTTTGTTTCGGGTGTTTCTGCTTGGTATTTACATAGAAATGAGATGGTTCCTGAGTCGTGTTCATGGAGCAGAAAAGATGAAGACAATGTTTCCAACAACATCTATAGCAGAGTAAGTTTTACTTTCTCACCAAAGGCTGACCCACTTGGCTTCCACCATCCTCCAGCCAACTGTGGCATTTATTAAAACCGAATTAGTGCTCTGCTCCCTGTTGATCACATCCAATATACCACGAGGGAAGCCAGAATGCCTGATGCTGGGAGAGCAGCAGAGGCTGGAACTCATCCCCTGCTGGGTTCATCCTTATCCCACCAGGGAGGACAGACTGAGTCTGGGATGGGGGCTGAGCTCATCCTCTAGCCCTAGAGAGGTGAAGGGAAAGAAGGCCTGAATCAGCAGGGAAGTCTTGGAAGCAGAGTGGGACATGGGGGAATAAATTCCAGCCCCTGGTTCTTGGTGAGCCTTTCATGGGCACATGAATCTACCCACACCCTGTGCTGCTCCAGGCTGGACATAGGGGTTTCTCCAAGGGTGATGCTGGCTCAGGGGCCGTTGGCTGTACCAGGGGGAGCTGTGGGAAGGGAGGAGCTGCAGGGCTGGCTTGTTTTCCTGTGATTCCAGCTGTCCATCCAGCTGGGGGTCACTGTCCAGGGGAACTGGGAAGCCCTGCCGAAGTCCAGGAGTGCTGGGACAACACTCAAGCATCTAGTGGGATTTTTGGGGTGTCTTGTGCAGAGACAGGACTGGGATTTGATGATCCTTGTGGGTCCCTTCCCACCCAGGATATTCCACGAGTCTATCAACCTCACTGAGAAAAATGAGAGTATGATGTGATTTCTCCCAGTTTCCTAAAATTGTGAGAGAGGGTTTACCCTCCCTGGAAGGGATGATGGAGGGGCATGTCTTGCCACATCTCCAGACCCTGCTCTTTGTGTGAGTTCACATATTTTAAGGAAGGTGGCGGTTGAGGAAGAAGCCCCTCATGCTGCATTTTGGGAAGCTGCACTTTGCTCTTACTTTCTTCTAAAATCACTCTTGTGATTTTTTTTTTCCCACCCTCATGAGAAGGTTTCGCAAGTGTGGTGTGGGATTATTTTCCTGTTACTCCCTGAGCTGGTTCTCACTGATTTCCTTAAACAAGGGCCTGTCTGCCTTTTTGTTCCATCTCCAGAGATCCCAGACACTGTGAGAAATCCCAAGCAAACTGCATACCCATGGATGGTTAAATAGCCTCATTTCCAGACTTCCTTGTGGCCACACTAATCTGTGGATGGAATAAAGGTATGCAAAGGTGCTTCAGGAAGGAGAGCAGACAAAAACTTCTTGAAGGTTCAAACTCCACCTATTTGGAGACTCAGGTTTGAGGAAATTTCTATGATTTGCAATATCAGGGAGGGAAATAAAGCCCAGGCAGTGCAGCATGAATTATGCATGGAGTTTATTGAAGGTACAGCTAAAAGTCTGGAGTAAGCGAAGGGTAATAACTCTGTTCACTTACACATTAAAAGCTTTAACTCCGTCTATTGCACACAGGAAAAACAACACATGCATTTAACTACAGAAATATAAGGTGCTCGTTGGGGTGTAATTAAAATCTGCTCTACCAAACACAGTGTAGCAACCTGGACCAATTTACATAAGTATTCCCAACCCTCTTGTAAACAGGAAAAATTGGATTTTCTGCTGTCATTAAAGAAGTTAAATTACAGTTGCAGCTTTGTCTTGGACAATTAAATTGTGGCTTCTCTCTCTGAAGTTGGGATGACCAAATTTTTCATCCTTTTGCAATTGCTGCATTAAAAGTCTCTGCTGGAAAGGGGTCAAGCACGGAAGGCTAACTGAAAAGCCAAGATGATGAGTGGAGACAGGAATGGTCTCTGAAATTAAAATCTCACCTGGCTGAAGGGGGCAGGGGGGGAATCTCCCCCAAGAAAGACATCAGGCAGAGGGTGGGTTTTGTCAGGCTAAGGGTTTAGGCAGAGCGATGTCCTAGCGCACGGTTGTGTGATCCCTGTGGCTGTCAGAGGGAGGGGGAATACTGTTTTATTGCAGAAATGCTGATTATTATAAAATCTGGTGTGTCGGGTCCCGCCGGTCTCTACCGGGTCGTCCTGACCACACGCACGGCTGTGCTGAACCTGTTCCCGCAGACCCCCGGGGGCCCGGGGATGAGCACGGGTGCGGGGCCGCACTGCTCCACCCCCGCGCACACCACGTTGCCCAGGTTGCCCAGATTGCCCATCCCGGCAGCGCACTGCACTCCGTCCACCCCGGTGAGCACTTCCCTCCCCACGCAGCCGACCGCGCTTCTGGCCCCGAATCCTGCCCCGACCTTGGGGACACAATCCACGCTCCGGGTGCTGAACCCGGCGTTGCCGAAGGACGAGACCATGCCCAACCCCGCGCCGGCCCCTCCAGTCTTCACCGTGCATTTGCCTCCGATTCCAGACAGGGATCGGCACTCCCCGACCGTGCCCCCGCCGCTGACCACGGCTGCGGGAGAAAAACAGGCTCGGTCACATCCAGAGCAGCAAAAACCCGGCTTAAAAGGAGCGTTACGAGCTTAAAAAGCTTGTAAGGAAAATCAAGGCGGGGTTCATTAACTCACCTACGCTCACAGGGTTGCCGGTGCATATCCTGTCAAGGAAAGAAACGTCTCAGAGATGTATTTAGGGACATATTCCTCAAAGTCACAGGCAAATAGAGCCCAGCCACTGCCTCCTTAGAAATCTGACATGTCCTTCGGCTCTTTAGGTGCACCCTGCTGAGAGGTGCTTGTTCAAATTGCCCACCAAAGCACTGCAGGGTTGGATCCCTAATTCCACGGTCATACTAATAGCCCATCCTCTTTTTGGATGAGAGTGTGATCCCCTCACACCCAGTGGGAGAGAAAAGGGACCCTGCTCCCCTCTGCAGCCCTGGGTGCAGCATTTCTTTCTCCTCCCGTTGTCTTTTGCTGATCATCCTTACAAGATGCATCCAGGGCTGCTCCTACCTGCTCTCTTCTCCCTCCAGCAGCGTCCTGTATGTGGCAATCTCAATGTCCAGGGCCAGCTTGACATTGAGCAGCTCCTGGTAGTCCCTGAGAAGACAGGCCATCTTGTCCTTGGCCTGCTGCAGAGCTGTCTGCAGGTCAACCAGCTTCTGCCGGGCATCCTTGAGGGCGCAGTCTCCTCGTTGCTCGGCATCACAGATGGCTGTCTGCAGGGCTGAGATCTGGGGACAGCCACAGGAGGACATTCCCATAAAGCTTCAGTAAAGTAAGGTAAAGCCCATCCAGTCCCATCTCCTGCCATGGGCAGGGACACCTTCCACTAGCCCAGGCTGCTCCAAACCACATCTAACTTGGCCTTGGACACTTCCAGGCACAATTTCTCAGGGCAAGAGGGCAGCCAAGGGTGTTATTAAGGGGTATCTCCACAGCATTGCTCATATATTTCTCCGCCAGGAAGTGCCAGAGAGCCAAGATTTAGGCTGGATTTGTGGTGGCCAAGCTATTTGGGATGAAAGGAATGGGATCTGTTGACTGCAACCTGGTGGGATGTTGGCTGCAACCTGGTGGGAGCCCACAGCAAACACTTATTCTGGTACCACCAAAACAAAGCACTTCTTATTTGCAAAGTGAGAAATAAATCTACTTTTTTGTGTGTATGAACAGCAGATGAGAAGTTAAAATAGACCTAATCTGGAGCAGGGTGTTCTGTGCAGTTCCACAGGGTGGGAGCTGGTAGGACAGTGCCCATTGGTGGAGGAGCTGCACTCCCAGGTGGATCCATCCCTTGGTCCTACCTGTTTCTTCACATTGTCCGACTCACACTGCAGCTTCTGGATCATCCTGTTGAGCTCAGCAATCTCGCTCTGGTTGTTCCTCAGGTCATCACAGAACTTGCCCCGGCTGCTGTGGAGTTCCTCCAGCTATTGCATGGGAAGAGGATGGTGTCAATGCACCCAAATCCCCCTTCCCAGGGCTCCCACCTTCCAGGGAAGATGGAAATCTCTGCAGCTGCACTGGGGTCAGTGTCCCCCAAGCACCACCCAGACATGGCCTCAGCCTGGATAAGGCAAGAGTCTCGGGGGAGTCCTGGACTTGCTGATCTTGGAGGTCTTTTCCAGCCTTAGGGTTCTATGATTTGTCCTTTGGGAAGTAATGACGCTCCTCAGAGTGCACAAAGGGGACATCTCTGAACACTCTGATCTGCTCTGCTTGTAGCAAGATGTCTCAAACCACACTTTTAAGGTTGGTTTGTGTTTGGGTGGGTTTTTTTTGGTATGACTTTCTTAAGCAAACTGAAGTCAATACTCAGTTTGAGGCAGGTTAAAGTTGCATCATGGAGGATGGGAATGGTCTCAGAAATGGTCTCAGAAATCATCTCAGAAAGGGTCTGTCACAGAAATTCATAGAATACTCACTCTGGTTTGGTAGAAAGCCTCCACCTCAGCCTTGCTCTTCTGGGCAATCTCCTCATAGCAGCACTCCACGCTTTTGATGATGCCCTCCATGTCCAGGTCCCGGCTGTTGTCCATTTGCACGATGACAGAGGTGTCACATAGCTGACAGTCCAGCTGAGCCCTCTCCTGCAGGACCAGAGCATCAGTTCCATTCCCTCAACCAGCCCCAGCCAGGCCAGCAACAACCCCAGCAAGGGGGGTCTGGTTGGAGAAGGTTCTCCCCTGAACTCCCAACATGGGGTTTTCCAGTTGGGTGACTCATGTCCAGCAAGACTTGGCAGCTGTTTTGGTGGCACAACATGGGATGGGATGGCTGCGTGCAGTTCCCTAAGGAAAGGTGGGGAATCCTTGTGAAGCAAGCCAATTCTGCATTCCTGGCTGTGCCAGTGCTCTCCTGGGTTGGGAATCCTTTGGGTGTGAGTTCTTTGGGCCCCACTGACTCCTGCTGAGGGGGTTTAGCTCAAAAAAGTGTCAATGCAAAATGTCTCCTCTGTGTTTTTTTAAAAACTTGAAGAATTTTAAACAGTGTTACTTTCAAAAAAATATTTTGACTAATGTAAAAAAAAAAAAAAAAAAAAAAGTGCTAGAAATATTGGCCAGCTCAGGGATTGTTTGGATTAGAATTTGAGAAGTTTTCAGGCAAAATATCCTTCCCCTTGTGGGCAGCAATGCAGCAACCAAGACACTCTTTGCCTTCCCTAAGAAGTTGTGACATTGTTGTTATCAAATGCCTCTAAAAGACATACAGTTTCGGCCTGCAATTCCAGGATTTTCAGAAAAGGCACCTTTCCACACACTCTTGGTGTAAGAC
Organism: Peucedramus taeniatus; assembly: GCA_013400575.1. Classification (NCBI taxonomy): domain Eukaryota; kingdom Metazoa; phylum Chordata; class Aves; order Passeriformes; family Fringillidae; genus Peucedramus; species Peucedramus taeniatus. The sequence goes on along the minus strand of WBNO01019652.1, from coordinate 44,071 downwards.
TTGGGTGGGGAGGACAGGAGATGACACCTCACCCCAGGGAACAGATTGGGCCAGGAGCTCTTACCTCAGCATAGATGCACTTCAGGAACTCCAGTTGCTGCCGCAGGAGACCCACCCTCACCTCCAGCTCCTCCTTGGTCAGGTAGAGACAATCGACATCCTGGAGAGATACCAGGAATTTGGTGAGAAGAGGTGAAGGAACGACTGTAGCAAATCCCAGGGTTTTTTTTAGATTAGGAGAAAACCCCACTATTTCTAGCCCTTAGCACAATGTGGGTTTGGGCTTCATGTGCTAAAAACCTCAGAAAGACTCTCCAGATTCCTTGGGTTGCCTCATTTTTGGGGCATGACACTGTGCCATGGTGCCAAGACCCCCCACTTCTCCCACTGACCCCACACCCAGGGTTTGCCCACCCTTATCTGGCCCTGACTCACTTTCTTGAGCACCACAAACTCATTTTCGGCCGCTGTGCGCTTGTTGATCTCATCTTCATACCTGCAGGAAAGCAGAGCAGGGAGATGCTCAGCCCTGGTGGTCCCATCTTCATCACCCAACCGTCCAGTGCAGACCATGGGAAAAGAGATTTCACTTTGCACCTCATTTTTTAGCATTATTTATGCTTTGTTGCTGTTTCTTACCCCCTCACTGGGTTTTACTCAGCAGTTTTAGCCATGCCAGTGGTTTGGGTGGCTGGAGAAGTGAGGACAGAAAATCCAGCCAAACCACAAGAAATGCGAAGCTGGAGGCTTGGATTGCTGCTTCCAGCCCTTGTGCTTTGTGAGATGTTTTTCCAGAGCATCCAGGACTGTGCTCAGTGTTTTTATGGGGAGATGGGCCAAAATGCCTCAGGGGAAGTTCAGGAGCTTGAGCAACCTGTGAAACTCCAGGGTGCAGTGGGGAGCACAGTCAGGGCATAATGAATCAGTAATTGGGACCTGCAAGAACTTTCACAAGATGCTGATTCTGTGAGTTGGACCTGCTCGGTGGTGGCTCAGCAAGAAAAAACACCTGAGATGATGAACTCTGGGGAAAGTTGATCCAGTGAACTTGTTTATGGCTTAGCAGAGCACATAGCGAGATATTAAGGAGTATCTACAGCTTAGGTAAAAAAAGAAAAAATCCCACATTCCCTCTAGGAAGAGAGAATGAATCCCAACATGATGTGGGCAAAGAGTGGGGTGGAGAAAATTGACTGAGGGTTTTGTTTGTTTTGTGGGAATAGATGGCACTGGGGAACACACAGGCACAGGTGGTGGGGGAGATTTGATATGGCAAACCACAGGGGTGTGCAGGAGACAGAGGAAGAGTGGTTTCCTATCCTGCTCCCTAACGAAACTGGGCTTGAAAATGTCTCCCAGTCCATCCCCAGTGCAGCACTGGATGCCCAGTGCAGGAAATTCGCCCAGTACTGCAGTGCCTTGCCCTGTGCCCCACTTTGTTGATCCATCCAGCGCAATTTCCTTAGATTCACACTGAGGGACATCACCCAGGCCAGCAACATCCGGGTCTGCAGCTTCCCTGTGTGTGACTTACTTGCACTTGAACTCCTGAACCAGGTCCCGCAGGCACCGCTCCTCATTCTCTAGCCGCTCACGCTCCCCCATCACACACTCCAGCTGCTTCCTCAGGTTGCAGATGAAGTTCTCAAACACAGGCTCCAAGTTTCTCCGGGATGCTGGGAGCACATACTGCTGCAGCAGCTCCCACTTAGTGGTCAGCACCTTGTTCTGCTGCTCCAGCAGCCGCACCTGCACAGGGAAGAAATGGGAGAGTCAGGCTCTCCTGTCCCTGGGTTTCTATACTTCCCAAAGGGAAAAGTGCAAATCAAATCAGAATTGCAAATGGTGAGGTGCTGCTATCTCAGGGGGTTGAGTGGGACCAGCATCTTCTCTGAGCTAAACTGGTCCCACCTAGGACTTGAATCTCAGGCTGAGCAACATCAGTGCCTTCACTCTGCGTGGAGGCCAAGCCTGGGTTCAGTCAATGCTTGCTCAGCCAGACACCTCAGTTCCTCTTCCAGAACTGGATCCTCAGCCTCTCAGTAGGCCCAGGGCACTAACAAGTCTTTCTCAGCGCTAAAAACTCCATCTAGGACCTCATTTGGATGTATCTGATTTAAACTCCAATCGTGGATACTTATCATGCCTTTCCACTTCTAGATTAAAGGGCTCTCTAGGAGCTTGATGGATCATGAATAAGTAATTTTACAAATGGGAAGAAGCTGGAGTTGCTGCTCGTGGGTGGATTCAGTTTTTCCAGTTGCAGAACAACTCTCCAGGAAAATCAAAATCAGATCAGACAGAGCACATTTTCTTTGCTGTTTTAAAAATTCTTTCCCATAACAGCTCTCTGAACAGTCATGAAAACCCTTAAATGTAGCCAAGAAAACAATGATAAATTGCATCTTTTTAGGAAATCACCAAATCATTTTGTTCACAGAGTGGAGGGACAGAAAAATTAAAATATTTCCTCCCATTTTAGTTAAATTCATCCTTCCCCATCACCTTCAGGAAACACAAACTATTTTAAGAATGCAGAAATCCTTTGGAGTTTATAGATTTGTGAGACCAACATCAGATTATACACTTGAAATAAAATTTCTTATCCTTCAGTGTCTCCATCTCATCACTCACAGGTTTGGATTTACTATATACCTGGAGCTGGTCCTGACTGACCTCTTTAGCAGGTTGGCGACCATCCAGAGGTACAACACTGATGGTGTTGCCTTGGTGCTAGGCTTAAATCCAGAGGGTCTCCAGGCCAGGACCACCATGGCTCATAAGAAACGTTTAAATACCAGGGCACCAGGGACATGCACCCTTTGGAGCTGAAGGACACGGGGAGGGGAAAGTAAGGTCTCACCTTGTCGATGAAACAGGCAAACTGGTTGTTGAGGTTCTTGATCTGCTCCTTCTCGTGGGTCCGCACTTGGCACTCCTCAGGGTCCACGCCCACACACAGGGGCTTGAGGAGCTCTGGGTGGATGCTGACACCACGAATCCCTTCGGACCTCCCTCCGCCGAGGCCGATGCCGATGCCACCACCGTAGCCCCCCATGGCCACGCCATCCCCCAGGCCTCTGTAGCTGCCTAGGCCCCCAAAGCTTGCACAGTTCCCAAAGCCCACAATGGTGCCAAAGCGGCCCCCGCCGTAAGCGACGCCGCAGCGCCCGACACCGGCACCGCCGTAGACGCCACTGCGGCAGCTCCCACCGAAGGAAATCCTTTGCCCTCTTCCCAGGTCACAGACGCTGCGGCTGCTGAAGCCACCGATCCCACACCTCCGTCCCACGGGCTGGCAGACGGAGGCTGAGCTGCTGTTGGCCCTGCCCAGGCCGCAGACGGCGGATGCCGAGGAAAAGCCTCGTCTTCCCAGGATGGAGCCAGAGGTGTAGCACTGTCGGCTCATGATGGCTGGGGTGGGCGGGCAGTGACAGCGATGCGGAGGAGCAAGACAGGAACAAGGGCTGGAAGGAGATCTCCTTTAGCTCCTCTGAGGCAGAGCCCTTCACCTTATATACATTTCAGGAGGTGCCTCAGATGCAAAAATTTAATTTATCCACTGGGTTTGGTCTGCCTGGCAGCAAGGAATGGCTTCCAACATTTTAAACCCACAGCAAACACTTCTATCTCATATGAAATAATGTGGAAATTAAAATAAACTGCTTTGCTTGCAAGCTTCAGTTTCAGGACTTATATTTTACTTAATTAATCTGCTTCCTTATTGTGTAATTATAGTTTAGCAAAATAATTCAAGGGGTTTTTATTCATGGCTTGTTTACGGTTTGGTTTCACCACAGCGTTTAATTATGTCTCAGGACCTCCTGCAAAATGTCGTGGGGATGCCGCCCCTTTCAGGGTCCATGGCCAGCTCCAGGCGGGCTCTTGAGCAATGACTGCTGTTGACAGGGAGAGGGAAGGCGGATCCATCCCAGCTCAGCACTGACGTTTTTGGGAGCACTCTCGTAAGCATTTATTCCTTTCTCTTGTGGGGATGGCTGTAGCTCTTGGAGAGAATTCGGGCGCTGGCTGTCAGGATGGCATTGGTGGCTTCCGTATTGATGGAGCAGGAACCACATGAGGTGATGCTGAGGATGAGTTTCTCACAGAGAGGATGCTCTGGGAAACTGGGGGTTCACAGAATCGAGGAGTCATGGAATGATTTGGCTCAGAAGGGACCTTAAAGCTCATCTCATTCCACCCTCTGCCATGAGCAGGGACACCTTCCACTGTCCCAGCTTGTTCCAAGCCTCATCCAACCTTCCCTTCCAGGGAAAGGGCAGCCGCAGCTTCTCTGGACAACCTGTGCCAGGGCCCAAGGGGCTTCCACTGTCCCTTAGCATACCTGAAATTGAAGATAAGGCCTTTCTGGGAAATGAGAGTGATTTATTACTGAGTTATGTTCCCAGGGAAGGTGCTAAATTTCAAATATGGGCCTAATGGGACCGGGGCACACAGCAGATTCATGAGAACAGGAGAAGTAACAAAGAAGGGAAGCAAGCAAAGCAGGTTGAGAAATGTCAGGTGGAGTGAAGGTTTTGCTGGGTCATCCCTTAACACACCTTTTTGACATTAAATCCATCCAGTATCTGGTAATGAGAAGGCATCGTCCCATCTTAATTAAAATTCTTTAAAAGATTTTTGAATTTGCTTGGAAACAAAATTCCTTTTTTGCCTTAAAAAGGGGGTCTAATCACAGAAACAAAAGGGATTGAAGAGCTTGCCCTGAGGAATCTTTACATCTTTGCTGGAGCAAAATTAACTGGTTCTGGGAAGACTCAGAGATATTGTCAATGTGAAATGCATTGTCCTGAATTAAAAGTCAGGAAAAAGAATCAGGATATTTAGAATGTTTGTGGAGTATTTCCTGGAAGGGTCTTTCCTTTTTTTTTTTTTTAACAGATCCATAATGGGTTGAAATAAAAAAACAACAACTGTATTTAATTATAATCATGCAGGGGTTCCATTATAGCTGTGTTGGTCTGAGTATACACAGATGCAATGAGATGCACCTTGCAATGAGTATATGCAAGTATACACCTTGCAATGAGATGTACTTTCATAGAATCATGGAAATCATGGATTGGTTTGGGTTGGAAGGGACCATAAAACTCATCTCATTCAACCCCCTGTTGTGGCCAGAAACACCTTTCACTATCCCAGACTACTCTCATTCGCAGGTAGTTGGAGAAATCAAATGAGCTTTTGGCCACCCCATCCTTCATGTCACTTCGAGGTAACCCAGGCACTGGGACCTCTTCCGTGCAAGTGAAAAGAGAAGAAATATTTTGGACATGAGTTTTATTTTGAGCCAAAGCATTGGTGCAATCCCTGGAGAAGACTCTGGGTGTGTGAAGCCAAACATGGAGCAGTGCCTGGGGATAGGGTGTTCACTTATGGGACAAAGCATCACTGAGCCCTTAGGGGGGCCCAGACATGACCTTCATGAACTTTTTTTAGGCTGGCACAGCCATGGGCAAGCCAAAAAGAGGAAGAAGCTAGGGTCTAGTCCTGCTTTCCATGTGGCTCAGCCTGCAGAGCTGTGGGAGCAGGAACAGCTGCTGCTCGGAGCTCTGCTGCCCAGCAGAACTACAGAGAGACTGCGTCTCCTCTTCATGGCAAGAAAGACACGGCCTTTTTCCCTTGAGGACAGCAACTTTCCAGTTTTTCCAGCTGTGAGAAATCTGCATCTGGCTGGGGTCAGGTCCCAGTTATCCCCCATATATCTGCTCAGCCACCGTGCAGTGCCTTGTACCACATGGGTGACACACATTTCAGGGCTGTTCCAATAAAACCCCTGCTTTTATTGGAAAACAGGAAAAATGCTGCTCATGGGACAATCACCCTCCACCAGCTGCAAGCTCTCAGATCCCTTCTTTTGTATGAAGAGTTGTTGGGCTGTTCCTCCACAACAAACCTGATCTTCAACCTCTGGCTCCTGCCCCTGTCCCTAAGAAGTGGCTTTTCCAGGTGCCCAGCCTTGCACAGCAGAGGAAGCCAGTCCAGGGCAGCACCTGTGGTTTGCAGCTGCTGAGCTTTCACAAAGCCAGTTCAGAGTCACATGGTGGAGGTTCTACCAACTTCAAAGCAGGAAGGACTCCGATGGGATTTGAGCTTCCCAAGAGGGTTGCAGTGGCTTTCATGCACAGGTCGGCTTCCTTGAGACCTTTTCATGTGTCCACACTTTGTCCTGGCTGGTTGTGGGTGAGATGGTGTTGGCAGAGAGGGACCAACCTTCCTCCCTCCAAGAAGTATATGAAACCACTTCTCTCAAGGATTTATCTTTGATTTAAACCTACAGCTTCTACTCAGGTCATTAGGGGAAACCCCTGAGCTGCTTGGTCCTAAACATTCCTTGAGCTGTGGTGGCTTTCATGAGACTTTAAAACCTTTGAGATTTACATGTGCCCAGATAAATTCATTCTGCTTAAGCACCTACTAAACTGGGACCTGCTAAGCCACCCCTGCAGACAGGGAGAGCCCGGGGGCATTTCCAACCTATTGTTGAGATTCTGGCTGAAAAAAACATCCAACAGCCTCCCGAGTCTGCTTTGTCCCAGTGAGAAAAGCACTTTTTGAGACATCTCCTTGAAAAACAGGGCTGTCAGGGCCTGGTGCTGGTAATGTGCTCCCTCCCTCCCTGCAGGCTGGGCAGTTTTTGTGGCTCCCTGTGGAAGGGACACAAAGTCACCATTAAAAGGGTTAATGAGGCCCCCAGGACACCTCCCACTGGTTTTGCTGGTCCTGCTCTCCAAAGGTGGCTGTTCCTCATCTCTTAAGTGCAACTTGATTTGGCTCCCACATCAAAGCAGACAAGGATTAGTTCGGACAGGGGTAGAGATGATGGTCTGAAACTGGAAACCAGTAGCCTTGCTCCACAGCCACTCCTCACCTTCAGCCTGGGTCGTCCACATCTATTTATGCTGCTTTGGGGCAAAGAGATGGAAAAGAATTTCTGAGGTCCCTTACAGGCTGTTCCATGATTCCTGCCCATACGTACTGCTTGCCTTTGAGGTGTTTCCAGGTACGACCTTCCCAAAACTTCACCCTTCCTTCTGCTGGACTGTGGGTGACCTGTGTGGAACTATCACCAGTGCTGGGGTGTTGTGACAGTCTGCTCAGAGAACAAAATGAGAGAATAGGATCCACCTGTGTGCCCTGGCAGCCGGGAGGGACACCACCTCCAGGGGACACCAGGCCCAGCTTAGCCAGGCCAGGGAGGAGGATTGTCGTGCTTTGCTCTGGGCTGAGGCAGCCTCACCTCCATTCGGGAGGCAGATTTGGGTGCCACAATATAAGGAAGACCTAAAGATGTTGGAGAGGGTCCAAAGGAGGGACATGGGGGTGGGGAAGGGTCTGGAGGGGCCACACAAAGTCAGCCTGAAGGAGACTGAGTGAAGACTCGTCAGGGGCTGCATCTTCATCTCAAGGGGCAACTCCAATCTCTGCTTTGTGTGAGAAGGGACAGGACCCAGGGAACAGCTGGAGCTGTGTCAGGAGGGTGAGGTTGGATATTGGGAAAAGGTTCTGCCTCCAGAGGGTGGTCAGGCACTGAACAAGTTCCCTAGGGAATGGTCATGGGCCCAAGTCTGACAGAGCCCCAGGAACCTTTGGACAGTGCACTAAGGCACAAAATTTTTGGGATTTTTGGCATGTCTTGTACAGGGTCAGGAGCTGGACTGATGATTTGGGTGTGTCTTTTCCAACTCAGGCTATTCCATGGTTCTATAAAATGCCCCCCCCTCAAGGTGATGTCTCACATGAAGAACACATGGAGCCATCTTTTGCAAGAGAAACAGAGGTTTCATACCAACCACAAGTGTCCACCCCTTTCTTTGTAACATTCCTCCTTTGCATAGGAATTTGTGAGGCATTTTGACATCATTCAGACAACTTTGTGCCAGTGCTCAGGGTTGAGGGACCACAAGGGCTCTAAGTAATGAGGTGGGATCAGAGTGGTGGTGTCAGGATGAAAGCAGAGCAGCCAGAAAGGACACTGGAGAGAGTCACCCTGTTGAGAAAGAGCCCCCAAAGGCACAAGGTGTCCCCTGGAAGAGTTTTTTGAGGAAATGTTGGCAAAAAATCTCCCCTGGAGAGTGCATCAGATGTGGAGGTGGGAAATAGGGCTGTGCTGTTTCACAGGATAGCTGTCTCGTATCTTCTATGGTACAGGTGGTTTTAATCAGAAAATGTGTTCCTTCATGCACAGAGCCAACTGGGGACTCCGGAGATCCCTTCCAGCAGCTGAGTGAAAAGGGAGAGTGTGGGAGGAGGGAAATTCAGCCTCAGAATTTCAACTAGTTCCCATCAATATGTCTGGAAATCTGTTGGTGTGGCACGCCGGTATCTGCAGTACCACAGGGAGGAGCTGCTCAGCGCTTGGTGTAACGGAGTTAATTTTGCAAACTTTTGTTTTAGAGTTTTCTTTAAAGCAAAAGCGAAGTGGAGATGGTGCACAAACATTTCATGCTGTTTGCTGGCAGCAGAGCAGAGAACACTGAGATTTTATCAGCAAAACGATCTCTGTGCTGAATTTAAAAGTGAAGAAGGACAAGAAGAGGCATTGATTAGAGAACAAAGCCTCTCAAAGGCCATGTAAAAACAACTCTGCTGGTGAGATCACCAATAAATAAAAACACTTTCAGCGTGGGAGTCCTTTACCTAAATTCAGATGTCTAAAAAACAGGCATCAAGTTGAAGAGAGAGATCATGGATAGCCAATGAGAGAGCTTGGGAGCATCAAGGAAAAGATTGTTTTCTAAAGCCACCATTGCAGGAGAACCAGGAGTCAGAAGGGTCCGGGGNGGGGGGGATCCCGGAGCAGAACTTCTTATCTTCCACAGCAGCCTCAGCAAAATAAAGGGGCAAATTCGAAGCAAGAGAAATAACAATGGTGTGGTGAGCACCTATTCATTAAACTTCCCAGATGGACACTCAGATTAAGGAGATGACAGAAAGCTGCACTTCTGGAGGATGTACCTATTACCTTAATGAATGGTTGGAGTCACTTTTGTGATTCATTTTGTCACCAACATGCAGAAAACCTCGGTGTGTCACCCCAGCAGTGGCAGCTCAGTTTGTGTGCTGTGTGTGATGGGTTCTCCACTGAAATAAGTAGAGATAAAAGCAGAATTTGTCCTGGAGGAGTTGGCAAGCACCTCCACTGCAGCCCTAATACTCAGGAACACCTGCTCCAACGTTCCCCAAAGCCCCAGTGCCCTGGAGCAGCCAGATGGAACACTGGGCTCCACACTCTTTATTTCCCTGGCTCAGCAAAGCCTGCAGGGTTGGAACCTCCATTTCCAGAGATTAATACCCTGAATTGCCACAAAACCACATGTTCCTGGAGATTAAGCAAAGCAACAGTCATGGCACCTCTGGAGTGATGATCCCTCCCCCCACTGAGCAAGGTCATGGAATCATAGAACCATGGGATGGTTTGGCTGGAAGAGACCTTAAAGCTCATCTTATTCTGCCCCCTGCCATGGGCAGGGACATGTTCCACTATCCCAGGTTCCTCCAAGCCTCATCTAGCCTGGCCTTGGCCACTTCCAGGGAAGGGACAGACACAGCTTCCTTTGGAGGTGCAAAGTCACACTTTGATTTCATTGCTTCTCATGGGGATTCCTTCACTGCTTGACCTAAATCTCCTGTTTTGGGAAACTCTTCCTTTCATGGCTAGAGATGTGCCCATACTAGCTTTGAAATCCAGCTGGGCCCCATCTGTTGGCACCAGGCTTGGGAACCTGGGCTGCAGGAAAACCCAGCTGAGTGACTGGAAAAGAAAGCCAAGAAACAACACAGAGAAATGGTAATGGAAAATCCTCCTGTGAATCCTGTCCTGGGCTAAGACCCCATTGTGGGCAGCAGGTAAGGGGGGCGGTTCTGCCACTGTGCCCTGCTCAGGTGAGACCCCACCTTCAGAGCTACCCCAGCCCTGGGAGCCAGCACAGGCAGGACCTGGAGCTGCTGGAGAGAGTCCAGGGGAGACCATGGAGATTATTAAAGGGATGGAGCAACTGCTGTGAGGAAAGGCTGAGAGAATCAGGATTGTTCAGCCTGGAGAAGAGAAGGCTCTGGGGTGACCTTATTGTGGCCTTCCAATGCCTGAAGGAGACAACAAGGAACATACAGAGAGACTATTTCTAAGGGCCTGGAGTGCCAGGACAAGGGGGAATGGCTTCCCACTGAAAGAAAGTGGGAGATTAGGTATCAGGAAAAAATTCTTCCTTGTGAGGGTGGGGAGGGCCTGGCACAGGCTGCCCAGAGAAACTGTGGCTGCCCCATCCCAGGAAGTGTCCAAGGCCAGGTTGGACAAGGCTTGGAGCAGCCTGGGATTGTGAAAGTTGTCCCTGCCCATGGCGGGGGGGGCACTAGATGCATGTGTGGGTTAGACTGCAGAAGAGATCTTGGAACCCCTTCCAGTACCTAAATGGGCTCCAAGAGAGCATGAAAGAGATTTTGGACAAGGGCCTGGAGCACCAGGACAAGGGGGAATGGCTTCCCACTGCCAGAGGGCAAGGTTTGGGAAGAAATTGCTCCTTGTGAGGATCCAAGGCCAGGTTGGATGGAGCTTGGAGCAGCCTGGGAGAGTGGAAAGTGTCCCTGCCCATGGCAGGGGTGGCATTAGATGATCTTTCAGGTTCCTTCCAACCCAAACCATTCAATGAATCTCTATCTTCTGCCAACAGATTCTCTCTGGCCATGCTCTGTTGGAAGATCAAAGAAAGCACTTTAGGTAAACCTACACTTTTCTGGACAAACTGTTCTGAGTGGGATCTTAGAAATTCACATTTTCATTTCCAGCTCAGCACCTGGGTGATCCCAAGTGATTCAGGCTCCCTCTTCCCCCTTGGCTTGGCAGGATAGACACACTGGGGACATTCACTGGGGGAACTCCAGGGCAATTTCTCAGAGCAGCAAACACACATCAGTGTTTGGCCTTGTTATTCCCTTTGTTCTTGTTATTATGTGGTTGATTTTTCTCCCTTAATATCCCATGGGGAAATCCACCTGCTGGGCACTGCGTGTGATCCCAGGAGGGTGAAGCACCTGTGTCTCTTGTTCCCCATGCAGAATGGTTTGCATGTGGAAATCTCAATGATCCAATGCCAACTTGGTGTTCAAGGCATCCCAATAATTGCACCCCTGGTATTCCAAGCTCCTCCTTGGCTTCACCATGTTTTTTTCCTCCTGGGCATTTTTGCAATGCTGTCACTGCTCAGCTTAGCCTTCCTGATCCTGTCTGCAGCCAGGCAAAGCACAGATGGGAGGCTTTACTTTCCTTTTAATTACTGAGCACGACAATTGTGGCTTCCTCAGCCTCATTTCATTAAGGGCTGACAAACACTCTCGGCTGTCCCCAAAACATCACTAGCCCTTTGAGCAACTCCTTTCAAGTCACTCCAAGAGTTCATGATAAAGGGGACTGGTTGCTTCTGAGATTGCTACTGGGTTTGGCATAAGTGCCTGTCACCCCATGGGGTTTAGCACCTCCTTCCCACCCAAACCTTCATCACTGTCACAGAGCTTTGCAGGGCAGGCTGTTTGCTGCCACTGTGAATCCAGAGGTCTTGGATGCAGAGTTCACTCCTTTACCCTGAATCCTCATTCTTTGACTCCAAAACTGGACAAGAACCCTAAAATCTGAAAGGTTTTTATCCTTTCCCTTCTTTCCCCTTACTGTATTCACATAGTAACAGCCAATTTAATTTCTGTTGTACAAAACAACCCATTTCAAGGTAGCTGGCAGAGGTGCTGTTTAATTCCTTATCCCAGATCAACCCAGCATCTGGGCTCCTCCAGAACTGGAAGTGCTCTTGTGCAATAATATTCAGTAGCTGATTCCTCCTTCCTTTACAGTTCCAAGTCTTGAAGCCTGCTCTGGGCTGTGCCCTGTGATTTCTGACAGGGCCTATATCCCAGGAATTGTCTATTTTCATGGCAATGGAGGCATCACAAAGCTTGTGCCTAAAGGTTGTAGAAAAGCTGCCATCCGGAGTGAACCCCCCTCATTTGCATCACTTTTGGGGAAATGCAGAACTAATTATTTAATGAGAGTCTCCCTCCTGCAGCTACAGCCCAGATTGGAGTGATTCAGCACAGAAGAAACCACCAAAGCCTCCTTTAATCCTGAAAATTAATAAACCCCCCTACTGTGCTGGGCCATGGCCAGTGAGTGCTGGGTGGAGACAGAGGATTCTCCACCTGAACCCTGAAGAACATTGGTGGTATTTTTGTTCCTGTATAGAGCCAGCCCATAAACTTTGGTGGGTAACACAGCCCAGCTCTGTCACCACCAAACTAGGCTATGCTGAACACAAGGGTGTTTCAAGGAAAAAAGCAAATCCAACCTGCATTTCCCTGTGGACAGAAAGGGTGGGATTTCTGCTCTTCAAACACATCTCAGCAATCCCAGCTCCTGCCTCCCCCAGCCCACCCTACCCCACGGCGCTCTTGTGGCACCATCCAGCTCCCAGAGCCAGTGCAGGACCAGTGACACTGGTTCACACTTGGTTGCTTTGCATGGCTGGTTGGGGCATGGGTTCCTTTCCTTTCTTCTAAGGAGATTTGTGGAGGGTGTTGTCTGTGGTCAGGAGCTTCCTCAAGCCACCTCAGTGACACAGACCTGGAAAAAATGGAGAGGAGGAATCACAGAATCATGGAATATTCTCAGTTGGAAGGGACTCAAAAGGATCCCCATGTCCAACTTCTACAGAGATGAATCTTCTCATCTGTGCTCTGAGAAGAGCAAATTTCCTGAGGAGGTTTCATGGTTGTAGAAAAGAAACCCCGAACCCCTTTAAATTCTTCAGGTCAGAATTTACCCAGATGTTTGGTTTGGCCACCAAAGAAATAGGTCCAATGTTCCCCAGGTTCCAGGGCTGAAGAATCAAAAAAAAAAATTGGGATTTCCACTTCACCTTAAAGGGAAGCTGTGTTAAGCAGAGGATAAAAAGCCCCTGCATGATCCCATTTTACTTTATCCAAGGAGGTGGCGAATCCTCCCCACACACTAAGCCTGGACCACAGGCCTGGAATATCTTTGTTCTGCCCTAATCCACCCCTTCACAACTCAGATCTCTGACCAAGCCTTCCCCACTCCCTCCAGTTAGTAACACTGACCACATCACAGGGAACAACTTGCTTTGGAATAAAGCATGGATTGTGGAGCCATCTGACTACAAGGAATGAGTGTTGGCAGGAGGAACTAATTAGGGACTAATTTCTTACCTATCTATCCACAATCTGCTCTGTTTCAGGTTCTTTGGATCTTGTTTGTCCCCACCTCCCTGGGGCTGCAGGGCTGAAAATCCAATCTTGGATTTCCCATCACTGCAGCTACAAGTCCCCCATTTGGCTCCACCTTTGTGTGCTGGAACTAGTAACAATGGAGTAATGGGTGTAGTAAATGGTGTGTTTGGTAATAGAAAGCAACGTCTTAGGAGAGGAGACATCTCATTTGGGGTCAGAAAGGGGAAACAAAACCACTGGACTTCCCAGGAGCTGGAAACAGACTGATAATTGGATAGCTGAAGACAAAGAAGCCCAGATTATTCCTGATACTCATTCCCTAGGTAAAAGGTAAAATAAATATGTTTTAAATATAGATCTGCATCTGCTTCACAGAATCCCAGAATCACTGAGGCTGGAAAAGCCTTCCATGATCACCAAGTCCAACCTGTGACCGATCCCCACCTTGTCACCCACACCAGAGCTATTAATGCCATGTCCAGTCATTCCTTGGACACCTCCAGGGATGGGAACTCACCAGTCATCTTCTGTCCTCTAGGAACAACTTCTGAGGCATTTAAACCCTTCTGTTAACATCTAAAATCAAAAGCTGAAATGGCACAAGTTGATTTGGTTTAAAGTGCGATATTCCAAACCAAATCATTGTGGTGTGAGTGGGGACTTCCAGTTTGACTCTGTAAGGAATTCACCATGGAGTAAAGCAAAAATCCCACTCCTGCATTGTCGGCAAAGGAGGTAGATTTGCTCCTGAGATTTCTATATCTCTCTCACAGTCCCAGGTGATTCATCCCCAGATCTCTGCTCATGCTCCAGATATTTAATTTTTTTGCAGAGTGGAAGCAACTGGGATCACCATGACCAGGATTTATCTTCCAACTTCTCTGCTGCCAGAACACCAAATCTCTGCACTCCCCAGATTCTGAGATTGTTAAAGCCAAGCCTAAGTCACAGGCATCCTCCCCTCGTGTCCCTCTCGCCTCCTCCTGATGTGCTCCACCACCACCATCTCAACAGAGGCCAAAGAAGGTTCTTGTTCCTATAAATCTGATCCAATTTTTTGCTGTTGCTGTTGATTCAGAGGCTGGATGAGTTTGATTTTCCCTTTTCTGCTGCTCCTGAGTTTAAAGGCTTGAAAAACGCCTCATTCAATGCTAAAGTGCAGAGCTTCAGCATCTTTATCTTATTCCAGGTCAGGAGGGAAGGAGGGGGCAGAGAGGCCAGGGAAAGAGCCTGTCTAGTGGCAGACCTAAGAAAATGTTCCTTATCTTGGATTCCTTATCCAGGCAGGAGGGAAGAAATGTCTCTTGAGCCTGCCCTGTTTTGTTTGGCTTGTGATGGCTGCTGTCAGCTTTTGACGTAAAAAAACATTTTGGTAACTCTTACACATGGGGACTAATGAGCAAGTGGAAAAGCTTAAATGACAGCCTTGGCTTGGAGAACATTTCCTTGTTCCATTCATTCTGCCAGGGTTAATTACCAGCTCAACTATTTACTGAGACGGGTATTCTTCCCGCTGTGGCTGTAGCTGTGTTGCTGTTCCTGCCTTGTGCTGCAGGGACACGCTGTGGCCGGGAATTCTGAGATGATTTTCTGGGAGATGATTTTCTGGGTGTTACTCTGGGGCGACACAAGAAGGACACGGAGCAGTTCTGGTTAAAGTAAGCTAAAAAACTCTTTATTAAAACATCTGACTCTCTCTCTATATCTTTTTAAAATACTATTGTTATTAGAAGGTTACAGTGTCACTTCTTCAATGTCACTGGACAACTCGACAGTCTATTATATTACTCGTCCCTCATAAAGAAATGAAAAACATTAAGTTATTTACATAAAGTGCGTGAAAAAGTTCTATATTAAAAATACAAATATCAAAAAACTTATAAACTTTAAAAATCAAAGCCACATGTGGGAGATTACTTTCTCTCTGATCCTGTGAGAATCCCACCTCTTCCTCCTTTTCCTACATTCCGGTCTTGGTGCAATCAGTGCAGACAGATGATGCAGGAGAAGAAGAATCCCACTGAAGGATCTTAAAGCCCATCCCATTGCAGGTTGCTCCAAGCCTTGTCCAACCTGGCCTTGGAACTTCCAGGGATGGGGCAGCCACAGCTTCTCTCAGCAACCTGTGCCAGGCCCAACCCTCACCTTTCCAGTCTATAAATTAAACTGGGGTTGGGTGGGTTGGTGCCATGAATCTCTCCTGTTTTAAAGATGAATTTATGGCAGAATTGTCCCACCCTGCTCAGGATGGTTGAACTGGAAAATGCTTGTTAGGAAGGGTGGGGAGGGGTCTGCTGCAGGAGGAGAGTCTCCGCTCTCCTCATGCTGCTCTTCTGGCAGCATACGTTTGGTTTTTGAAGGGGAACCCTCTGACTGGTGCCTGTGTCTGGATGATGGAAGAGACCTGGACCTTGCACTCATCCTGGATGGGCTTTGCTTCTGCCCATTCTCTTCTTCATCTCCTCAACCATAGTAGGCTTTGGTTTGGTGTTTGGGTTTGGTTGGGATGATATTAATTTTATTAAATTAATCAACCAAACCCAAGACATTTAATAGAATAAAATTCCTGGAATGGTATTTAATTTTTTTTTTTCTAGAAGAACTTCATGAAGACATTGCTCCAGTATCAATATATTTGCTTTGATTATTTTTAATTGACAGAAATTCCAGTTCCCAAAGTTATAATGAGTGTTTGAACTTGTTGCTATTGAAAAGGAAGAGAAAAATAGTCAAAACACTCCTTAAGACTAAAAAGGAAATAAAAATAATAAAGTCAAAACAATCCCCAAAATTTAAGCACAAAATAAATATTGGGAAAACAGGTAGTAATGCCTTGCCAGGCGAGAATTTTGAGCTTGTTTTACAGCTTTAATGAATGGTTTGAAAACCATTTGAGATGAACCTTTTCCCTTTGCTCCTGAGATAAAATTTTTAAGAGCTGTAGCCAGAGAGTGAAAAATAAATGCAGCCTTCATTTCCCTCTTTGGTTTGCTAATGTAACTCAGAGTATTTGGGTGTTGGCTCCAGGAGGAGGAGGAAAGGAGCTGCCCTTGTTTTGGGTGAGGCAGGATCATCCCCCTTTCTTCTCTCTATTATCCAGGCTAGTAAAAGTTAATTATTCCTCTGAAATTAGGCAGTCACCTCCCACTTCCTCAGTCAGGAATGGGAAGAGTCACCCTTGGTAATGCTGCAAATATTTCAGGCTTCAGTCTGAGCTCAGCGCAAGGCCCCACAGGGACAGCCCAGGCTCAAGTTCTCTCACCTGGGGCTGCCTCGGTGTCTGACTTTAATGGTCAGGGGGGAAAGGTCTGGAAATCCTGGGGCTTGCCAGCACCCCCCCCCCCCCTCTGAGCTGGGAATGTCTTGCAAAGCCAGTTCCTGTTTTTCCAGGCCATAAAGGCAGAGAAGGTAGGGGAAGAGCAATGGGTCAGGTCAACCAGGTGAAGGCCAAACCCCAGCTTCAAAGCAGGGCTTCCTCCCCTTCCTCTTCCTCAAGAAGCCATTTTTTTAGCAAAAGCCAACAGAAAGGGACCTCGGCACAAAGCTAAGATGAATCATGCCAGGTTTGGATTGTGAAGGGATGGCCAGGCCTCCTCACAGACACAAGAACCAAATTTGGAGCTGCAGAGTTCCCTAAACACTTGGCCAAGGCTGAGTGACATCCGGACACCACACGACAAATCCGTGATGTTCACACAATTAACAGAAGCTGCCTGATTTGAGGGACTCCTATTTCCAAATTCCATTTGCAAGTGGTGAATGAAGCAAGCTCAGATGCAGAATTCCCCACAGAGGTGGGCTCTATCCCATCTCCTTGGAGCCTATTAAAAATTAAACTGCTGAGCTGGGATTCCTCATTGGAGAGAGGGCACAGGTGGAGGGCAAGCGTCCACCTCACCCTGCCAGGGTCTGACATGCAGCTGGTCAGAGCTGGATGAAGCATTTTCCACTCTCAGCATAGAAATGACATCCCCTGCTGTTCGCCAAAGGTGCTGATCTTCTTCCCCACCTCGCCCTTTAATTGTCCCTTTTTTCAGGTTGCAATTAGAATGTTGCCCCGTGAGAGTGGAGAGATTACTGGGGCTGCGTGGCCTGTAATTCTTCCTGGGCTGGAGACAGGAAGAAATTCCCTGTGATAATAATGCCTGCAAGTCTGGTGGGGAGAGGCAGGGAGGATTCCTGGGAACTTGCAGGCGCCTGGCATGGGACACCAATGTTTGGGTTAATCCCCCTGCCTGGGGCTGCCTCCAGAGCCAGGATGGATCCCATTGGTGCAGACGGCCTCAAGCTTGATGCATTTCATGCTAAATTATGCACCTGTGTTTGGCAAGATGAATCACCCTGTGGAAATGTTGTTTTTTCCATGAAATAAATCCCCAGCAGCCCAGCTGATCTCAACATGGGAGACTCCAAAACCAGGGCAAAGTCAATCCCACCTCACTATGACCAAGAGATCTCAGTGCCTTTTAAGTCACACAGTTCAAATAACACTTTGTTATCCCCAAAGCCACTAAAGCCAAGTTTTTGTGTCTGAAACACGTCTCTGGTCCCACAGCCCTGATCACCAGACCTATGAGCCCAGAAGGGCAGTGCTGAATTCATCTTCATTCAACTGCTCTGACTTGAAAGGACCAAACAAATACATCGTTTGGAGGTTGCAACAGGCTGGAAAACACTACCATATGGTGCTCAGGATTATTTTGGAAGTTTCTAGAATTTTGATATCAATTGTTCATTGGTCTATAAAATATCTTGTGTCATATGCTATGAGGAGATAAATAAACCACAGTAACCCCCAGTGACACCTGAGCCCCACCATGTCCCAAACTGCCTACAGAGAATTCAAAGGTCTCTTTGGTTCTTATTCTCCTCAGAGTATTTTTTCACCTATTTTGTAGTTTCTTTAAAGACCATCTATAGAAAAATTGAGAGACAAAAGATGTCCTTTCAAAGCAATTTATTGAGGACACAGTGAGAAGCTGGGAAGTTTGAGCAGTCAGTGGGAACAGTTCCATTTGTACAAGGTGTCAACATGGACAATTTATGCACCAGTAACTTCCCTTGGCATTTTGGGGGGATGGAAAAGGAAAGGGGTTGATCTCTTCTAAAAATCAGCACACCTTGAGCCAGCCACCTCAACATGCAGAAGCGAACAAAAGTACTATGTGTTCATCCACGAGCAAATACCACACAAAAAAAAAAAAAAAAAAAGCTGATGGCTGTGAAGGAACGAGCAGGTGCTTTGAAAATTGCCTTGTTTCAGATTTAAGCATAAATTTGCAGTGCAGGGTTTTCTTGGGCCAAAAAAAGATAGGATAAAAATAGAGGGAGTCTGCTCTTTGCAGCATCTCCTGGGAAAGTTAAGCAGTTAAATCCTCACCATCTTTTCTGAAATGCCTTGGGAGGAGCTGGAAGAAAAAAGAGGGCTCTTGGAGGGGGGAATATTGTTAATTAATCTGCTTGTTATGGGAAAAGACAGGGGGGAAGCAGTGCGACAAACAAACCCTTAAAGCTGTGATAACCTAAAGTAAGGATTCAGAAATCACACTGTGCTGAGCGCCCGCAGGAAAAGTTTCTAGAGGGGTCTTTAGGCTTGGGGATTCTGAAAACACAGCTCAGGGGATAAATCTGGGGCTAATAAATGTGGGAATGGGTTTGGTGACAAATGTTGCTACTAACGGGCAGAGGAATCACCCTGCATCGTCTCAGCACGAGGCTGGCGCATCTGAGCGCCGCTGTCCTATGGGACCACACAGGGGTCTCTGACAACCCCAAAATTCCCCACCACACCATTGTTGCACCCCACGACCTCAGGGCTGCTGGACACAACGACGGGGGGCCCCGCCAGCTGCCGGATGACGCAGCCCTGGTTCCCAAAGCTGATCACTCCTCCAGCCTGGCAGGGCCCCATCCTGGCATTCAGGCCCACGCTCCCAGCGCTGACCATGGTGCGGGCTGGGTACCCCCCGCTGCGGGAGCTGAACCCCCCAGCTTTGCAGCTGACCCCTCCAGCCTGGCAAAACACCTCTGGGATGCACTGCTTGGCTACTGAGCTGAGGACTCTCTTGGGGTGGATCCCAGCGCTCCGGGAGCTGAATCCGCCGGTCTGAGAGCTGTGTCGCCCGGCCCGCCTGCCCAGGGAGCCGTAGCCACACACGGCCCCGTTGGCCATCATCCCGCAGTCATCAGGGATGTTGTAGCCGCTGCTGACCACAGCTGCAACAGAGTCCATGGGAGTCAGCAGTTAGGGAGGAAAACTGGACAACTTTCACCATGCACATTGTTTCTTGAGTGACAGAACCATCCAAACCTGATTTCCTCCACATTTGTCCAATGTGTCTGAGCCCCTGCTCCTTCCTACTCCTCCCCTGTGTCCCAACACATCCCCTCGTGGATCCTCCCCCTTCCCATGTTGCTGGTGCCTCCCAGGTTCAGTACATATCCCATGGTCCCC
Source organism: Peucedramus taeniatus (assembly GCA_013400575.1). Taxonomy (NCBI): domain Eukaryota; kingdom Metazoa; phylum Chordata; class Aves; order Passeriformes; family Fringillidae; genus Peucedramus; species Peucedramus taeniatus. The sequence continues at coordinate 24,363 of WBNO01019652.1, read as the reverse complement.
AGGACATCTCCCTGTTTGCCTCCAAGGGTAGAAAAGGGTCTTGAGTGTGACCTTCTCTCACTCCAAAAGCTGGGATTTTTTTTAATTCAAAGGTATTTGAGATTTCTAGGGCTAAACTTTCCAGATTTGGAAATGGGAGGCAGAGGGACCTGGGGCAGACAGATAATGCTGCTCCCAAAAGTATCTGTCCTAAAAACAAGAAATCTTCATGGCTGAAAACATGCAGTTACTTACACACGCTCACAGGGTTCCCCACACATATCCTGTGGGGAGAAAAGAGAAACGCATGTTACTCACAACTTCCAGCCACAATCCAGACCACTCAGTCCCTTGTTGCAACACGCCTCACTATCCCTAGGACAGGAATTGTTTTTGCTGGTACCCATGTGGCTTTCATGGCCTCCAGGCACCCCTCCAGGTCCAGTTTCTGTGAGCTTGGGGAGATCTTGGAGCTGTAGAATTCACTTGGGAGCAGGAACTGCCATGGCCTCAGATACACAAGGGGGAAATGTGTCACCAACCTGCTCTCTTCACCCTCCAGCAGAGTCTTGTAGGTGGCAATCTCGATGTCCAGGGCCAGCTTGACATTGAGTAGCTCCTGATAGTCACGCAGCATGCAGGCCAGCTCGTCCTTGGCCTTCTGCAGAGCGTTCTGCAGCTCAACATGTTTTTCCCGAGCATCTTTGAGGGCACAATCCCCACGCTGCTCAACATCACAAATTGAGGTTTGCAGGCAGGAGACCTGTCAGGGGAGGACAGCAGTGTAGGTGTCTGCAAAACTTCTTATCTTAGTTCTTGGGTACTCTGGCTTTGGATAAATTTTCCAATCGCAAACAGGGAAAACTCGCCAGCATCCCATCCCTCTCCACCCACTTTTCACTTTCCAGCCAGGGCCTAGACCAGATGTCAAGTCTTCTAAAGATCAATGCATCACCTTGTCCTGTGTCTGAGGTGTCCTACTTCTCTGGAAACGTCTCCTACCTGCTTCTTGACGCTCTCCAGCTCACACTGCAGCTTCTGGATCATCCGGGTCAGCTCTGAAATCTCACACTTGTTGCTCTGCAGGTCATGGCAGTATTTCCCTCTCTTATCCTGCAGCTCCTGAAACTGGAACCAAGAAACACGACAATCGTCACTTTTGGCCTGTGACATTGCCAGGCACAGACCCAGCTGTCCTCTTACTCACCCTGGTCTGGTAGAAAGCATCGACTTCTTCTTTGCTCTTCTGGGCGATTTCCTGGTACCAGCACTCGACATTCTTGATGATGCTTTCCATGTCCAGGTCTCGGTTGTTGTCCATCTTGACGATGACCGAGGTGTCGCAGAGCTGGCGATCGACTTGGGCCCTTTCCTGCCGGGGGGGGTAAGGGCTTTGTCAGCTCTTTTCACCTCCTGCAGGGAGGGAAGGGCTGGGACATGGAGTGGCTGAGGGATAGAACAAGTCAAGAAATGTCCCTCGGGATGGCTCAGCAGAAAATCCTGCGGCAGGATGAGTTGCCACCTGTGACTGCTGACCTACGTGCTGACCTGCAGCAATTCTGTCCACATCAAGGGCAAGGAATTGGAGTGACTTAACCTTTGGTATCCTCTCATCTCCTGCTGCCTGAGTGATTTAATGACAGGACTGAGCTGGGAGTTGCTTCAACTCTAATCAGGCAGCTGCAATCCGTAGGAATGAGAAGGACTCATCTTTTCTCTGGGGTAGAGTTAGGACACAGACAACTCTTACCTGGACCTGCATGAAGGAAGGGGGGGACCACCCTATCTCCAGCATAATCATGTTAATTTTATATCAACCTTCTACTTCCATGCTTTTAGTTATTCAGGACTTTGTATGAGACACATCCCAGAGGAGTTTCAAGCAGTAGAAATTTGGAACACCTGAAGGATAAGACACCAAAGGACCACCAAAGTCCTAGGATATACCAGAGGAACTCACCTCCTCAAACACACATTTCAGCAGCTCCAGCTGCCTCCTTAACAAATCCACCTTCACCTCCAGCTCTTCCTTGTTCAAGAAGATGCAGTCTGCATCCTGCAAGAGAAGAAGCACACACATTCCAGCCCAAACCTGGCTATAAATGTTGGAGAAACACGCAGAGGCAACACCAACAAGACAGAAATGTGTCTCAACAAGATTTCAAGAGAAAAAAGGTGTGAGAGGGTGAGTCAGGATATCCTGGTGCCTCCTGAAGGAAAACAAAACCATTCCAACATGACTTACAGGAATTAGTTGATTTATCACTTAGGATGCAGCTACAAACCCACAACTGACTAATGAGTATTCAAACACAATTTTTTAATATTCTTCAAATGATTCCTGCTTTTCTGATGTCCAAGAATAAAGCATGTGGAAAGACAGACAGAAATAACCTGGTGTTCTGGTGTGACCTGTCCTTCTCTGTCCCACTCCCACACTTCAGGAATGTTTTTGAGGCAACAAAACTGGTGCTGATGATGTAAACTTTGAGGAGACATTATTTTTACTTTCTACTTGCCTCCTTTCCCAACCCTGTGCCTCTTTCTAAGTCTCTCTCCAACTCATCATAACACTTTTGTGGTTTTTTGTTAATAATTAACTATTTCAGCCAAGTTTTGCCCCAAAAAGACCTACCACAGGTATAATGATTCATGTCATTTGAGCTTCTCACCTTTTTGAGTGCCACAAATTCATTCTCCACAGTTGTGCGCCTGTTGATTTCCTCTTCATACCTGTTGGAAAAGGAGGAAAAAAGGGCTGAGGAAAGAAAAATGCTCAGACACTCAGACATCAACCATCAGGTATAAATGACAATAACCACCAGGTAAAAATGACAACCCTCTCTTGCTGGGACTGCCACTGGGCACTGCCAGATCAGTGTCTGGAGACCAACATTAAACCATCCCAAGATCAGAAGCTTCTTCATGAGCAACAACATTACCAATGCAAAGAGCTTGCCACTGAGACAGAAGAATGTGGCACTCCCAGAGGGGACATGCCACAAGTCTCGGAGAAGTTGCCCGAGATGAACCAGAAAAACAAAATGTCACCAGCTATAGGAGCCCAAAAGTTCCTTACTTGCACTTGAACTCCTCCACCAGCTGGCTTGTGGCACATTCTTCACTGCCCAATTTCTGCTTTTCACACAGCAAACAGTCCAGGCGCTTCCGCAGGTCGCAGATGTAATTCTCAAAATACAGTTCCAGGTTTTTCCCTTTTTTTGGCAGCACGTATTGCTGCAGGAGGCCCCACTTGGTCTCCAGCACTTTATTCTGCTGTTCCAGGAATCGGACCTGAAGGCAAAAGATAGCAATTCTTCAAGTAAAGAGGTGAAGGCAGGGACTCAACACCTGTTTAACTCTCTGCTCTTAACCACAGGTGCAGGAATGGGATTTTCAGGAAGTGAGAGATGATATGGCACCATGATCCAAAAGTTATCTGCCCTTATTAAGAAATCTTTATGACACGAGTCTGAATTATTTCAAAATCTAGAATTCAGACATGTAAATTATTTAGAAATCTAAATGTCATGTCTACATTATTTAGAAATTGAAGAGCCCCCTGTCTACATAATTTAGAAATCCAGGAGCCTGGTGTCTAAATCTGAATTTCTAAACAAGTATTAGGAACAAAACCCCAGGTGGTGCCTCTGGTATATTTTAGGATAAAATTGAGTCCCCAGATAGTGAAACTGCTTTGTCTCTCTTTTTTTCTACAAAGAGATCCTTGGGTGACAGATCAGATTTCATCTCTAACCTTCACATGTCTGGATCAAGATTAACCACCTTTGCCTTCAGGAAAGTTTTTGGAACTGTCGCTATATTTAAAATCAAAGAGAGGAGGGAATTATTGGAATTACTTAACACAGGACAGGAAGATGAATCTGTCAGGGCTGTAACTTCCACCTAAGCTGCAGCAAGAAATCCAATTTGAACTGAGACTGTCCAAGAGGAAACACCTGCAAGAAAGTCCAGTGCAACCATAGCCATGATTCAAAGGCCAGAACAGGGACAGGGCTGAAATGAGCCCCATTAAAAATATCTCAGTCTGGACCAACATGTTCTTAGAATTATTATTAGTTATTAAAAATTGTTACAATTATCTTAAAATTCTCTGTGGAAAGCTGGACTCCTGCGTGGACCCAGCTCAGGGATTCATGGCAGAGCTGGACTGGGGCTTTGAAGGGCTTTCGATGGACTTGTGGCACAAGATGAGTTTGGGAGGGGTTTGGTCAGGTTTTGTCTTCCTTGAGGAAGAGCAGTTTTGGGGCAGGTCTGGACTCACCTTGTCGATGAAACAGGCAAACTGCGTGTTCAGGGTCTTGATCTGCTCCTTCTCCTGGCAGCGTATCTCGTGTTCCAGTGGGTCCACCCCGACGCAGAGGGGCTTCAGCAGTCGCTCGTCGATGCAGATCCCTTGGATGCCATCAGCCTTGCGCTCGGGGTACCCCCGCATGATGCTGTATCCCCGGGGTCCGCACAGGCCAATCCTTCCTCCTCCGGCGTTCCCATAGCCCATGCCTCCGAACCCCATCTCCCCAAAGCAGCCGGTGCCGCAGGCCCCATTGACATAGGAGATCCTCCTGCTCCCGCCCAGGTTGCAAACACTCCTGCTGCTGTAGGCGCCGCACCGCACAGGCTGGCTGGCAGACGCAGCGTAGCTGCGACCACAGATCTCTGAGGCTGAACTGAAGCCTCTTCGTCCCAGGACAGATCTCACCGTTGGTGCCTGCCTGCTCATTGTGCCTTATTTGAAAGTGGAATAGCAAAGTTATGGGGCTGCTCTAGTGCAGGATAGGAACAGGGATCCCACTGGAGAGACGCAGGGATGCTGTCCCTTATATATATTTTAGGAAGCTGGCCTTGATAGGATCAGGACGGTAATTTAAGTACTTAAGGGTTTGGTTTGCCTGGCAGCAATAAATGCTCCTCAAAATGCAAACCAGCCCAGCAAACAGTAACTACTGAGGAAATAAAAAGGAATCTAAAAGTGCTCTGTTTGCAAGTTGCCTTCGAATACATTACGGTTTGAAGTGCTCCCCTAACTTAGTGATAATTATAGTTTAGGAACATTTTTGAAGGAACTCTTTGTGATTTGTTTGCAGTGTGTCGTTTGGGGTTTTGTGTCTCATAGGGCTGTGTGTGATGGGATGTTTTGCAGACTTGCACTTTGTGGGGGTAATTTCACAATTTTGGGTGCGGAAAAGTAACCCAAAGGAAAAAATAAAAGAAGAAAGTCAACTGAGGAACAACAAATGCTGTGGAAGTTGTGTCATAATGGGTCATTTCTGTATCTGAAACACCAGTAAATTCTCTGAGCTTAAGGTCTAGATTTATATGCAAGGACTCAAAATATCTCCCAGTTACATGCACAGAATCACAGTATTCTGGGAATGTGCAGAAGCCTGGTAGTGTGCAGCATTTCAAGATGACCTTTCCTGAAACACCAATGAAGCAGATCAGGTTTCATCCAGGATCTGTGACATATTTCTGTTTGCTCACAGATGTATGTTCTGTGCCATCAGTGACAATTTTTTTCTAGAGTTATGCTGCAAGTTCTTATTTGTGACAGTTAATTCTTCGTCTTTCACTATTCTGGAGCTTCTCCCAAGGCTGGGTGTCAGAGCCCTTTCAGACTCACCTCCTGGAAGTCTCTATGGGGAACAAAAAAAGAACAATAGTCTGCTCCAGCTTGGTGAGATCTGCCCCATTCACCAAGTGACAGCTGAATTTGGGTGACTTTTCCAGACATGTCCTTGAGACTTGGGGAGACAGCTCTGAGGCAAGGAGACCCTGGGGCCGTGCTCAGGGGAATGGGGGTAATTTGCTCTCCGCAGGGGCTGGGCTTTCTGCACCAACAGAGGATGTCTTAATGAGTGGATTAGGCTGGACACCAGGGAAGACTCTGACTCACACCAGGGAGATGAATCCCTCTCTCTCCTAATCACCAGCCCAAGGAGGCGAGGCAGGAAACCTCTCCAGGCCTTCTCCAAACTGGAAGTTGGAAAGTCAAAACAAAAGGGCTCTTTCAGCTCTTCGCAGAAGTGTTTGGGAGAAAAAAAGGACATTATAGTTCAAACAACTGAACACCCTCAGTCCTTCCTTTCAAAAGGAGCAATGCTTGGAGGAATCTCCATATTATACAATGGGGTGGCAGCTGGAGGCACCCAGGTTCTATGTTCCCTCATGCTTATTAACCTCCTCCAAAAACATTTTCCAAGAGTCAGGATGACAAAAATTACACTAAACCTCCTCCAAACATACAGCTTTCTAATATCAAGTGGTTGAAAAGAAGATGCACATGGAAACTGCAGGATGTGACTGCAGCTCCAAGATCCCCAAAGCCATTAATTGAACCTGTAATTGCAACTTCTGTGAGTTTGAGGGGCTGGTGGTATAAATTAGTTGTGTAAACTGCTACTTTTGCTGTATCCAAAAGGGATCATTCCAGATATTTACAACGTTCAGATTACACCTTTGTTTGTAGTAGTTCAGGCTTACAGTGTAAACTGGGCTGCCAGCACAGCTGGAAATATCAGATTAAACAAATATGTGAGGCTTCAAAAGCTGCAGTTTGGAACTTCCACAGTCCTTGAAGTTTTAAACAGATTTATCAGAAGCAAAATGCAGATTTGACTCCAAAGAGGCGCAGTTGTTCGGAACCCTGTGGAGGAAACCAGCCTCATCATCAGACTGAAGATGTGCCCCATTCCCACTCTGCACCCCATTATCCCAGTCGGATGTGTGGGAGACACTTGGAATGCAGCATAGGCTGCAATTAAACATCTATGAAACAGCTGTGCTGCAGCAGCCCCACTTCCCAAACTCATGAGAACCACTGGATTCCTGAGAGGGAAGAGATTTTGGGTAAAGTTGCTCGGCATTGGGTAAAATTTGTGTGTTAGCCAAATTCCTGTATTTTCTTCTGGATCCCAGTGGGAAGGCAGCTTCATTTAATGTCTTTTAGGTCTTTCCAAGGAATAATAAGTGGTGCATAAGACCTCAGGAATAACCAATTTGGTTTTGTGAATATGGATGTGGGAAAGGGGAGAACACTCCAAAGAAAAACCTGCAGCTTTTTGACTCAAAAGAAGGAAAAAGAAAAAAAGGAAAAAAAAAGGGGGGAAGAAGTGAGGAAATCAAAAAGGAAAATATTTTGATGAGGGATTGGATGAGTCATTTTGACAACTTGCAATCGCTTCCTTTGTCAGCATTTCACTCCCTGAATGCGCTGCCGAAAAGGGAATTCATTAGAGGAACAGTGGCGTTCACTAATTTGTTTGTTGCCTCTGGAGATGAATCCGGATGAGCTCTCAGAAGGTGTTTTATGCGATAGTCTCAAAGGGCTCTGTTATTATCCTTAGCCATTGAGAGCTCCTCACAGTCAGGTTGGACAATGGCAGGAATCTGCCTGTGCCACAACCAATTGATCCATGTAAGACTGGGTCGGAACATGGACTTTTACAGTTTCTTGGACTGTGCAGATTCTTGTCCAAGTTATTAATGACATGTTGGAGGATTGATTTGATTAGCGCAGCCTCTTGTATCCTAAAGCCAAAGTTATCCAAGGCAATGCAGTCTGGTCATGTGTTCTTGCCTCTCATTAACATCCCCCTAATCCACATGAGAAGTCAAAGCTGGGATTTTCAAGGGATACTCCTCATAAAATTCATCAAACAGTGGGTCTGGGTGCACTTTCCTCCCTCCTTCAGCCATCAACCTGGCCACGGATTCTAATTTCCTCTTTGAGACTCCCTCTCTGGCTCATGGAAAGAGATCTGACATCTCCAGACAGTGATTCATCACCTCCTAAAATAGGCAGTGGAGGCAGGTGGGAGGAATCCACCTCTGCAGCTCCTTCCCTCTGTTCTTCCTGGAGACCAGAGGCTGTCTAGACAACCAGACACCGGCCCCGGCGCCTGCTTGGGGAGGTTGAGGAAGGTGAAATGAGTCCCACCCTTTGGGCACTAAATTTCTTCAGCACCTTTGAAGTCCTAATGAGAGCCCCAACATCCCACGCTCCTGGATCCACTCGGCTCTTGGTGCCACATTGCCCAATCCTGTGATTGGAGGCATAGAGCTGAGGCTCCCAACAAAGAAAAGGCTTGGTTTGATCTTCCCCCTATTGTGATTTTCCTCCTGTTGTTTTCTTCCTCCCGCAGTGGAAATGAATGTGGGATGTATGGGAATCCTGGATCAGGATGGTGTCCCACTGCCTGGCACAGCAAAAGTGTTAGAAAGGTGAGAAAAGTATCTCAGTTGTTAAAAGGTTACAGAAATGTCCCTGTAAATCCACAAGACCGCTGATCCCTTCCAGTTGAAGCGGTTTTCCAGTTGAAGAGACTCCTTGAGCCATCCCAAGGAAGGAACTGCCTGTGGAAAGTAGGAAGCATATTCAGCCAGGAGAAAAGCTCTTCCTATGCCAGAAGTCCAGTTTCCAAATAAAGGATTGGATTGGATTGGATTGGATTGGATTGGATTGGATTGGATTGGGTTGGATTAGTGCAGCTTTGCGAGGTGCTGCAGAATGTCTGATGTTCAGAGAGGCCAAGTTGAAGTTCAACACTTGCCAAATTAGCTTATCACATCTTGAAATTGTGATAGGGGAATTTGAAGGCAAAGAAATAACCCTAATTCCAGGTCATTGCCCTGATTTATTCTCCTCTTGCGTGAAAAGTGGGAGGATGGTCTGTTCCCAATGGGAAACCTTTGGTGATCAGAGCCATCCTAATGAATATTTATACCTGTTTGATTGCTTTTTTCTTGTCAAATCTTTCTTGTGGTTTCCTTCATTAACAATTGAGCCTAACGTATTTTGTGCTTCTTGTATTTGATTGGGAAATAACTTCTTGTCACATGAGAGTGTGGGAGGAGAGGAAGCTCTACCAGTTCTGAATCCCAGTAATTTTGGTGAGGAAAAACCCTTATTCTGGATTTTGCCTTTGGTAAAATGTATCTGCCCAGCCTCAGGTTCATTTCTTTGTTGCTCTCTTTCATCAGTTTAACCACAAAACACTTTAATACTTTATTATTGTTATTCTTATTGATTTTATGTTGGTTTATGTTACTCATTTCTGGTTTCCTTTTTAATCTGCTCAACTGTACAATGAAACAAAAAGATCCCCATTTGATCTTTTTGAAAGCCTGAATCCTAGTCATAGAACCTCAAAAACGATGTTGAAAAACCAACCAAACACATTACAGGGATTTTTTCCCCATAATAACCTCTTCCAGCAGATTTTGAAGAGCTGTAAAAAAATGTGTTTTGTCATCACATGTCTGCGACAGACACAACATAAAAACACAAAGGTTGAGATGATTTCATTCTGAATTTCAGAACACCCATTTAATGCAGGTAGGAGTCAAATTTGGTGCAAATCATCTTAAAACATCTTAAACACCAGCCAAAGACTGGATCTACATTATTGGATCCACATTGCCCCACCCCTGATAGTCTCCAAGGCCAGGCTGTAAGGGGCTTGGAGCCACCTGGTCTAGTGGAAGTTGTCCCTCCCCATGGTAGGGTGTGGAACTGGATGGGCTTTAGGGTTCCTCCCATTCCAAACCATTCCATGATTCCATGACTCTTTGCAGACTGCTCTGCCTCATCTGTTTACTTAAAACTTAGAATCATTAGATATGTCCTGTGCAATTAAGGAATGGGCATTTCTGTACTTTTGGTAAACACCTAAAAGCAAACGGTAACATGTTGTCTCTCCATTCATTTTACTGGAAAAGGAGCAAAAGGTTTAAAGCCACCCAGGAGAAGTGAGAGTGGTATAATTTATGTGTGTCCAAAGAGCACAAGTGGAATAATTAATCTTTGCTGACTCTAACAGGTGGAATCCTGAATTAGGATTTTCTTTATGGCTTCCCTGCCTGCACATGGATGACCAGTCATTCCCAGGACATCACTAAAATCCTTCCTTCCTCTCCATGACACTCCGTGACACCACAAAACACTCCACTAAGTCTCCTAAAGCTACATCAGAGAGACTTTGATGAGCTCCTTTTCCAGAAACACTTCCCAGAACACTTTAGGGAAAAGATTCTGGATTAAATCTCACTATTTGGCACCGAGACAGCAAAGGTTTAATGAGGAAAAATAAAAGGGAAACAGGAATTGAGTGATAAGAGGGTAAGTGTCCCAACACAACCAACAACCCTTTAAAGAAAGAGTGGAAATCAAAAGGATTTGGGGGTTTTTAATGTCCCAAGTGTCCCTTTTTGATGTGATCCCAGTGACGAAGCTTTTCTGATGTGGTTTCCTGATGTTCCAGTGTTCTCACACCCAATCTGCCTCTCCCTCATGTTGAGGTGGAGTTGAGGTTACTTCTAGCACTAAAAGTGTACCAGGACTTTCATTTTTCTACTTTAGCCCTTAAATCCTGCTTGTCACGACCCTCACAGCTGAAGTTCAGATTTGGCTGTTCCTGGGACAATGAGGTCCAGTTGAAATCCTCACCCCTGGTCCACACATCCCTCATGGCTGAGCAGAGCTTCCCATGCTCTTGGCAGCCCTGCAGCTCTTCCCACACCTCCCAAGTGCCAGAGTGTCTGGAAAGGCTGAGCCCCCAGCTCTAGCTCTAAATTCCTCTCTTCTGGGGATGCAGCCAGGAGCACCAGGGATAAATTTCCTAACTTCAGAGCCAGCCACACTTCTGGAGGTGAATCCTCCGTGAGAGGCACAAATACTGTTGGGTCGGGATGCATCACTGCAGGAGGACTTGAATCTTCTGGGCTGTCCAGACCCACATCCCAGGTCAGTCCCAGAGCCGATGGAAATCACTGTTATGGGAAAACATAACATGAGTCAGTCATGGGGAGAATGCAGCCTTCCTTCCCTTCCTCCTCCTTCTCCTCTCCCTCCAAGACACAGTGAGATGGTTTAATTTTGTAAGGAAATTTGAAAACCTTTATCTTACATACTCCAACAGGGTTCCCGAGGCAGGGTTTTTTTTTTTAAGGAAAGCCAAACATTTCCAAAATCAATAATCAATTATAAAATACTACAGGAAGTCAGAACATGTCCCTGCACTGCCCAGCTGGATTTGAGTTTTGTTTGGAGGATACCAATACTCTGCCCTAACTGGAACTAATAATTAAGGTTTCCTATTGCTTCCCGTTATGAACTATATAATGAATTAGATGGTCTGGAAATTATACCAGTTTCTACAGGTGCTGAATTACTGGTGAGTCATAGTTCTACCCATTTGTTGGATGCTTTGAACCCATGTCCGAAGCCAGAATTCCTGCTGAAGCAATTTCAGCAATTTTCTGAGAGCTGTAGCTAATCCCATGATCTAATTTGGTGCAATTAGTTCTTTGCAATAATCAAAAGGATCCAACAGAAAATAGGCTGGGAGATAATCCTTCTTCCCTGCTCAGCTCTGGGAAGAGGTTCCCTAGAGCGATGGTGCCAGTGGGAGGCAACTCACTTTGATAAAGATGAAAGAAATTGTGGAATCATGGAATTGTTTGGCCAGGAAAGGGCAGTAAAGCTCATCCAGTCCCACCTCTGCCATGAGCAGGGACACCTCCCACTATCCCAGGCTGCTCCAAGCACCATCCAGCCTGGCCTTGGACACTTCCAGGGGTGGGGCAGCCACAGCTGCTCTGGGAAATCCATTCCAGGATCTCATCATCCTCACAGGGAAGAATTTCTTCCTCAAATCTAATCTAAATTCACCCATCCTCCAGTTTAAACTATCACCCTTGTCCTATTGCCACAGGCCCTGCTAAAAATTTGTTCCCATTTTTTAATAGATGCCACAAAGGTATAGAAAACACAACTTGGGATGTGACATGTAGGATCCAGACAGTAAATTCTATCCATCCCACCTATTCCTTCATGTTTTCCAGGTCACATTGCCTCCTCTGGATCACAAAACTCAGCTCTTTCATCTCTTGCTGGTGGGACTTCAGCTTCTTGAAGTGCCTCCACTTTTCCTCCTCGAGCTCTTGGAACTGTTAGTGAGGAAGGAGAGAGCTGGGAGTTGATACTTGTGGCTTACATAGGAGCCTTGAGTCTCTCTCCAGAGTGAACTAAACTCAGTTTAGAAAAAAAGATTTGTGGATCCTGAGAGTGCTAGCAGAAAATGGAACTTCCCTCAACTGGTCAATTCACCTACAACTCGCCATTCCCACATGCCATGACCTCTGTTCCAGGGGTGTTCTCCCAGCTTTGAGACTCACAGAGTTTATCAGAAGGGAAAATTAGATCCAGAAATCACTTACTGAAGACAGGAACCAAATCCCACCATTTTTGCACTGTTATTTCTGACAGTGAGAGGCTTAAGAAGCTGTCACCAGACCTACCCTGGCTCAGTACAATGCTTCCAACTGGGATTTGTTTTTCCAAGCTATAGCCTCACACCAGCGCTCCATGCCCCTGAGGATGCCCCCCTGTCCAGCGCTCAGCTGTTGTCCATTTCCATAATGACAGAGGCATCACAGCGACTTCTCTCCAGCTCACACTTTTCCTAGAAGCCGTGCTAAGCAGCCATAAGACACCAGAGCATCCCGGTCCCTGGATTTCTATCTCACATCCCTGTGGAAGTAACACCACCATGGAGAATCTGACCTGAGCCACAGTCCAGGAGTTGAACTGGATTTGGTTTATTTTTTTCAGATCTCAAAATCTTCCTGATCTGGGAATCCCAAAAAGAGCCTGATTGGTTAATCTGGCCCAAATTCATATAGACAATGAGTGGATGGGAGGAAGAGCTGCCATGAGGAACAGTTGAGATAGGATCATCCCTACCTGAGCAGAAATACATTTCAGGAACTCCATCTCCTGCTTTAGGGTTTCCATCTTTACTTCCAGCTCTGCCTCGGTCAGATGGACATACTCCACATCCTAAAAGAGTTTCCAGACATTTAGGAGTCAAAATTATGCCTACACAAGGATCTAAGGCAATTCCATTATATTTTTGAAGTAAGAAATTTTGTTTAAGAAACTCAGTCATCTCCTGACCAGCCACAGCTAAGGGATTCCCAAGAATATATCCAGTATTGAAGAGTTCTTGCTGAAAAACCATCATAATTCAAGCACGAGGAGCAAAAAACCACCAGTTGAGAACGAAGTATTCTCTCAGTGGCGTGTTTTTCCACACCTCACACCTGTCCAAGGACTTCTAAGATTCTCTAGACCTGCTCCTTGCCTTGCAAGGAGTGGATCAGAGGAAACCCCTTGGATCTCTGCACCCAAATCTTCCATTCATCCCAATTCCTTACCTTCTTCAGCAACATGAAGTCACTCTCAGCAGTGGTGCATCTGTTCACTTCCTGCTCATATCTGGTGAGGGAAAAGAGGAGACCAGTGAAGGGGTCATTCCAAGAATGGAGACCTTGTTTGAATGGATATTTAGGGGACAGAGTGCTTTGGATATCATCCTTTTGCATCTCAACCTTTTGATCTCAGCTTTTGGATGTCAGCTTTTGAGTCTCAAACTTTTGGATCTCAGGCTCTTGGATCTCAAACTTTTGGGTGTCAGATTTTTGAATCTCAGGTTTTTGGGTCTCATCTTTTTGATCTCAGCCTTTTGGATCCCAGATTTTTGCACATCACCCTTTTGGATCTCAGCTCCTTAACTCTGAATCGCAGCCTTTGTTACCTCAGTTTTTTTGGAAGTCCATTTATACAGCCCAAGCCAAGAGTCCCCTTAGCGCAGCTGTTAGAGCTCCTGCCCCGAGGATAGTTTCTCCTCACTCACTGGCACCTGAACTCCTGCACAAACTTCTCAGAGTGGTTCAGCTTGGGTTCCCCCTGGTCCTGTTCCCACTGCAGTGAGTCCAGCTACTGCCACCAGCATCAGGCAAAGCCCAAGACATCTTTGAGGTCCCTCTGGGTTGGCAGCACCTGCTTCCACAGGATATCCCATAGGCAGCCAATGCCCTGTTCGGCTGCTCTAGAAGTTCCACCTGCACTCAGAGAGCAAAGCCACCTGTTCAGGTGTTGGGATGACTCCTACTGGGACCACAGGAGTGTGGGGGACACAAGGAATCTGCTCTTCTGGGTCAGCAGTCCCCAGGCTCGTTGAACAGGATGAGAGGAAAAAGGGGGTCAATGTGACCTTCCTAAGCCTACAATCAAGTGGGAGGTGTCCCTGCCATGGAAAGGAGTTGGAACTGGATGATCCTTGGGATCTATCCCAACCCAAGCTATACATGGTGGGATTGTTGGGATGTCCTGCATGAGGCCAGGAGATGGACTCAATGATCCTGGTGGGTTGAGCCTTCCAAGTTAGCATATTCTTTAGTTCCATGATTCCATGAATCCTAGAGCAAAGTGGGCCTGCTGCTCATCCCTTCTCCAAGGAAGCCCTGGACAGCACAGCCTTTGTGGCAGCTACAGAAACACCAAACTTTTAAATAAATCTGCATCAATGGGCTGAAAGTAGAAACTCTCATTCATGGATAGGAGACCATGGTCAAAAGTCTGGCTGCAGAAAGAAGCCAACAGTGCCAAAGCCCCGCTGGGCACTTTGGAGGAACAGCCCCCTCCCACTATTAATAATAAAACCAGATGTAGTTCATGAAAGTACTTAAAAGTATACATCAAATTTTAAAAACTTAACATGTTCGACCTGCATTCATGGCACCGGGGTCACACATACCAAAACCAGCCCATGGCTCATGAACTGCAGTGGTGAAGAAGCGATACCAAAGTCTGGAATGCCAAAGTCTTCTCTCAACTTTCACCTTGTCAATCAAAGAGGCAAATTGGCTGTGGAGGCTCTTCAGCTGCTCCCTCTCCTGCTTTCAGATCCACTGGATTTCAGGGTTGACCTTCACATCCAGGGGCTGCAGGAGGTCCCTGTTGACTTGCATGAGGTGAGCACCTCCACATTTGCCGACCAACCCACTGGTGCCCCAGCACCCCTGACTTCCTCAGAGCCAGGAACAAACCCATTTCCATCCCTTTGTGTTTTGGAGTCTCTGTCCATGGCTCCAGGTTCCATAGCCTCCCTCAAACAAAGACAGGAGGCAGAAGTGCTGCTTCAGCCAAGGGTCAACCCACTAGAAGCAGAGGATGATGACAAGAATCTTCTCCCATGGGAAGCTCACCCAGCTGACAGCTGCTGGCTCATGCTGGAAAACACCATAGAGGAGAGGACACAACCCAGAAGGACCCCTTTGCTCTGATACGTCTGTGCTCCTCCTTTATACACATATCAGGAGTGGAGCTTGGTTGATGAAAATGACTAATTTTGGCTTTTCCTGGGGTTTGCAGTACCTGGTAGAAATTAGGAGGTTTAAATATGCAATACAAGTGAACATTTGTGAAATTCATTTGTGGAATTTCTCTAGGTGTAAATCACGCAGACAACTTGGATTCTTTTATTGTGTTCATTTGTTCTCCTTCCTTACAGTAAATGCATGTTAGGAAATGGCCTGGAGAGTGTTTCTTTCTTCCAAGGACACTTTCCTCTCCCATGAAGATGAGGTGGGAGAGCTGAGGGTACTAGCCTGGAGAAGAGAAGGCTCCAGGGAGACCCTGGAGTCCCTTCCAGTGCCCAAAGGGGCTCCAGGAGAGCTGGAGAGGGACTGGGGACAAGGGATGGAGGGACAGGAGCCAGGGAATGGCTTCCACTGGCAGAGGGTAGGGTTGGATGGGATATTGGGCAGGAATTCTTCCCTGTGAGGGTGGGGAGGACCTGGAATGGATTTCCCAGAGCAGCTGTGGCTACCCCTGGATCCCTGGAAGTGTCCCGGGCCAGGTTGGATGGGGCTTGGAGCTCCCTGGAAGTGAAAGGTGTCCCTGCCCATGACAGAGGTGGAATTGGACAAGTTTTAAGTTCCCTTCCAACCAATCCATAATTCTGTGATTCTTCTTAAGTCTTTGGCTTTGATTGTGCAGAACACCTGGAAAACAAAACTCACATGGAGAAGACAATAAAAAGCTTTGAAACTAGGAGGCTGTATCCCAAGGCTGTTAATTGGACACTGGTTAATCATTTAATTGAGAGCGGTGGTAAGTTAAGGTGGGCAGAGCATAAAGCAACCTGTATCCTGCAAAATTCCTTATTAATCCATTTGCTACTCCTTGTCACTATCCTTTATATGGGAGCTTGTAATTAAAACCCTCAGGATAGCTCAAAGCAAACAAAAAGGGATTTATTGGAGTGTCTTGACAGGTGAAGAAGTAAAGGCTGAGAAGTTTCACAGACTTGCTGAGAGCCTGAGAGGTGGAGCCAAGATTCCATCTCTCTGCTCCTGGCTTCCTGCCAAAGTCTCTTTCAAAACAAAAAGTGGTGAAGGTTTCATTTCAGATCACTCAGAAGAAATAATTTTCCTCTGCTACTCCACCAGATCAGTCCTGAACTTTTTCAATAGGCTCAAACCTTGGTCAGTGTTTTTGTGGCCATTAAACATTTAAGCATTTCAAATCACCAAGAAATGGGATAATATTTCCCCTGCACATTTATCTCCCTGGTTTTTCAAGGATTTTTTAATTTTTTAATTATTTTTTCAGTTCCTGGGCTCGTCAAAGCAGTTTTCACAAGAAAGCTCATGAAAAACCAATCTGGTTACCAGGAACCTTTCTGGAATTCTATTTCCAAGAGCAGCTGATGCCAAAGGTTTCCCCGTACCTCATTATTTGCAAATGTTCTGTTCTGGAACACTTTGCTCTCAGCCCAGCAAGGGAGATAATTGATAGGATGAGGCAGCTGGCAAGACAAGCAGCTTAATTAGGGGTTCTTGACAGCGCTATCAATTACACCCACACAGGGCAGCAATTGAAGTCTGGATGTTTCATTTAAACAGAGGCAGAGGCCATGGCATTCCCAGCTGGAAGAGCAGGATTGGAGCCCAGGGAGGACATTTGGCCTGAAGCTGCTCTGATTCAGCTTCATTTTGTGCCTCCAGTTTGTCTCTCCTTGGGCTGTGCTGAATCCCCCTCCTGGTACTCCTGAGGTGCCCCAAGGGCCCTGACCAGGGTTCTCACAGCACCTGCCTTGAAAATTTGGAGCTTTTCAAGCAAAGAAAGAATTCACATAGAGTCTTTATTTCCTTCCTGTGGCCAGAGCCAACAGATTCCTGGCTGGGTCGAGGTTGTCCTCCCAGAATAAATTGCAAAAGGTCGTGGATGGTTTAAGTGAGTTTTCTTCTACTTTTCTAAGCCAAACTTTTGACTTTGGGTTTTCACAGCCCTGGATGTCACAAAAGATTCATCCCTTGGATCACCCTCTCTTCTGTCTCCCAGCCCACTTGACCCCTAACAACCCCGAGTCCCCAAAAGGTACCTGAGGCCACCTGATGCCACCCTTGGGCTGCAGCTTACAGGGCCACAACATCAGCTCTGCCTCCCTCTCCCAGTTCTACCCCATCCCACACAAATTGCTGTAGGAAACAAAATATTTATGTCTCATTTGACAGTCAAAGGTCCCCAAATTTGAAGCACACCAGGTCTTCTCCGCTTCAGCCACCCAGCTGGTGGAACTCAATATCTGTGTCAGAGCAGTCACCTTTCTGGAGCTCCCTCCCAGGACAGGGAGGGTTGGATGTGGCCTGTGTACCAGGGTAATCACAGCTCCCCAGTGTTCTTCTAATCACCAGGAATTTTGGAAAGAGGCCCAGCAATGAGCCCCACAATTTTGATGGTGCTACAATACAGCCATGACTAATTTAATGGCTTTTTGCCAAAGTAAATAAGGAGGGAACGTCTTGTTCTGGTCACATCTGCACAGCAAAGATGTAAAAAACTCCACCAGTCAGATGGGAGAACTGGGGCAAAGACCAGCTCCATACTAGTACAGCACAACCTTTTCCTCCCACTAGATGGTGGTATCTAGTGCATTTGGGCCTCTACTTGGGCTCCGGGGGGGTGCCAGGAGCATTCTGGAGAATCCTGGAGCACCCAAAGGAGCACTGTGAGGATGGGGAAGGGTCTGCAGGAGCCACACAAGGAGCACCTGAGGGTTGGTTTGTCCACCTTGGAAAAGAGGAGACTGAGGTGAAACTCCTCAGGGGCTGCAGCTTCATCCCAAGGGACAACTCTGATCTCTGCTCTGGGGACCAGGGACAGGACCCAGGGAGTGACTGGAGCTGTGCCAGGGGAGATTTAGGTTGGATATCAGGAAAAGGTTCTTCCCCAGGGAATGGTCGAACACTGCCCAGGCTCTCCAGGGAATGGTCATGGCCCTGAGGCTACCAGAGCTTCAGGAATATTTGGACAATGCTCTCAGGAGGTGGGATTTTGTAATTAATGGGATTTTTGGGGTGTCTGTGCAGGGCCAGGAGTTGGACTCAAAGATCCTTGTGGGTCCCTTCTAGCTCAGGATATTCCATAGTTCTGCAATTCCATGGGATGAGCCAGTTCACACCTGGAAACACTCAGGAACCTCCCAGGATGCCACAAGCAAGAAGTTGTTATAGCAGTGGGAGATAATATTTAAGACAGCACTTGGACAATGAGGTCCTCAATCCATGGAAGCTGACGTTCCCCATGGACTCATGCTCCAAGACTGACTCAGCCTGGGATGTTCTGTAAAACACGTGTGAACCTCTGGCATAAAACCAGCAATGAGACAGAGTCAACACCAGCTCCTCCCTTCTCCCTGTCCTCCCCCCATTCTCAAGATCCTGCTCATCTGCCAGCACTCCCAGAGGCTCCTGCTCTGCCTGGGCACAGGGTGTCAGCAAACTCCTTCTCTCAGCATTCACAGCCCAGGAGTGATGGAAAACACACACCAAGACATATGCCGGGGCCCCCTCTTTTGATCCTCTTCTTCTCATGGCTTTAGCTCAGCCCCTGAACACCAAAACTCGAAATGTCTGCAGCCTTATGGAGTCAATCTCGTGACATTTTCATGGGTGATCTCAAATTGACATTTGAAACAGAGGCTGGACTTGGATGATCCTTGTGGGTCCCACGCAGCTCAGGATATTCAATTATTCTGTTGTTCTATGAACTTAGGGATGAGCCAGTGAGGAGCCAGCAGTGGACATGGCCATGAAAACATCAACACTGCATCTTTTTTTCATGTTTTCCACACATTTTTCAATATGCTTTGGCAGTGATCACCCCAGCTCAAATCTGAACAGTCCAAAGAATTGAATCTCAGCCTTCATCTTAAATTTCTGCAGTCCACAGACTTGAATATTGGTGTTGGTCTTAAATTTGTGTGATATGAAAACCTGGAATTTGTGCTTGGTCTTAGATCTCTGTGGTCCAAACCCCCAGAATTTAGCCTTGGTCTTAAATTTTTGTGGTCCAAACACCTTAAATTTGACCTTGATCTTAAACTTGTGTGGTCCAAAGACCTGCATATTGGTGTTGGTCTTAAGCTTTTGTGGTCCCAAGACCTAAAACTTGATCTTGAACTTAAACTTGTGTCTAAACGCCAGAAATTTGGTCTTATTCTTAAATTCATGTGGTCCAAAGACCTAAATCTCAGTGTTGGTCTTAAATCCGTGTGGTCCAAAGTCCTAAACTGGGCCAGATGCTCTCCTTGCAGTACCAGCAGAAGCCAGATCAAAAGCTGCTGGAGGAAAGGAACCACTATAAATATTAAAAAATATGGTACTTTTAGGCAACTCAAATGCCAGATGAGATTTTGCCCTCCTACTCCAACAGGTATAATTGGATATGGAAGGAGGTGCTGGAACACGTCTCCAGAAACTCAGCAGCCCTTGATGGCTCCACTGATGAGCAGAACAGGCTTGGATATTCCCTTCCAAGCCTCCCCTGCGGTACCTGGGACACTCCCAGTGTGTAAACAGCACTGAACCCCCTCGGGGGTTCCCAGCTGCTGCTCTCAGTACTCCTCGGAACCTCAAAAGTCTGGCATCACCTGGAGCAGAGACTGTGTCTGATCCCCAGCAGGTGACTCATCCTCTCCAAGGGAAAGGCATGATTGGGATGCTGGAATTGCCTCCAGAAGTACTAATTTCTTACCGATTTTCTTCCTTTTTGTCCTTTCATGCTAAAAAAGGGATCAGCAAAAAACACTCAGGCCTGACCACAGCACTCATATTTTTATTATTAATAAAATACTTTTACTATTAATCAGATATTTCTATCATAATTCCAATTTTTTTTACTAAGCAGATATTTTTGTTGGTAATCCAATATTCTAATTATTAATCTGATGCATTTATTATTAGTCTAATATTAATCAAATATTTAATCCATAATCTAATATTTACATTGTTAATCAGATAATTATATTATTGATAAGATAATTATATTAATCCAATATTTTTATATTCAATACTTTTATTATATTATATATATTTATTATTACCATACATATGCATTATTAATAAAATTTTTATCAATAATAATTTTTATTGTCAATATACTATTTTTATTAATCAGATAGTTTTAAAATAATTATATATTTGTATTAATAATGATTTTTATTAATAATCCAATATTTTTATTATTTATGAAAATTTATTTCATCTGATTAGAGATGAGAAACACCCTGGTTGCACAATTAATTTATCCATGAAACCAAAGCTCTGTGACCCTCTGGACTGTGCAGAATTACTCCACTTTTTATCCTAAAAGATGAGGTTTTGCCTGAATTAAAGCCTAATCCCTTGGATAAAAACAGAATTGTGAAGATGCAGCGTGGCTTTCATTTGGATCCTGAACCTCAAAAGATTTCACCTGGAACGTGAAGCCTCTTGAGAGCCATGAAGCTGAACCCAGGTGAGACCCAGCTCTGACTGAACTACAACATCTGAAGCTCCCTCCATGCAGATGCCAAAGTGCCTCCAGACTTTGCTGCCAGTTTGGTTTAGTCCTTTGTGGCTCCACATGGAATCATGGAATGCATTGGTGTTGGGGGCTGGGTTTTTTCTTGTTCTTTCCTCATTACCTGCGGAATTTCTTCCCATTGAGTTGCTAAGAAGCACTGATGGCTGGGTGCTCCTTTGGTTTTTGGGAGTTTGGGGGGGGGNNNTGCGGCAACCTCTCTCGTGGATCCCCCTGATGGGGGGCCCCCTAAAAAGCTCTGTGCCACTATTGAGAGACGAATGGGACTTTCGGTTTTTTCGGTCTTCAGGTTCTTGCTTATTTTTCTCTTATCAAAAGTTCTGCATGCTGTCTACATCTCAGATTTAGGAGAGGAAGAGAAAGCACCAAAATTCACAAGATACAGAGATTCAAGGTCTTTTAAAGCTATTTTGTCCAATTAACTCTTAGAACATATTTTATTTCTACCTTTCTACCAATAACTAATTATTTGTCTGTCCACGCAACATCTGCATTGCAGTTCTTTCTGATCAATCACTCTGTGCTCCCAACACTGCAGAAAATGGAGTAGATGAAGAAGAAGAAGGAGACCAGAAAACACCCAAAATCCTCCATCTTGTCGTCTATCCACCTACATATTAAAAACCCAAAACTCTAAGTTTTTCACCCTGTGATAAACTATACTACTATCTATTTCACATACTCGTAGATTCCAATTCATCCCAAAGTCTTGGAAGCCTTCTTCATGGATGAAGGTTAAAAGCAGTATTCTCCTGGGGGTGGATCAGGACATCTCAGGACAGGCAGAGAAATATTCCCTGTGCCCTGGGTTCCTGTGCAGGGTCGGGGGCAGAGATACTGCAGGAATGGGGGCAGGTAAAAAGAGACAGCATTGGGGGCAGCTGCTCTCTCGCTGCTGGGCTTCATAGGAGGATGGTCGCACCAGCAGCTTGGGGAAAGGAGTTTGCTGCCACCACCATAACCCAGTGGGAAACCTTTCTTCTGCTGCTGGGCCCCACATCCCCCTGTCCTGCCAGGACATCCTGCAGGTTCCAGCTCTTGCTGTGGAGTTTTGATATATTCTTGTCCACTGCCTCGGGATTTCTGCTTATCCTTGCCATTCCAAACCTGCTGCTCCCAAGAGTCCTGTTGGGGCACAGGGATCAGCTACCCCAGGGGTTCGTGAAGCAAAGCCTCGCCTCCATCCCCACCTGTCTCGGCCAGGGCGCCATTGCCACGTGCTTCCCATGCCCACGCCACAGCGCCCTCTGCAGCCACGGTGGTATCATTGCACCTGCCCTGCCCACCAGGAGCCACCAGCGCCCCTGCCGGCTGTGCCCGGAACTGCACCAAACGGAAAGTGCCGCGGCCCAAAGGCTGGGACTGGGTTCCTGTTCTGTTTAGTGTTAGTGCCGTAGTTGTTGTTGTTTATTTGCTTTATTTTACACACTAGTAAAGAACTGTTATTCTTATTCCCACATCTTTGCCTGAGAGCCCCTTAGCTTCAAAATTCTAATAATTTGGAGGGAGGGGGTTTATATTCTCCCTTCCAAGGGAGGCTTTCTGCCTTCCCTAGCAGACACCTGTCTTGAAAACCAAGACAGTTGGGATGGGAGGGACCTTAAAGCTCATCCTGTTCCACTCTCTGCCATGGGCAGGGACATCTTCTGCTATCCCAGGCTGCTCCAAGCCTCATCCAACCTGACTCTGGACACTTCCAAGGATTTCACCTCCGGGAAATCCATTCCAGGGCCTCACCACCCTCACAGGGAAGAACTTCTTCCCAATGTACCACCAAACCCTCCCCTCTTCTGTCCCCTAACCCACCCCTTGTCCCATCACTTCTTTCCAAGTCCCTCCCCAGCTCTCTTGGAGCCCCCAGTGAAAGAAAATGACCATTAAAAATCACTTCCTATCAAAATAGTTCCATAATTCCATTGACATTCTGTGGTTGTTTTTGTGGCTCTACAGCCCTTTGCGAAAGGGTCTCCACAGTGGATTTCCCAGAAATCTGGGTCTCTCCCCATCACCCTACTGCCCTTCTCAGGACTCTTCACAGTTGGAATTCATTCCAAAAGAGAAGATCCTCCTTCCCTCCAGCTGAGGAAAGGCCATTAAATATTTTCAGTGGGATTGGGACACTCCAGTTGTCTCAGTGGAGTGTTGCTAAACAAGGGTGACAGTATTAAATTGAGCTTCTTGAACAAACTTTTGACATAAAATCAGCGGCTCTGTGCTTTGTTAGAACTTTTGACTGGAGTTTAAGGAGGTTCTGGGAGAAATTTAGGGAATATCTTGCTTCCTGTGGTAAAAATCACCCCTGAATAAGATCATAGAATCATGGAATATCCTGAGTTGCAAGTGACACACAACAATAATCAAGTCCAACTCAAGACCCTGAACAGGACAACCCCAAAATCAGATGCTGGCCAAGAAATGTTTCCTCAGGTACACCCCATCTCACCTTAACTTGGGACTCCAAGAAGAAAACTGAACCAAAAGTGAGATGAGATTTTGTTATTCCCAGACTTTCTGCTCCTTTCTTCATCTGCAGCTGCAGTGACAAAAAAAAAAAAAAAAGCTATACAGAGGATCTGTCCCTAAGTTATTTAATGAGTGACTCCAGCAGGGAATGATGGATCCGAGGTGTAGCTATGTGTCCTGGCTGACTGGCCGGACCAGACATAAAGGACTTGGCCCTAAACCCCATTTTTACAGCAGACGATCTGCATTTGTCATTCTTTTCCAGCCACCTTCTTTCACTTTTTCAGTTTTTCCAGGAGCTTTTTCCTGTGGCTGGATCAGATTTCCATGAATTCATTTATGTGGAAAGTTCTATCAAACATCTCATCAGAGACATCAGAGTCCTGCCCTCCCCCAGGCCAAATCAAACACACCAGGCAGGGTTTCAAGCTTTTAGTTGCCAAAGATAAAAGTTCCACACAGCCTGAGATTAAAAGCTCTGAGAAAGTCCAAGGAAGGGACACCATCACAATATCAGCATCCAGCAGAGGAGTGGGATGGAGAGTCCAGGGATGGTTGTGCAGGGAGAGCTCAGGATGATGCACAGCCCATCCAGACCAGTGGTGACAGCAGGAAAGTCCGATTGCCCCCGACAATCAGGGAACAGCTTCATCCCGCTCCACTGGTTAGATTTTGCATCCAAGTTTTACTTGTGGGCAGCATCTCCAGGGGAACCAGAGCCACTTCCATAGGCAGACCAGTAACCTGGGCTTGGAGAAGACCACTCTCCTCCTGACCTGCATTCCTCAGTCTCATCTCTGCAGCTGGGTGCCCCGTCTCCACAGGTCCCATCTCCGTAACAACTGTCCCCTCCAGAGCAATCCCAGCCTCCTTCCCTCCCACCGCCAGGCCTGCGGGTGCCAGCAGAGTTCGATCCCCAAACTCCAGAGATGGAGCTTCCTCCTCCAGACATTGATCGTCTCCTGCCTGAGCTTACTCCTCCATACCCTGAGCCTCCACCATATCCAGAGACTCCCCCATATCCTGACCCTCCCCCACACCCGGAGCCCCCTTCTCGTCCACTAATGCAGCCGCCACTGCCATAACTCGATCCACCACTGCTTGAGCTTCCCCTTCCTTCCCCACCACCAGATATGGAGCCTCTCCTGCCAGAGCTTCCTCCTCTATACCCTGAACCCCCTTCTCCTCCA
>WBNO01019651.1:310-12141 GCA_013400575.1 Peucedramus taeniatus | reverse complement strand
TCTTAATCCTGATGGCGTCTCCAGGACGGAGTGAGGCAGGAAGAAGTTGGACTCTTCTGATAAGGAAGCAATACTTTTTTTTTTTCTGGAAAATCTGTGGCTGTTATCTCTGTGCGAATACCTCATCCCTCTCTTGAGCTAGTTAAAAAAATATCCCACATACATAATTTCTATTTTAACACTTCGTTACAACCCAAAACTACATTTACCATACTACTAAAAATATTAATACAGTACTACTAATTAATACAACATAGTAAATATCTGCGAAGAGCCATATAATATGCACTTTTCACACTAATAACTGACTCTGGCTACGTAGCCGGAATTGTGTCTAGAGCAGAAGCCCTCTGTCTTAAAACAAGTTAAAAATTATGTTATTTTTTACTGGTTGAAACTACTAGTTTTTCTTTTGGATCAAAGGACTGCTCCTTATTTTGTTATGCATATAAGGTCGCATTCCAATCTGCCCAGATTTCTTACAGAAGGTAACGCCCAGGCAGACTTCTTAACCCTCCTGGTGCAACACGTTTTACCAAACAAAATAGAGCAGGCTCTGGTGAGTCACTCATTTTTTCACCAGAACGCTGGGGCTTTAGTAAGACTTTTTGAGCTCACTCCAACACAAGCTTCTAGTACTATTGCTACATGTCCTGATTGTCAGCGTTGCTCTCTTCCTAATGTGAACACAGGGGTCAACCCGAGAGGTCTACAGAGTCTACAAATTTGGTAAACAGATGTGACACTTTCCTGAATTTGGCCATTTAAAATTTGTGCATGCTTCTATTGATAATTTTTCAGGTGCTCTGTTTGCCTCAGCCCACACAGGAGAAACAGCAAAGGACTCTTGTCGTCATTTTACTGCTGTTTTTGCCACATTAGGAATTCCGCAACAGATTAACACAGATAATGGCCCTGCATACATTTCCCATAATGTGGCAAATTTTTTCTCCTTACGGGGAATTACCCACAAGACGGGCATACCTCACTCACCCACCGGGCAGTCCATCAGGGAGCTAGCCCATGGCTCCCTCAAGCATCTCCTGGCCCAACAGAAGGGAGGAGCCAGAGACACACCCGCTGAAAGACTACAGAAAACCCTATATGTTTTTAATTTTTTGAACTGTTCAATCATGGATTTAAATCTCCCTATGACTCGGCATTTTGCATCATCCACATGTCTTTCCTGCAAGGAGAAACCACCGGTACTGATCCATGACCTAGAATCTGGTAAAATCCTTGGTCCTTACCCTTTGCTCACTTGGGGAAGGGGTTTTGCTTGTATTTCCACAGAAAAGGGACCTCACTGGATCCCCGCAAGAAATGTGAAACCATTTCAGGAACCTCTACCAGCAGCTGACAGAGGCCAGGACGCTACTAAGCCCTCAGAAGAGGAGAGGGAGGAGGAACCGCACCGAGACTGCAGTTCATGACTAACATCTTTTGTCCCACCTGCAAAGGAAAATGACCTTTGGGTTTTATGTCAGTGTAAAAAAGTGTGGAAATTGGTTGTATCGCAGAACCCTTTTGGCAAAAGCATTGTGTGCATCGTTATGATGTGGACTTACAAATAAGGTATAAGGCCATTGAATTTTTAATTGTAGTAGGCCACGAGAAGGATAGCCCTCTCCTCCCTATTCTCAGGAGGGAAGTTTTGAGGGAATCCAAAAATAGCCATATTTGCAAAGTAGAGTGCAAAAATAACAATTTAGTGCCTTATAGCTGGCCAGTCCCTGAACAAGCTTGGGAAAGGACAAAAAGGGAATATGCTAAAAGATATGCTTGGAAGCTAAAATCCAAAAAGGGTTTTTTGCCACAACATAGTTAAAAACATGGGGTTAAATCGAATGCTATGCTTATGCTTATTAGCATTACTTAGTTTTATTAGCACAGCCTGGCCTGTTGACCAACCCAAAACAAATGTTTGGATAACTCTGGCTACTGTAACAAAACAAGATACCCTATGCTTGGCTACCGCATCCCCAGAAAATCCATTTTCCACCTGTCTAGTTGGCTTGCCATTAGACAATTGGTCAATACCAAAAAATACCAAAAGCATTGTGCAGAGCTCAAATCCCGTTGATGCATGGGATCAGTGGACCCCTTACCTTCCTGAAGCACCCTTGGAGCCCCAAGAATTAGAGCTCCTGGGTTCTGTAAAAAATTGAATTTTTTGTTAATTTTAAATACATGGGAAGAAATCAGTCTAAAGCTTGGGATGTTTGTCCCTATCAACCTGTGTATAAAAATCAAACCTTTAGGTGCAATTATACTTCTGGCAGTCCTTCTAAATCCAGTGATGTGCCCCTGGGGCTGCCATCAGGAATGTTTTTGGTTTGTGGAGATCGGGCCTGGGCTGCTATCCCTTCACACATAAAAGGGGGTGCCTGTAGTTTGGGATGATTTACTGTACTAACACCTAATGCATCCATGATTTGACAGCACAAACATCCCCACAGAATAAGGTGCAGCTTACATGCATTTGATAAATACTGCGATGATGAATTGTCTCTGTGGTCTGAGATACAGACAAATTTGGCCTCTTTGCTTTTGCCAGGAATGGCTGCAAAAAAGGCTTTAAGTCAATTAAATAAGATAGCTTGCTGGCTGGCAAAACAGACAAATGCCACCAGCTCTGCTTTATCAAACCTATTAATAGATGTTGACAGTGTAAGGCACGCTACTTTGCAAAATAGGTCTGCAATAGGTTTTTTGCTTTTAGCACAAGGTCATGGATGTGAAGATTTTGACGGAATGTGTTGTATGAACCTTTCTGATCACTTGAAATCTATCCATAAAAGCATACAGCTGCTAAAGGATAGTGTGTTTAAACTAAGAGTAGAATCTGGATCTTGGCTAGATAACTTATTTAGTGGCTGGGGTTTAGCACCCTGGCTAAAAGATTTTTTTAGGATAGGTATGCATGTGGTGATTTTGATAATAATTATATTAATTGTGATACCTTGCTTGCTTCAATGTGTGCAGCGATTAACTAATAAGACCATTAAAGGAGTGTTTTTAGTTGACACAGAAGGGGGAGATGTTGGGATACACAAAACAGAGAGTACTTTGGACCTTATTAGCATAAGAGATTTGATAAACAAAATGCCTTGGCAAAAGCAAACAGAACTTTGAAAATTAGATCAAGATTGCAAGAAGATTAAATCAGACAAGTTTACTGGAAAAAGAAAATGTAATTAAACTCTGCAAGCAAGAGATGCAATATGCATAAGTTTGTGTATGTGATTTCAACCTAATCATTGTAGCAAACATTACCAGTCTCCCTAAAATAGTATGCAAGCGTTTCTATCCCACAATAAAATTGGATTCTAATCACCGAATCAGTCTTCCCCGTCTCACTTCATCACCAACACGGGTCTTTTACTGCTTAGGACATAACTGCTTCCATCCGTGAACCAGTTTTCCGTGTTCTCCACAGGACTATCTTTCAAGTCCACATGGCTCAAATATGTTGCTTCGATGGTTTCCAGACAGTCATGGTGCTCTGGTTCTCCTGTATTTCCACTGAGGAAAGAGAGTGGATTGACAAAGTTAGTTACTACAATTTCCACATTGTCTTATTCTACCATTGTAGCCTGATATTTCAAAAATCTCTGTGGGGAAAGCTGATGCCCACCTTTCATTTCTAGTACTGCAGATACTGTATAGGATACTAGCACAGTCATTTTCTGGCCCAGGGTAAATGTTCAGGTCTCCTGGATATTTAGTACCACGGCTGCAACTGTTTGCAAACATCCGGGCCAACCTTTTGCAGTTGCGTCCAGTTGTTTGGAAAAGTAAGCCACTGCTTGGCGATACGGGCCCAGATCCTGTGATAATATTCCTAGAGCAATCCCCTGCTTCTCGTGGGAAAAGTGAAAAAATGGTTTACTCACATCTGGGAGTCCCAAGGCTGGAGCTGACATCAGGGCCTTTTTTAGTGACTCAAAGGCTTGTATAGCTCCTTTATTCCATTGAAGGTTTTTTCATTCAGTGGTTGTCAGCACATACGGGGCTTTAACTAGCAGTCCATAGTTGTAAAGCCACAGCCAGCACCACCCAGTCATCCCCAAAAAGGTTTATAACTCTTTCACTGTTTGTGGCCTTGGGGTTTGGTATATTGCCTCTTTTCGGGCTTGTCCCAGAGTTCTTTGTCCAGCACTGATCTCATATACCACATAATTTACCTCCTGCTGCATTACTTGGGCCTTCTTCTTAGATACCCGGTATCCCTGGAGCCCCAAGAAATTTAGCAGACTCACCGTCCAGGTCAGGCAAGCATCCTTGTCTTGGTGGCAATCAGGATATCAGCCACGTATTGTAACAGCTTCCCTTCTTCAGATGGGGCCTCCCAGGACTCAAGATCTTTTGCTCGTTGATTGCTGAATATAGTGGGGCTGTTCTTGAATTCTTGAGGTAACACAGTCCAAGTAAGCTGGGTTTTACATCCACTTTTGGGGTTTTCCCATTTGAATGCAAATATTTTCTGGCTGGCTTTATGGAGAGGGAGGCAAAAGAATGCATCCTTCAGGTCTGAAACAGTAAACCAGCTTAATTCAGGTGTCAATACAGTCAACAAGGTGTATGGGTTTGCCACCACTGGATAGATGTCCTCAATTATTTTGTTTACAGCTTATAAGTCCTGGACCACTTGATACAACCCATCAGGTTTATGGACAGGTAATCGGGAGGTATTAAAATCGGACTCACATTTCTTTAACAATCCCAGTTGTAAAAATTTTTCTATCACTGGCCAAATTCCTTCCCTGTCTTCCCTCTTCAGGGGATACTGTTTGATTCTTACTGGCTGCTGTCCCTCTTTGAATTTGACCTAGATGGGTAGAGCATTCTTTGCTCTCCTAGGCACATCAGTGGCCCATACCCCGGGATGTACCTGGTCCATGATTTCTTTGCTGATTTTGTTCTCTGTAGGAACACTAGCTAGGGATAAGCTCATTATTTGTATATACTGCTGGTCATTTACCTGCAGAGTAATCTCCCCTTTTTCAAATTTACTTACTTCCCCCAATTTCTCTAATAAATCTCTTCCCAAAAGTGCCTTTGGGGAGTTAGGCATATAGAGAAATTTGAGGATGCCCCATTGTTTTCCCAGTTTGTATCTCAGAGGTTCACAATAGTACACCTTTTCACTTTGGCCAGTTGCACCTTTTACCATGATATAATAATTTCCTGGGGCATCAAAGCTTGGTTCAAAATTGAATACATTGCCCCCGTGTCAACCAAAAATTCTGCTTTCTTTTGCTCTTTCCCTAGCTTCATTATAACCAGTGGATTCGCTAGGTAGGGTTCCCCAGATCCCTGTCAGTCTTCTACAGGGGCCACTATTCTCCTTTCCCTGGTTATTCCATCCTGTCTCCTTATCCTTTGGTTTTTCTGGACATTCATTTTTCCAGTAGACAAACCTTTTGCATAACACGCCTTGGTCCCTGCCTAGTCGGGGCAGTCCCCGTTTGGGTTTTCTTTCTCCCTCCTCCCTGGCCACCACCACCACCCTTCCTTGTCCCCGCTTGCAATTTTCTTCCCTGTTACAAAACACTCTCCATGCTTCATCCAGCAACATTTCTAGGTTACTGCTCTCGGTAGGATACAGCTTTTGAAGCTTGCGCCTAATATCTCCTGTAGACTGGCCCAGGAGCAAAGAAACTAGTTGTTGTATTCCTACCTCTGACCCAGGATCCAGTGACGTGTTACAGCACATTACATCCCTCAGTCAATCCAGGAATTCAGATGGTGATTCAGAGGGACCTTGTTTAATTGTGCATAATGCTGACCAATTTATGGTTTTGGGAATGGCCCTCTCCATTCCTTTTGAGATCCACCCCGGTATGCCTGTAATTTTTCCGTATGTGCAGACCTGTTCGCATCCCATTTTGGGTCTTGGAGGGGGAGGTATTCTTCAACATCTTCCCCCATGGTTTTATAATAATCTTCAGTCAAATCCCCCACAGTTTTTAGAATTAATTGCTTTTCAGTTTCAGTCATATATTCTAATAATAGCTGTATATCATTCCAATCAGGATTGTGTTGTTTTACTATAAACTTGAAGTGTTTGGATACACTTACCGGGTCGTTCCGGTAATCCTTGGCAACTCTCTTCCATGCCTCTAAATCAGTGGTAGAAAAAGGTACCTTAATTAGCATCGTCTCTCCCTCAGGTCTTACTGCCTCCCGGAGAGATGCCTGCATGACCACTGGAGCCAACTTTTTTCTGGTGCGAGAAGACACAGGGCTATCCGGAGGAGAGGGTTCCATCTGAGTGTGCATCTTGTTCCTGTGATCAAGGGGGAGGCTTAGATCAGTTAGATCCTGTTCTGGTGCCTGGTGAATTTTATCTGTTCTAGTGCACCATTGGCCAATACTGCAACACCACTTCAATTTACTTTAAGGTTGTTTTTTTTTTCCTTCTTGAGGGTGAGTACAAGAGGGTCTTGTAGCGACACAATCTTGCAGTCCCTCTGCAACTCTGGGTGGTTTTGGAGGGTGAAAAACATATCCACATATGATGCTTCATCCCATTTTCACTCCCTCCTAAAGAACAACATCAACTGCAAAATAGTGTTATAACCAATTGTTCCATTAAGTGGCCATTTTGCCTCATTCCCTAATTTGTACAAAAGCCACGAATGGTTGCAATATTTAATGAGAGTCCTTTTATTTTCTGTGCCTCCTGAGCCAACTATATTTTTCTAGTGCATTAATATGCAGTCTAAAGGGCTTTCTCATGGGACCTCTTTACTCTGTTTTTTCCCCATCCTCTTTGTTCCCAAGTAGCCTGTCACATACACAGATACACATTTACTAGTTTCAAAGCTAGCTGAATATATTGTTGGTTATCACTTGGATCCACAGTTTCCTAATGTTATAGGTGTACAAACTGCTTGCGGCACCGGATACAAAACATTTTAAGCACTCTTGCTTCACAGTGATGCTGTGTCTCAAACACGCACAGACACACACAAAAACATGAAATGCTTAAGTACTTAACATAAAATACGAGGGCATTTACAAGCTAAACATCCAATTATTATTCCAGTTAGTACCCCTCCAACAGCTGCGAATATTATCCAAGTAATCATTTAAAAGTGTCTGCTTACCCTTCTCCTGCTTCTTATACAGTCATTACTAGGTCCGTCCTGTCTCCCAATGATGGGGATGCAGCGGTCACACCGGGTTTACTCAATCTACCCTCAAGATCGCTAGCGGCCACTCTATTAATACTTTGTTGTCCTTCTTTTCTTGTGTCACCCAGAACTGCCCCCAGGAGTGGAGGTGGGTCTGCCCCAGAGCAGAGAAGAGCGGGACAATCCCCTCCCTGGCCTGGCCGGCAATGCTGGGCCTGATCCTCCCAGGACACGGTGACCCTTTGGGCTGCCAGGACACACTGGTGACATATTGCCATCAGCCCAAAGCCCCAGATCTCTGCAGGGCAGGTCTCCAGAATCTCACCTGGAAAGGACCTCAGCAGGTCTGTAGGCCAAGGAAAACTGTTGGGGTCTCAGAGGTCGAGATGACCCCGATATGTGTTAGAGTCTCTTTTTTCCCAGCCCGGCAGCTGAAGAAGGAGTCAGGACTCTCGGTCTGCAGTTTCCAAGGTTGTTTATTTTCTCTTATCTAGTACATTTTTTTCCTGACCTGCCGTGATCTGCCTGGCAGGCCAGACAGAGGCATTCTGCCCGCCCTCCGGGCGGTGTTGTCTTTTTATACAATAAACTACATGAACATTATTTACAGTTAATTCCCAATACCTATCACCTATGTTGCACCGTCCGTCTCTAAACCAATCCAAAAGTGCCAACATCACCCAGAAGATGGAGGCTAAGAAGAAGGAGAAAGAAGGACAGGACACACCCAAATTCCTCCATCTTGGCCCCCAAACCCCTATTCTAAAAACCCCAAAATTCTACTTTGCGACAAACTAACTATCACTCAACTTTTGTGGTTTGTGCTTCCTAATATAAGGTTGGTAGTTTTCTCCATGGGTTAAAATCAAAAGCACAGGGGTGTTTGGCTTCATGTCAAGGCCTCTGAACCCCCTGCCAGGGTCTCAAGCCATCCAGGACAGCCAGAGGGATGTCCTGGGTTCCGACAGAAAACCACTGTCAGTGGAGGAAGGAGAAATGAGGGTTGGACTGTTTGTGTTAGTGGAAAATATAGGCCTACATTGACACACAAAGAGTGCAGGTCCCTCCAGGAGCTGATGTTGTGCTCTCAGTCTATCCAGGAGCTGTCCCTGGCATCCCGTCTCCCCTCCAGTTCCCTCTGCACAGACAAACACATACACACACAAATGGCTCTCTCCAGCACCACTGAGGCTGGCAGGCAGCTTCCACTGTCTCTGTGCTTCCTCCTCATGTTTGGTTTTTGTCAGGAGCTCTTTTCTCATCCATACCAGACTCCTACAGTGTTTTTTGCCTTCCTGTGTGACAAAGTGAAGTATTCTGGAGCTTGAAGACAAGATTTTTGAGCATGATTTAGTTCTTTCCTCTTCTCTGCAGGACAATATCCCATGGAATTCTTCTTAGCAGGTCACCAAGTAGGCTGAAGCTTATTTTTCTGAAGTCCTGCTCTCTGCCTTTTTCCGTTCTCTCGGAGCCCTCACCTTTGCTTCCTCATCCCTGACTGTTACAGTCCTGACCTTGTTTCTAAGTGTGATGTCCTGCGAGACACCCTCTGTCAGTGGGTTCTCAGTCACCCTCATCAGAAAAACTCTTAATAAGCTCCAAAAACATCCTGGCTGGCTTATTGTGTTACCCCTTCATCGGATACTGGGATAGTTCATGCCTCCCATGAGGACTAGCACCGGGGAACATGAGGTTTCTTTCAGCTGTCAGAGAAGTCCCCAGCTGTAGCATCCCATGAACTCTCCTGCCTTGGTCAATTCCCAAGCCCTCGGTTCTGGCAGTAGCAGTAACTACTTACCATAGAGTCAAGTCCTCCTGGGGGAAAAAAAGACTCTCAAATGGACTTCTGTGTTACAACTTCCTTTAGTTTCTCCTTTCCCTGTCCCGTCACTGGATTGGTATCCCTGGTGGCCACCCCCCTTTCCCCTGGAGACCAAACCCCTCTGCCCTGCCCTGCCCCTTCCCCTTCTTAAGCTGCCTGTTCCACATGATTAGCCTCTTTTTTCCACGCTAGTTTCCCTTTAGCCACATGTGAAATACCTCACTGGAATAAAGACTTGCAGAAAGAGCCTTTCTTGCCTCTATCGCTGAGCCAGTTGCGGTGAGTGTTGAGTGGAGATTTGACTGCGTTGCCTGAATGTTAACTCAATTTGCTTTTCTACAGGAGAGGTTTGTTGGGGACAAGAAATAGGCAGCAGCTCCTACCATTCTAACACCCGCATTTTTACCCAGCGACTTCTTCCTGCTCAGGAAGTCTGCAGTGCATGTCTCCCACCCTCCCACCAACCCTCCTGTTGTCCTGCTCTTTCCTGCGAACTGCCCCACTACCCATCCCCAGCAGTGCCCACACATTCCTGCTGCTCTCTCACACAAAGGGAACTTCACCCCCAGGTCCAAACCTAAGACATTCCCATTACCTGCCTCACAGGACTCCTCAGTTTCTCAAAGAGTGTTTAGGTCAGTGTCCATCCAGTAGCTAACTGTGAGAAACGAAGCCCACTCTTTAGCTAAAATTTAAAGAAAATTTAATAAGAGACAATAGGAGACAAAGTCAATAAAGCAAAAGGAACAGCGCTGGGTGCTTAGCCACAGACAGAGGCACATCAGTCAACACAGCAACACCTGTTCTATATCCTGGGTATTGCATCAGCCATATACATATTCATAAACAGTCACAGAATCACAGAATCACAAGGTTGGAAGAGACCTTCAAGATCACCGAGTCCAACCTGTTCCCTGACACCTCAACTAAACCATGGCAGCGAGTGCCACATGCAGTCTTTTTTTAAACACATCCAGGGATGGTGACTCCACCACCTCCCCGTGCAGACCATTCCAGTACTTTATCACCCTTTCTGTGAAAAACTTTTTCCTAATAGCAAACCTATATTTTCCTTGACGCATCTTGAGACTGTGTCTTCTCGTTCTGTCAGTTGCTGCCTGGAGAAAGAGGCCAACCCCCACCTGACTACAACTACCCTTCAGGAAGTTCTAGAGAGTGATAAGGTCACCTCTGAGTCTCCTTTTCTCCAGGCTAAACAACCCCAGCTCCCTCAGCCATTCCTCATAAGACTTGTGTTCCAAGCCCCTCACCGGCCTAGTTGCTCTCCTCTGAATGCGCTCAAGCATCTCAATGTCCTTCCTAAACAGTACTCAAGATGCGGCCTCACCAGTGCCGAGTACAGGGGGAGAATGACCTCCCTGCTCCTGCTGGCCACACTATTCCTGATACAGGCCAGGATGCCATTGGCCTTCTTGGCCACCAGGGCACACTGCTGGCTCATGTTCAGCTGGCTGTTAACCAGTACTCCCAGGTCCCTTTCGGCCTGGGCACTGTCCAGCCAAACTGTCCCCAGCCTATAATGCTGCAGGTGGTTATTGTGGAAAAAATGCAGGACTCGGCACTTGGACTTATTGAACTTCATCTTGTTAGACTCTGATCATCCATCCAACAGTTCCAGGTGTTTTTGCAGAGTCATCCTACCTTCCAACAGATCGGCACATGTT
The DNA here is from genome assembly GCA_013400575.1 of Peucedramus taeniatus. Lineage (NCBI taxonomy): Eukaryota > Metazoa > Chordata > Aves > Passeriformes > Fringillidae > Peucedramus > Peucedramus taeniatus. The sequence goes on along the minus strand of WBNO01019651.1, from coordinate 1,492 downwards.
CCCAGCTTAGTGTCGTCTGCATATTTACTGATGAAAGACTCAATACCTTCATCCATGTCATCAATAAAAATACTAAACAGAACTGGCCCCAGCACAGAGCCCTGAGGGACACCACTGGTGACTGGTCACCAGTTGGATGCAGCACCGTTCACCACCACTCTCTGGGCCTGGCCATCCAGCCAGTTCTTAACCCAGCAAAGAGTGCTCCTGTCCAAGCCGTGGCCTGCCAGCTTTTCCAGGAGTATGCTGTGGGAGACAGTGTCAAAGGCCTTGCTGAAGTCCAAATAGACAACATCCACAGCCTTTCCTGCATCCACCAGGCAGGTCACCTGGTCATAAAAGGAGATCAGGTTGGTCAAACACGACCTACCCTTCCTAAACCCATGCTGGCTTGGTCTGATAACCTGGCCATGCTGTAGATGCTGCATGATAACACAATAAAAATTGCTCCATTATCTTGCCAGGTACTGAGGTCAGGCTGACTGGTCTATAATTACTAGGATCCTCCTTCCCACTCTTTTTGTGAATGGGCGTCACATTGGCCAGCTTCCAGTCATCTGGAACCTCGCCAGTGAGCCANTGGTAAATGATGGAGAGTGGCTTCACAAGCTCATCTGCGAGCTCTCTTATCACCCTGGGATGGATCCCACCTGGTCCCATAGATTTATGAATATCCAAGCATCTCAGAAGTTCTCTGACTGCTTTCTCTTGGATAATGGGGGGACCATTCTGTTCCCTGGCACCACCAACCAACCCAAGACGACAGTTGTCCTGGGGACAAGCCTTCTTCCCACTAAAGACTGAGGCAAAGAAGGTGTTAAGCACTTCTGCCTCCTCATCTGCAGTTACATAGTTCCCTCTCTCATCCAGTAAAGAACAAGGGTTGGTCTTCCTCTTCCTTTTACCATTAATATATTTGTAAAAACATTTTTTATTATCCTTTACAGAAGTTGCCATTTTAATTTCTAACTGAGCTTTGGCCTCCCTAAATTTTTTCCTACACGCTCTAGCAACCCCCTTAAATACTTCCTGAAAGACCTGACCATCCTTCCAAAGATAATACATCCTCTTTTTATTCCTAAGTTCCTTCAAAACCTCATTGCCCATCCAGGCTGGACATTTGCCTTATCGACTCATCTTTCAGCGCACAAGGACAGTCTGTTCCTGTGCCCTCAAGATCTC
>WBNO01019648.1:466646-504272 GCA_013400575.1 Peucedramus taeniatus | reverse complement strand
CGGGAGGTGCCCGGGGTGCGGGAGTGCCCGGCGGCCCCGCCGCGGGCGGGGAAGTTCCCGCGGGGGCTCCCGGCGGCGCCCGGGACCCTTGGCTGCGATGCGCTTTCCCGGAGTGGTTTTCCTCCCCCTCCGTGCGAGCCCCGCTGTCTCATCTGTTGCCGCCGGGATGTCGGTGCGGGTGTGACACGGCGCGGGCCGGGCTGCCGGAGCTGCCCGGGATCAGCCTCCCCCGGCAGCGGGGCTGAGATCCCCGCTCTTCCCCATCGCGGCTCCATCACCGCCCGCGTCTCGCCCTTTCCCCGCGGTGCCCCTGCCCCGCGCCTTCCCCTCCTGCGGGGGTGATGCTTGGGCGCTCCCGAGCCTCCCCCGGGGCTCTACCCCCGTGTAAATCACCCTCGCCTCGGTACCGGGGGGCACCGCGGTCCGGACACCCGAGTAGGGTTTGTGTTCGGGAACCTGTTCCAGCCCCTCGGGGCTTTTTGTTCCGAAGGGCGATTTGGGTTTTTTCATTAATATTTTTCAACCCTCGCAGAGTAGCAGTGAGGGCAGTGCCTGACCTAAATATTCACCACTTCTCTGTGTGCTCTTTCCGTCTTGGAAATGAAGTGCACGGAGGTGAGAGAGAAGGAATATTACTGCTGAGGGGAGAGGAATGAGTTGGGCTCCTTGGCAGTTTGAAGCAAATGGTATTTTCTGTAAAGGGAAGGTTTTCAAGGCATCCCAGAGCGGGAGAGTTGTCAGGATTGTACCCTGCTTAGCACCTTGTTCAGTGCCTTGAAATCCAAACCCTGCACAGACTAATGCAAAATGGCCCAAAAGGAAAACTTGGGAAAGAGTCTGGATTTTGCATATATGCCTGGCACTGCGACGGGGCAGGCTGGCGCTCGGTGCGTGCAGGGAGAGCCAGCTGAGCTCTGCCTGTTTCTGCTAGCACAGGATCTGCCCCGTTACCTCCAGCGGGGCTGCGGAGCATCTGTCCCTTGGTATTTTGGATGGCTTTTGTCCGGTGTCATCTGCCTTCTCCTTCTCCAGCTTCATCCTTGTTTAATTCAGGTGTCTGAGTCCCGGAGAAGGTCTGCAGACATTTGTATACCGGGTACTAAAATGTGTTCATTCTGAATTTTAGCATAAACCATACCCTTTGTACTGTATGCACTTTTAATCTTGATTTAATCTCATTCGTGTTCAGACAAAACTAAGCTGGATTTGCCTGATTTTATTAACACTACCGGTACTGAATAGACCATTATTCTTCCCTGACTTTAACAGGCCGGGCTAGATGTGCATACCAATAGCACTGTATAAATAATGAAGATACAGTTCTTTTTTTGTGTCAGCCAGTTGCTGAACACAAACTGTGTCCCACAGAATCCCAAGGATGAGACTTTGTGTCTGATCAAGGCTCACGGTTGTGATAAAAGTTGTGAATTAAAATGTGTAATGTCTTTTGAAGAAAAAGCTTCTATTCCAGTCTAACTCTTGGCATGAGGTTTTGTTGGAACAACTCAGGCTTTTAATTTCACTCCTTGACTTTTTAGAAATAGCATAGTTTATCATTTCCCCCCCCATTTTTGTCAGCATGTGAAAGGCTTGGTAAGAGGCAGGTGCTGCTTATGGATGGGGGATGTGAGAGGCAGGGAACAGTGAATTACACCGGGGGAGACCTTGCTGGATTGGGATGGGTGTTGTGGGAGCCTCGTGCCTGACTCTCCCGAGGTCCTTCCCTGAGTTGTCCCCTGCCCTGTGTCAGCCCTGGGCTCCTGACACTCCGGTGCTGAGTTCCCATTAGCTCCTGGGAGCCTTGGAGCGAGCTCCCTTATTGCTGCCCTTCCTTATTTCGTGTTGGGCTAGGTTTCTAATCACCAATGTTATTATTTATTTCCTGCTGATGGCGGGCACTGGCTCACCTCTGTGTTACAGGAGAGCTCTGGTGGCACTACAGGGGCTGTTACCTGATCTCTTCCTCCACCTGGCTCCAGTGAAAAGGGCAGAGCTGAGCCTCCCTGAGATAAATTCATTCCGCAGCGTTTTTCCTCCTCCAGTCGCTTGATTTTGTGTATCTTTCTGATACGACTTCGAGGGAACCTCAGAGCACCTACCACCAGATGCTCCTTAATTTTTCAGCCAAAATTTTCAGTTGCCAGGCAGGAACGCTCCAGCAAAGTGTCACGGGGAGGAACAGGCAAACTCCTGATTTACAACCCTCTAAATAGGTTAACTGTCCAACCGATGCCCAAACCCCTTTTCCTCGCAGGCTTTATTCCGTATGGCGGCTGCGGCGCTGCGGTGGAGGAAGCAGCTGGTTTCTGTGTGTGGCGCTCCCAGATTAGGATTAGAAAAGGGTTTTTTGGGGGCGGGGGCGCGAGTCTCGCCCGCCGCCGGGCTGGAGTGCCAATATGCCGGGCGGTGCTAAGCGGCCAGACGTCTGCAGCAGTGGGCTCTAATCGCCTCGGATGGGTGAAGGAGGTCAGGGGTGAGCGGCGTGGCGGAAGAGGCTGTAAATAACTAATTATTGGGCGCGGGGAGCGGAGCGAGGCGCCGTGCCTGCCTCCCCACCCGGCACCGGCACCTGCCCGCCCCGGCCATCCCCGGCTGCCAGGGCATCCCTGCGGGAGGATGCTGCCAGGGCAGCTCTCTCCGGGCTGGGCGGCTCTCGCCAGACGCTTTGGTCATGCAGGAGTGTTATCCGAGGCGTTTGGGGTTTTTGGGTTGTGTCTCCCAGGATCGGGGCCGATCCCCCCAGCTGCGGCGCCGTGTCCGGCTGGGCTGAGCCAACCGTGAGAGCAGGTTCCTGTCCAAGCCAGGACTTGTAGGTTTCACATTCTTTGGTTTAATAGCAAACCAAATGCATATGGCTCAACCAGGGATCACATCTTCTTTCCACTTTCACGCTGCTTTTCTGACAAATGCGTTTCTTTCCTGATGCTCTGTCATCGGCAGTTATGGCTTATTCCAGGGCAGAGTGGGTATGAACCACGTGCTCCTTTATTCCCCCCCAAAGTTTTCCTCATGGAGGGAAGCCAGAGCTGCTCCCAGCATTTCAGCAAGCCTGAAAGTGTTTGCACAGAGGATGTTCAGTTTGTGGCATCTCAGTTTGACCTCAGCCAAACCGGGGAGTTCCCTGTGTCTGGCTCTGGTTATGTGTCTGCAATGAGCTCTGCTTTTTGCTGCAATCAGCATCCCAAGGTGTGATCCTGGAGGAGCAGAGCATGTGTGGCTTTACTTATGGTGGCCCAAGAGCTGTCTGTGTGTGCCCTTGGTCCCAGGGGACCCAGACACGCTGCAATCCCAGCTCTGTGGGTCCCACCTTTCATCCCCAAGGAAAGGCCTGATTCCCTGAGCCTGGAGAGCACAGGGGCCTTTATTAAAATTACAGTTTATTTGTGCCCTCAGGTAGTGATTTTGATCTTAGTGTTTTATAATCGATGTCAAATGAGAGAATGAAAACACACAGAGGGGGAAATGCAGGAGAAATAGTCAAACTTTGTTTTTTTCCTGTGGGTGAACACCTGTACTGTGCTGTGCTGCACAGTGGCACTGGCACACGGCACCAGAGGTGATCCTGTACAGTCAGAGGTGATCATTTATAATGCCAAGAGGAGGCAAGACATGGTTCATTCTTCCTTTTCAGTCAGTGTCAGGGTGTTTGCTGCAGTAAGTCCTGTTACCTTCTGGCGTGGAGGCATCCTCCACCCCCTGAGTGTTTTTCTCTGTAGTGTGTTTTCAGATCCTGGTTGTGAGAACACCAGATCTGAAGGGTGTGTGGGGAACAGCAACCATATTCTTTTCCTTAAAGCCAGGAATTCCCAGGGGAGGGTCTGGGATTACCTCTAAATGCTGTTGCTCATCAAATATACTAATAATTTTAGATTTATTAAAAGGCTGAAGTTGGTGGTTTGATAAATCCAGTTTTAGAATGAATTTATAAACATAAATTAAAAGTGGAGAGACATGAGGAGACCTTTCCAAGGGAAGTACCAAACTACATGGTGTCACTAATAAAGGGTAATTACAATCCAGTTCCTTTCCTGAGTAACTCAGTGTACAGTCATGTCTGTCAATGTTGTTTCATTCAGGTAGCAGCAGCTGTCAGAATTTGCTGAGCCTAATTAGTGAAAAAAAGGTAATTTATTTGCAGTGGTGTCTCATGTGAAGACTTCCAACCAGTTTGCTTCCTGGAGGGAGATCCCGTACTGGTGTGTGGTTTGTCTTATCAGATCCCTCCTGTTCTCTGACACACGGTGTGTCTGCTCCTGGCGGGTTTCATCAAAGTGACAGAGCCTGGCTGGAGAGCTGCTGAGGAGAGAGGTACAAGGGCCACTTCGCTGCAATTGAGCGGAAACTCGGTTCACGCCACGAGCGCACTCCCAGACGTCCATAAAGCACAGGAATCATTGGTGTCGACAGGGATGTTTTAATGCAGTGTTCTTCCTGTCTGTGTGGCTGAATTGCTGATTATTTTATAACTATTTTGGGTGGCAGGAGGTAGGTCACTCGGGCAGGTCCCAGGTGAGGAAATGCATCCCAGACCTGCTCCGTCTGCGAGCGGCGCGGCCGAGTCCGGCACAGGGAGGAACAGGGAGGAATTCTGTGGCAGCAGGGTCTGACCCCTCACTTCCATCTTGCAGAGCTGATCAGTGGCTGCTGCGTTGCTGCTTTCTTGCTGCAGGGAATGCAGTGGTGGTCTGGGAGCTCCTCCAGGAGTGATGGGTGAGTGTGGAGTGAAGGAGAGCAGGGCAAAGGCAATCCCAGCGCTGAGCATGGGAGCAGCTCCCAGAGTGCCAGCACCTGGAACCTGGACACAGAGCTGAGAGCTGGAGAGACCCTGCACACACACCACCCCTCTGAGAGCTGGAGAGACCCTGCACACACACCACCCCTCTGAGAGCTGGAGAGACCCTGCACACACACCACCCCTCTGAGAGCTGGAGAGACCCTGCACACACACCACCCCTCTGAGAGCTGGAGAGACCCTGCACACACACCACCCCTCTGAGAGCTGGAGAGACCCTGCACACACACAGCACTAAGGGCTGACAAGTTTTCAGTACCTGAGGAGGTCTCAGGGTACTCTGTGTGTGTGTGTGCAGGCAGGCGTAAACACATCCGTGAAACTTAATTTAGTAATATAGGAAAGTGGCTCCAAATGAACTGGTTAATGAAGAAGTTGGTAACCAGAGAAAGGAGTTGCGGGGTTTGGGCTTTTTTGATTGCTTTTTTTTTTTTTTTTAAAGTAGATAAATTTCAGCTGTAAGAATTTATCGTTCAAATCAGAGGATTTGGGGAGCTATTGAGAGTAAAGAGAGCTTTGATGATTTGGCAAGGAATACAGCTTCTAAGGCAGCACTTTGATCTGCATTTTAAATGCTTCTTTGTAATGACAGTTTCACAATTTCTTTTCTCATTTTGAGTCAGTTTTGCAGAGGTATGTTTTGAGAGAAAACAGTAACAGCACACATTATTCTTGTTGGCTTTGGAGCCAGCTAGAACTTGTAGTTCATCCCAGATCTTTTGGCTACCGTGGTAAATTTATGATTGCACCAAAAAGGAAATTAGTAAAGATGTTAAATATTATCAAAGCTTTGCAAATCTTTTGAAATCTCTCCGGTGTGAAAACTAAACTTGCATTAGCATTTCTGCTGTGGTGTGTTGAACAGTGTTTATCCAAGCATCCACCTAATACTGCAGGTTCCTCATTTAGCTATTTTTTTTCCTTCTGAAGGACATGCTGCTGTTTAGCACATGCATCCTTTTAGTCTTGCATTGCACCTGAAACCTTGGCTCTCTCAAACTTTCTAAAGACAACCCTCCTGGGAACCTTTTTCCTTCCCTTCTCTCTACAGCACCTCGTCAGATGAACTCTTGTTGGAGGGAGAAGGTTGTTGGTGCCTGCATGTTCTTATACAAGAGAGCTTGTTGCATTGATTTATGTATTATGGAGAAGGGTTGGAATTGGGAATGTTTATCAAGGTTTTAATTTAAATTTTCCATAGCATCTTGAATCCAGTTTGGGGAGAGTTTTATACCTCTCATTGGAAATCAGCAGCCTCAAGCATGAGAACAAATAAGCAGGTTTTCCCAAATTGGTTTAGAGCTGTGTGGCTGCTCTTCTGGTGCTGGTTTTGGCCTCTCCTGGCTCTGATGAGCTGTACCAGGCTGGCAGCTCTCTGCTTGTGGAGCAGGTGTGTAAAACAGGGCACACATTTCATTTGCAAGGTAAATTTGCCCAGGAAGTTGGGTCTTCAGTACATGCAAAGGGTACTGGTAGTCCTTAGATAATTAGAGCTGTGTGTTCATTTGACTTGCATCCCTCCCAAACTGTCAGTGACTGTGCTCAGTGGGGCGTTATCCCTGTTTTTGGATCTCTCTGGTACAGGGTGCTGATTTGGAGACATGTCAGTCACCATCCCACTCAGAGATGTACAACCAGGGCACTGTCTGTGTTCAGGCTCAGGTTGGCATCCACTCCAGCTTCACTTTTAGATTTTTTTTTTTTTACTAAATGCTGCTTTATCACTATTTACAGCGAGGCAGCAGTGCTAGAGCCATAATCCATCAGTGTCCCCTTTTTCTCCAGGTAGTGAGACTTGCCATTTCTCACTGGTGCAGGACTAGGCTAATGCTCCATTTAGAAGAGGGTGTGTTTTTCACTGTGTGTGGTGTGTGTTAGCGTGTCCCAGACTGTGGTGTTACGTAAAGACACCTTGCACATCTTTGGAAACTTGCCTCACAAGTTGTCAGTGTTGGTGGATGTCCACAGTGCTTTCAAGTGGTTCACACATTTGTGCTTGGTGTATTCAGTCTCGCACATCTCTTTAATAAAATGCCTCAGACTGGGTAATTTTTCACTTGCAGTATGCATTCAAAAGCATGCAGCTAGAAAGGCAAGTGTTTTTGCACATGGCAGTTCTCTGGACCATTCCTGAGACCCTGCAGAGCTGAGGGATTGTGCCTGTGATGGTTTGTGCTCTTCAGCAGGTGCAGCAGGATTTCCCACATTTGCAAACTTGGCCCAAGCAACCCAGCAAAGCAGAATTTAGCCTTGGCGAATGAAAACTGATTAACCCCCAGGCTTGGAGCATACCAAGGATGAAAAAAGTTACTGGCACAAAAATCAAGGCTACTTTTCAAAGAATATGTGCAAGACATGGCTTGGGGATTTTTTTCCATCTCTTCATTCTGTCCAATATGTAAAGTAGCTGGTTTGTTACTCTAACCCCCTACAAATGATTGTCAGTAATAATTCTGTAAAACTGTGAATCAACTCTGCATGACTTTGTGCAAATAGACTGAGTAATTTCTTTGTTCTTTTCTTCTTACTTTGTAATTGGAGTCTGTAAAAGCCCAAAGGTTTGGTCTTGTGGAAAGCATGATTCATTTATTGGTGTCTGTGCCGACTAGTTATCTTTCAGTAATTCCAGAGTGCTGCTACAAGCCAAGAGTGATTCATACATGGCTAAGTGCACAAACAAATGGGGTCATGGCCATCTGCAGAAACTTTTCTAATCTATTTATGGTATCGGAGAAAGAAGTGGGTGTATTAAGGATGATGGAATAGGTGTCAATTACATTAGTGACTATAACTGGTTAAGTAACGCTCACCATTACTCAAAACCACATCTGCTCCTTGCTGAGGATCACAACAGCAGGTCCTGTTTAAATGTTAACACAGGTCTGATACCAGAGATGGATTGAGTGTCTAGCCTGCCTCCTGAGGAGCTCGCTATCCTCACAGCTCTTCTGCCTTCCTTGACATTCAGACAGGGATCAGGAACTTGCACTGGGAATATTTGTAGTGGCAAAGTTCGTCTCTGCTGTTGCAGACTGTGGTCATTGTAAGCTTCACACACAGAATTTGGCCTTATACCTAGCTTGTGTTGGTGGTCAGGGTAGGGTTTGTCATTGGCACACCAGGCAGAATGTCTGTGCAACATCTCAGTGCTGGTCAGGTGGTCAGTTTTCCTTCCAAATGTATCTTCAGTGGTTTAAAATCTTGAGGGAAGTTGACCCGCATCTTACAAGGTGGTCTTTCTCTACTTCTGTCCTTTTTCACTAATTGTGAGAATTAATTCTCCCTTTGTAACTCCGATAACAAAACACCCCTGGCTGCAGCTGTGCTAGAATTGCTCTGGTCAGGCTTTAGCCTTTTGGTTTGGGGGAGGACATTTGCTCCTGCCCTGCTCAGGGGTGGAAGAGCTGGACCCAGGGCTGGAGTTGGTTGTGAGGAAGAGAGTTTGAGATCAGCAGTAGGAAACAGAAGGGCAAGGAGCACTCCAGATGCCCATGGCTGAGGGTCTCTGGTGGGCTCCTTCTGGAGCCCTGACTGCCAGGGCCTGCCTGCTCGTCAGCCTTGCATGCTGCAGCTGCTTTTGCACCTGAGATATGTGCATCCAACAAGATCTTGGCCTTGCAGAGCATGGAGTGGTCTCACAGTGTGTTAGAAGTGTCCCATGACTGCAGGATGGATGAGTGTTAACTCATGATGAGGTTTGGAAGTGGCCATGGCCTCCTCTCCCCAAGCCCTGGGAGACTTGGACAGTCACTGCTCAGTTTGATTTCAGAGGACTTGACTAAAACACAGAGATCACAGACTCCAATTTCTGTAAACTGAATTTAAGCATCAGCACTGGCCAAAAATATGGAAGAATTTGGCAATAGATTGTTGTTGTCCTTTCTCTGATGTTTTGAGCACTGTGTTCTGCTGCACCCTCCCTGCACGTGCTCCCATGAAGGGAGCCAAGGCCTGGCTGACACGCTGAGTTCTCTGTGGAGGGGGAAGTGACCCAGACTTTTGCCCAAAGGACTGATGAGCCTCTCCTGATGTCTGAGCAGCTTTCTTCTCCTGCCCTTGCTTTACTTAAGTCAACAGATTGTGTAAGCCACATGCGAGATTTACCTGCAGGGCAAGTGGGAGAGAAGCAGTGCCATTTGGATGAATTCCCAAGAGACATCTAACTAACCACTGAGCGTTCAGACTCACATTTCTGAGCCCAAGTCCTACAACAGTCCTGAGTCTGCTCGTCGCCTCCTCCATCCGTGGCTTTGGCTGCTGAGGACGAGTCACAGGGGATTTGCCGGCTGTGGCCGTGGCTGGCAGCTCCCCTGCGGGCTGGGCTCTGTGCTGAGCAAGCTTGGAAATTCTCCCCCTTAGTGGTTTCTGTTTAATGTTATGATCAATGTCGTTGTTTCTTACAAAAACAAAAGATCCCCCCACAGCAGAGCGCCTCCCACACCCTCCTGCGCTGCTTCCCACGGTGCTGAGGGTGCAGGGGGCTCACCCTTGGAGCCCTGCACTCTCTTCACGGGGTGGAACCCACAGCTCAGCAGCAGTGACCCATGGTTGAGCTTGTCCTTGGTGCCTGTTCCGGGCCTGGAACCGGGCTGGATTGCCTTGTGCTCTTCACAGGTGTTTGTGCAATCAGACCTTGAGAGTCAGTGCTCGTCAGTGTCCCCTGCGCTGGCTTGGCTGCAAGGGCTCACTGAGGGCAGATGTCTTTCCTGGAGGAGCAGGTCCTGCTCTTTCTGTGTTGTTTTCATTATTTCCACCATTATTCCTCTTTACCAAGGGTGGTCTCTTGGCTTCAGTACCTCAGAGTAGCATATACAGATTAGGCTGTTCATTATTGAGCTCTGAAATTACCTTGTCCTGCTAGGTGCTCTCTTTAGGACACTGAAGAAACAATTTGATTGATGGGCATTTGCTTCACACAATTCAGGGAAAAATTATCTTAAAGTGCAATTATTTCCCACGTAATAAGCAGGAATCTCATTTTTGTTGTTACACCTACATTACTGTAATGGGACTTTGCTTGAATGGGAAGATGTGCTTTTGAATTCAGCGTTTCCAACTGCTCAGACACACTCAAGGTGTGTAACACTTAATGATACTGATCACTGGTGTGTAATGCAATCAGGGTTTATGTTTCTCTAGTGTGAGTTATTCATAGCAGTATATACACACTGCACTTTCCTCAGCTTTTTCTGGGAATACAGGTGCTGGCTGTCCTGTCAGCTGATGAGCCAGAGGTGGGCTCAAAAACAAGGAGAGGGTGCAGAGGTCTCTGATGGGGGTCCTGTGCAAGGTGCAGAACAAACTGCAGGGTTACAAACATGTTCTGTCCTGCTGATAGCTTTTAATCCTCATCGTTCTCGTGGGTTTTCTTGATAAATACGCTTTTCAACCTCCACTGAGCTGCCATCCAGGCCTGAATTGTAAGGGACAATAAACATAATGGACAGACTCAATTTAATAGATTTCGCTGTGAGCTTTTTATTAGTGCAGCTTTTTAAAAAAAGAAGGAAAAAGAGATGACTGCATTTATTTACTTGAAGTGCAGAAAGCAGCTCTTTGAAATGCAAGGGAAGTGTGCTGGAGTGGGCTCAGTTCAGCTGGTGGCTGTGGAATGAGGGAAGGATCCATCCTGCTGCGCAGCCTGCGGAGCGCGGGCCGGTCTGGAATGGGTTAACAGTGCGTGCAGATGTTCAGGAATTCCTCTTTTGACTTGACCGTGGGGTTTTGCTGCTCTTCAGAGCTCAAGTGCACTCCAGTCGCAGCAGGTTCATGGGTTTGGAGATGCCTTTCATCTCTCCTGTTCTTGCTGTGTGCCCGGGAAGGGATCACGCCGTATCTTGCTGCCATGTGTCTTCCTTGGTTGTGTTTCTGGAGATTTGCAGACCCACATAAAGCATCCATTAAATTAAGCAAAATGGCCTTTAGAAAGCTACGTTTCAAGTGGAAGAAATGCTTTATGTAACGTAGGGGTATGTGAGGGGACCTAAATACAAGCTTAAATTGGCTGTTACGAAAATAGGTATAATTGGGTTTTTGCACAGTGATTTTACAGCTTCTGAGTTTAATGTCCTGATGAAATCCTGCATCCAGTCCACGTGCAGCCGAGGAGATGGGGGTTGAGGAGCCTGAGTAATGGGGCTTGTTCTAGGAACAGCCTTGCCCTCTATTGCAAAACTGGACATACCTGTCATTTGCTGAGGCTGTGCTGTGTCTGAGAGGTGTCTGGAGGGAGGTGGTTCCCTCTCACCTGTGTTTGCCCTTCGGTCTCTCCCTTCAGCTGCCCCGTGTCAGGGCAAGGGGCATCTCCGACCGTGGTTGTAACTGCTTGCATGTGAAAAATGCAGCTGTACCCTCCTGGCTGGGCACATGCCAAGAGCTGCAGCTTTGTTTTCCAGCCAGATCGATGCAGTTCGTTGAAGTCGTTGGGTGATTTAGTAGCTGGAGGCGCTTCTGTGGGCTTGGCGTGAGAGCGACTGCTTGGCTTCCCCCCTCGGGAAGGCTGGCAAGGGTTTTCCTCTGAACCCAGCTTCCCCAGCTGCATCCGGGCACAGGTGATGCTGTGGGGTCCTTGTCCAGCCACTCTGGGATCAGGAGCCTGAGGAACTGGAGGATATCACATTTTGACCTTGCATCCTCATATTAATCCCGATGGTTTTTCCTGTTTTAATATTTAAAGCCTTTCCGCTCTTCTGTCTGGGGAGACAGAGTATTGGCTCTCCTGGGTAAAGATTGACACATCCTATTTTGGAAAGCTCGTTCCAAAGCAGGTTTTCTTCATAGAAATGAAGGTGCCTTCGAATCCTGTTGGCAGGAGTTGGAAGAATATTTTTTTTTATTTGGTCTATCTTCGACCAGTTAGGCCTGAGAGCTGGTTTCCTTTCTAGCTTACTAAAGTCTTGCAAGGATGAAAAAAATCTGTTGCTTTCCTTGGAATGTCTGAGCCAAGGCATGGAGAAAAGCCTGGTACTGTGAGACAGGGCAGAAAAAGCTGAGATAGTATTTGCTGCTTCTTTGAAACTATCCCTTTTTAATTGTCTGAACAGCATTTCAAAGAAAATCTCTGCTCTTCTCTATGTTCCTCCAGTATTATAATTCTATATAATCACTTTTCTTTCTCTAAAAGAATAGAGCGTGATTTAATTTTTTTTTTCAGAAGGGAGAAGGGATAAATTCCAGATGTTGCTGGGATACACTTTTTGCCTCTGTTTAATGTCTAGTGGCTTTCAGTAAATATGCTGCAAGAGGTGGGGCTGGTGTTTTTATTCCAGGACAAATGATCCACAACAAATCCCATCTGCTGATGGGGGGAGAGTATCTCTTGGGTGTGACCTGGTGAGGTTAGAGCTGATTCTGCCAGAGACTGAGGCTGGCCCAGGTGCTCCTTTGGGGGCTGTGCCCTTGGTCACTCATGGGCTTCACGCTGCCCTTCCCACAGCACTGCTGAGCTCCTGCTCTGTGGGCACAGGGCACATCCCTGGCATGGGAATGGGCACTTCTGCTCTGAACTGGCACAGGGCATTTTTGGGAGCAGCTCTGCTCTGCAGGCAGCCCTGGCTGGGTGAGAGCTGTCACGTTCTCCATGCTGTCCCACATGGGATGCTTGGTTTAGCAGGACTTTTTGGTGCTGGTGTTTCAGCCCAGCAAAGAACATCCGTGTGCCAATGTGGGGCTGGATCTAGAAGCTAGGCTCTGCAGATGGGCAGCCCTTTTCCCTCCTTTCTTGCCTTTTCAGTGCATGCCATGCTCTGCAGCCTTGCAGGCTGAAGCAGCAGTGATTTTCCAGCATGTGTTGCACAGAGGCGTTGTGGGACCAACACGGCAGCTCCGTTCCCTGTTTCATGTTTTCACCTGTTTAGGCAAAGCACATCCCTGCTTTGTTGGCAGCCTGTTGGGTTGCACAAACAGTGTAAGACAAAACCACGAGCAGGTGTTGGTCCAGCCAGGGTAATTACTGGTTCCATGGTGCTGCTGGTAGGCAGAGAGCCTGAGCCACCCTTCCCATGGAGCTGTCTGGCAGCACTGCGGCTGCAGAAGGGCTCCAGGCACGGCTCAGCCACTCCCTGGATCTCTTCCCTGCTGCCGATTGCATAAAAAAAGTTTATGCATATGAGGAGGGAGGGAGGGAGGAGAGCTGACAGTGGCTCTGGTCAGGTTTAAAGCACCACCGACTTTATGTGCCAATTCTCATTTGCATTTAAAAAGTTGGCAAATGCACGGCTGAACCTAAAGGGCAGATGTGAGGATGGGAGAGGCAGGCGTGCTAAGAGAGAGGGGAGAAGCAACATCCCAAAATCTCGCCTGACTTCAGAGGGTTCAGGCTGGCTGCTCCCACACATCCCAGACCATGGCCAAACATCTTGGATGAGACATGATGAGGAACACATGCCCACACGTGCACAGGGTGTCATGCTGCCTCACCTGGGCCGTAGAGAAGGGAGGGGAGAGACATTGCTTTCTACTCTTTTGGAAATTTAGCCAGAGAAAAGCTGATCCTGATCCAGCCAGCTGCATGCACACGGTCTCTTTTTCTCAACCTTTAAATTTCCTTTGGAGTCACACCCTTTTGGGTCTCCCAAGCCATTTTGGCATCCACTTTTTCTCAGACTCTACATTTTCCTTTTGGGACTCCCACCCTTTTTGGCCTCCAGTCTTCTTTTGGCCTTTCACTCCTTTCCAGCCTCCCACCCCTTTCTGGGCTTTGTGCAGTGAGCTGGCTGAGCAGGAGGAGGAGGTCCAAGCTTGTTGCCACACGTTGGTGTTTGGCTCGGCAGAATTCCTTTCTTTCCTTTCCTGTCGCGCTCGGTGTCGGTGCCCGTTCCAGCGGGGTGGTGATGCTGCTGCACGTGGGCCTGGAGGCTCAAGGCTGCCCGTGTGCATTCAGGTGACACCTCATGTTTGCAGGCCCACTTTGGAACACCTGCATGAGGAGCACCTAAATCAGCCTGACTTCCCATCAGCGAGCCCAGCCTGCGACCCCTCGGTATTTAGCTGCTGCGGTAATTTACAGCGACTCTCTGATCCTTAATCTTGGTTTTCTCTATCCTCCCAGGTGCATGGGAAGTAACTTTTAAAAGCTTTATTTGAGAGCAGTGATATGCTGATATATTCCCTTGAGCCTGCCAGCTGTGTTGCTGCAGAGGCAGGCGCAGTGTGAGGAGCGGGCGGTGTTTCCCTGCCGTGTCTGGCAGTGACTGCCTCCCTTGCTCTCGGGTTAAAGGCCACTTTTATAGGCCAGTAGGACTCCTTCCGATCAGACTGTACTAATTAGTACCAATTAACCATTATCAGTGACAGACAGTTCTTACAGGCTTCATAAAAGAGTCCTGTGTACACGTGTTTCTCTGGCGAACCTCCTGTGGGATGCAGAGCTCCCACCCAGCCCAGAATGTCTCAGCTTGTCAGGCACTGGGGAGGATCCATGTCCCGTAATCCCTTCAGTATTGCAGGCAGTCACACACTGATGGGTGAGAGAGAAGTCATGAGTTGTCTTTTGTTGCAAACTTTTTGCTGCTTTGTTCTCCTCAATTGAAAATACATCTGCTGGGCATTGCCCCTGGGGTGTTGTGCAAGATTTTGCTGTGGCCCTTCCTCTTCAGTGCTCCACAGCCACTGCCCTTGCTGTGGGCGTGGGGTGTCAGGGGACCCTGAGCTTTCACCAGGCTCAGCAGAGTGTGGGGCTCACCTCTGTGTGTTGCAGAGAGACAGAATGTGATAAACATAATCCGCCAGCACCTTGAAGTGCAGAGTGCTGCCCTGGGCCATGGACAGGCAGTCTGGCACTGTTGGATGTGGCAGGAAGGTCTCTGGGGTGGGCTGAGTGATCCCAGAAACTTCACAAACCTCTGTGAAGTTTTGGCAGTGCCATCAGGCGAGATCAGGAGAGCGTCCTGGGGAAGCAGGGGAGAGAGGAACGGGACCTCGTGTGGCAATGTCTGGTGTGGGAAAAGCACGTGGGGTCATTAGCCAGGAGTGGTGGCACCTCTGGTACTGCTGGCCCTGTGGAGATGGTGGGAGCAGGTGTCTGCTGGCCAGGGGAGCTCTGCCAGTTGGAGTCCCCAGGAGGGGAGCTGGGGTGTGTGTGCAGCCGCTCGGAGGTGGCTCCCATCACTGACAGATCCTTTCTGTTTTTCTTTCAAATGTCTCCAGGCACTGAATGTTTAGGTCGCACCTTTCCAGGTAAACTGGGTAAGTGAAGTATTTCAAGAGTTGCCAAGATCTAATTACGAAGGCTGATTGCATGATTGCAGCTGCTGTACCGTAAACACCCCGGCTGCTGCTCCACGGAACGGGTGGGACATTGCCTGGCCCCGAGAGCAGCAGGTACCTGCTCCTCTGCTGCAGAGGGGGATGCAGTGGTGTCTTCAGAGGCTGACTGTGCAAACCTGCTGTTCTTTGTCTATCCATATCTGGCTGCACTTTGGTAATCCTGGATGGGATTTTTTTTTTTTCTGCTGTTCAATATAGAAACGTGTTCAAAAGCTGAGTGTCATTTTAAGCACCAGTGCTCTTTCATTTGCTGCTACTCTGGCAAACTGATGAGTAGTGTTACATTGAGGAAAGAAACTTTCACTCTATTTCATGAAAGTAGTTGACATCCTGCACCTTTTCAAGTCATGGGATGTGGGACTTCTGCTGAGTGTGGCCGAAGATGCCCATGTTCAGCACAGACAAAACCAGGCATTGGAAGCCCTGTTAAACGAGGCTTCTGGATTTGAGCTGAACCTGTTTGCAAAAGAGCCTTTTAAAAGACACTGCTGTAACGTTTGTGGGTCTGTCTCTCAGTTTAGAATCGAGTTTATGACTGTACCTCAAAACTAAGGTGTCTTTGCTCAAATGTGGTGTCCCAAGCCTGCTGGGGAAGAACCTAAATAAATTGTTAACAAGTGGTGAATGAATGATTTTAATAAATGGCAAATCAATTGCTCTAGAGCCTGGAAAGTCAATAGAGCGTATGACCTTGGCTTATAACCACACTCGGATCCTTAACATGCCTATAATGCCTACTAATCATTCATTAGGCTTTTATCAAGCATCAATTAGTAAAAGTCATCATCTAAAATAAGAGGAAAAAAAAAGAATTATTTCAGTTCCTTTATTTCAAGCCTGGTGGCACAATTTGGTTGCACAGCAGGATAGTCCTTGCTTATGCAAAAAAGCTGTGAGACACCACCGGTCCCCCGGCAGCGTGATCGAGGTGCAGACATCAGGCAGGGGGATGGCAGGAGCCTGAGGCTGGGATCAGCCCTAGAGCTGGGACACTCACACCAGCCCGCAGGGAAACTGTCCTGCAGCAGTCAATGGTTTATTTGTATTTATTTTCTATTAATGCCTTAAGATCTCAGCAGATCAGGCGGGCAGGGGGAGCCGTGGTGTCCCAGTGCTCTGAGCAGCTGCTCGGGGCGTTTTCGCTCCAGCAAAAGGTGTTTGGCTGTTGCTCCATGGTTGTAAAACTCACACCCGTTTTCTTGTGCTGTGATTTGGGAAAGCGTGTGAGCGGGGATGTGTTCGAGCTGTGCTGCTCTTCCTGCTTTCCCTGGTCTTCCCATTTTGTGTGTGTGTGTTTGTGCCTCGGGGAGGGAGGCAGAGATGCAAGTGAAAACATGCGGTTTTCTTAGAATATAAATAACAGAAAATTAAGTATAATTTTTGTTTGTTGTAGAGTCATTCCCTGCAGTCTCCAGTTGTTTGCTCCTTTGCTGCACTCCTGTACTCCTTGGGTTTTTTTCATCTTACCAGATGGATACTATTCGGAGTGTGCTGCAGGACACTTTAGTGATCTTGCTGCGGGGTTAATTGTGCGCCCAGCGAAGAGCTGTGCTTGCAGACATCACTGCATGCCCAGGCTTCTGAAAGCCCGGCCTGCCAGACGGGGCTGCCTCTATCAGACAGCTTTTTGCCTCGCCTTTGTTGTCTGGGTCCTTGTCTGCAGCTCCAGCCTGGGCCGGCATTCCCAGACATCGCCACCTCCGCCACCCGCGTCCTCCCGGAGCGTCCTGGTGCTGCCTGCAGAGCCAGAACCCCAGGGAGAGAGGCCCCTGCCCGTCCCAGAGAGATGCCCCTGCCCATCCCTGTGCCACCTGGGATAAAGCCCTGCACGTGGTGGGTCAGAACACCAAACCTGGGCAGGGAGCTGCGCTACCTCCCGCAAGGGAGGTTTGGCTTTCACTGGGATTTTTTCCTGGGTTTTTAAGGTATTCTACCATCTCCCTGGTAACTCCTGGGTGTCTATGGTGTGGATGTCAGGCTCTTGGATTCCTCTAAATGACTTGTGGGTCTCTCTTGTGCCTGCTCAGAGGGATCAGTTTGGCTGAGCTGCAGCCTCTGCCCAGATCTGTGCACTGGGGCATGGTCAGGCACCACTGTGTCCCCTCCATGGGGAGTGAAAGAAGAGGTGCTGCAGTTTCTGGTGGAGTTTGTGTTAGCTCTCCTGCTTCTCATGGAGGGTGGCTTGGAAATGGGTACAGAGAGGGAAGGAGAGAATGCCCTCAACAAATGGCTGTTCATCTTATTTAGGAGGAGAGGCAGTCCTTGAACTCTGTAAAATCAAAGGGCAGGGTGGAGGGTTTGCACCACGCAAAATTCACGTAGCTAAACATGTAAGTACATGAAAATGTGATTTCTTAAAAGTTTGGATGAATTCTGGGAAAAGCTGGGTCATGCTCTGCATTCACTGCAATGCTCCCTGTTGAAAATGCCAATGTGCACCATTCTTTATTTTATTGTTGTGGGTTTGGGCACTTTGTTATATTAGTCTTAAATGCATTTGTTTCCATAGCTGCGCACTGCTGATAAAATCCCAGTGTGGGATCTCTGTCTCCCTGTGCATGTGCACCAAAAATAAATCCCAGGCAGTTGTCAGGAGATGAGCTGCTGCCATGGCAGGGGCCAGGCTGTGAGGAAGGTCTGGCTGGACCCTGCTGAGGCTGCAGGTGTGTGGCATCTTGCCGTGGTGCCACCATCCAGTGTCCTGCCACAGCTCCTGGCTCTATTGGTGCCTCAGTAGTCCCAGGGACCTGGAGAACCTGGGGAAGGAGTTGCCACAAGACTGATGATGTTTTGGAGAAGGGGTAGGAAGCAACAGAGGCAGGAGGAGTAGAAAGTCCTTGTCCCTCACCTTTTTTTTGTGTAAGGTGTGGATGTGGTGAGGTGTGCTGGTAAAGGATTGGCATCTGTTGGCTACCAGGATACTGAAACTCCTCTCGTGCTCTGAATTCACTGTATTCACCATCAGCTGTTTGTAAATCACCTCTCATCAGAAGGAGGTGGGGATTTAATAGCTGTTTAAACGATCTCAGTTGCTGGGTCTGGTTTTGCTTGGTCTCAGGCTATAACTCCAGAGCTCAGCCTGGAGTTGGCAGAGGGGGAGTGGGGGATTCCCTGCAGCTGCCTGAGGTGGCTTTTGGCTGTGCCCAGGGTTGCAGGTCCCATATGGAACAGTGCCACTGGGCCAGCGAGTGTCACTGATGCCCAGGGTGGCAGCACACCTGTGCCACCATGGGTCACACTCTTTTTACATCTGTACAGCTGGGCACATCTTCCAGGTATTTACCTTTCCTTCAGGAACAGTGAAATGAAAAGGTTTTGTTTTGCCCAGAGTTCTGATCTGTGGGTTCCCAGGTTTGCCTGTGGCCCCACTCTGTGCTGGGTGTGCTTGGGGCAGCTGCTGCTGCTGCTGCCTGTGCTGGCATGGCCAGGGCATGGGATCACCCCAAAACCTTATCCTGAGGGCACTTGGGGATGGTTGGCCTGGAATGCTTCCCCTCACTGCCCTGCCAGGGGTGTCCTTAACCCCTCTGGATGCTCTCTCTCCTTTAATGCATCTTTTTAAGTACTGGGTTATAGTCTTTTCTTTCTGGCAGAGACAAACAAGGGCTTTTAATAGGTCTTTTATTTTCTCTTTGTGCAGTTCCCTGGCAGTAACCTGCCATTAGCTTCAGCATTTATTTAGGGTATTTGTATTTTTTTATGTGGTGACCTCAACACTGGGAAGCCGAGGGGTTTGATCAGGGTCACACTAGAAGTAACGTGTTAAAGCTGGGACTTGGGCTTTTTCTGAATGTTGAGCTGACTTGGCAGAGAGGGAACATCTTGTTTTTGTCCCCTTTTAGCAGAGCCAGACAGAGAAAGCAGAAAATAAAAGCCCTGTGGAAGGAAGCATATCTTTCATTTTTGCTCTTTCCTGCTGGCGACCCGCACAGGGCTGGAACCGCAGGAGCTCTGTGTTCAGGAGCCTGAGGATGCTCCGTGCGAAATACACGGAGGCAGAGGGAAACCCGGGGCTGGAAATCTGATGGGCTCCTTCACCTCCACGGGTTCCAGCAGCGCTGGGAGGTGGAAGCTGCCCTGCAAACCCTGCAATCCGTGGGGAGGGGTGGGCTGTGCCTGCCCCCTCCCCGGCAGCGGTTCGGGCGATGCTGCGGCCGCAGCTGGGGCTGCCTCGCTGCTCCTGCCCCGCAGCGCCTCTGTGCCCGCCTTGTCTGAGCAGCCCCAGTGTGCCCGAGCACAATGCTCCCTTCACTCCCCGTCAGACTGGAGGTCTAGACGCTCTCCCTGCCTTTTGTTGTCAGGGTCACAGGTTAGGGAGCGTTCCCAGCTCGTTTTCCCTCCGCTGATCAGGGATCGCTGCCCGCATGGAGCGCTGCGCCGGGGCACCCTCCGGAGGGAGTCACCCCGCTACCCAAACACACTCAGACTTAAAATTATTGTGGCAGCTCCCAGAGAGAAATGTGCTTTTGAAAGGCAGTCGGGATCACCCCCACTCCAGTTCTTGCCGGCACAGATGCTCAGCTGACACCAGCTAAATAGAAACCTTTTAGCTCTTGCCAGTAAGTCTGGAGCAAACTGCCAAAAAGCATCGAGGACCAAGACACAAAACGAAGTCAGGCCTGAGCAAAGTACTTGCAAAGGAAGGATGGAACTGATGTGTTCTGTCTCTTGATTTTTAGCACATGATTTTTCTAAATACAATGGTGGCATTTTAAAGGTTTTCAGCGGATACAAAGCAAGAAAGTCCCCTAGCAACAAAGGGAAGGTTTTCCCCTTAGTGCGGGCTTTTTTAACATGAAGCATTTGTGAAATTTTCCTTCCCTCTTAAAGACAAGTTTGGCTGAAGGAGACATTTTTAGTGGCTTTTTAGACATATTTAGAGATGGGACTTGAACCTGTGATGTTGCCCCTGCCCAGCCCACTCTTGTGAGCCTTGCCCTGGCCAGGAGGTGGCTCTGGGCTGCAGCCCCTTGTCTGGAGAAGGGAGGTGCAGAGGAGGAAATGGTTTGATAAAGAAGTTAGGAACAACTTTCTTCTTCTTCCTGGCAAGAAGACATAACAAAAAATTGGCAGGTTCATGCTTTTTAATATTGAATTAAAATCTATTAAATAGTCACAGAGAGCCAAAACCTGGATTTGCTGTTAGGCACTGCTCTTGGTGAAGTGAAATGCTTCTGGATCTGGCTCACTTCTGCATTTTGTGTGTGTGTGTGTTTGTATCATGTGTGAAGAATGAGTCTATGAAGCTCAAATAGAGGTTTTAAATAGAAATAATACTGGCAGCTCTTTCTCCCTGAATCCAGGGCTATTATGTGTCTGGCTCCTGCCAACATGAATTGCAGAGGAAGTTCATGTGAACTCCCTGGCTCATTTGACAGCTGCACAGCCATGGTGGGTTCGAAGCCCAGGCACTGTTGAGCAGAAGTGATGACAGTTTTTGGTGTTTCTTCTTCTCAGAGGATGAGGGGGGACCAAGGGAGCCTATTGCCCACCCCAGTCCTGGCATGGGTAGGGATGGGCACGTTGGTCAGTGGTGACACAACTTCTTGCCCAAAGCTTTATCTGTGGTCCCAGATGCTTCCACTCTCAGGGGAATGTCGCTGCTTTGTGCTGCCTGGGGGACATGAGGGGGACACAGACCATCCCACTGGCACTGGTGGAGACCACAGAGCCCCCAACCTGCCCTTGTTGCCCCTGTGGGAATCCTCATGCACCTGTGTGCAGTGGGAACAGTTTGGGGTTAATTCCTCTGCAAACCCACAGTGCAGTGAATGATGCTGCTTGTACGGGGCGTGGGGGGAAATAATGTTAAATTAAACTCTCTGTAAGGGAGGAAAAGCATCCAGCCCCATTCTTTACTGCTCATTTTAGTAATTTCTTCCAGATAACCTACACATCTGTGTCAGTGCAATTAAAGCAGAAATTCTGTCTAATGAACAGTTGTAGCCCTTGGGCTATTGCGGAATGAACAATGAAGTTGGAAACAGTCTTATTAAAATAATAATTAAGAAACAAGGGTTGGGAGACAGAGGGAGGTGCGGATGAGGTGGTGGTGGTGGGATGCTATAGGGTGAGGAGCAGAGAAGAACTGAGTTCAGACTGGTTCTGGACTTCCAGGAGTGCCTCCCACCCTGACCCTCCCCTGTAGAAGGGAGTGGGCAGTGAGGCTGGACACAGGGTCATGCCAGGGGCACGTGGTCAGGCCATGTCACAACAAAGCACTCTCAGGCCAGTCTTGCACTGGGGTGGGAGTGTTGGCCCAGGGCTGGCTGTGGCCTGGCCCCGTCATGGGCAGCTTTTGCCCTCCTGTTCAACAGATCAGTGATTTCACCTGTGTGTTTTATTTTGAGGTTTTTTGGTTCTTCAACAATTGATATAGCTCAGAGAGGAAGGAGAGTGTTTCTTGTGTTAGACAGGATTATATTTTGTTTCTTTTTTTTTTTTTCTAGAAAACCATCCTTTATCAGTTAAAAAAAAAAAGCAACACTCTGTACACCCACATAGTTTGCTTTAACTTTTTCTTTTTTTGCATTCCTGAGGACTGGGACTGAGCAGGCTCAGCTGTGTCAGTGATGGGGACTGGCCAGTTTTTCTCATGTGATACAGTTTATTCTTTTGTTTCTAAGTAAATAAGAACAAAAAATTCCTTGTCAGTGTTGTTAACCCTTGGGGTTATAATAGTGTTTCCCCAGGAGTCATCATTTATGTCAATAAATCAGTTAAAACTTGGAGCTGGCATTTTCAAACTTAATACACTCCTATTTAGAAATGCATGTGCTGCAGAAAGCCACTGACATCTCAGATTAATAAAATAAATTAAAAAAAAAAAAGCAAATGCCATAAAAAAGAGGCCAGACAAATCCCACTGGAATGATACATTGGAATGATTTTAGTGGGACTTATATCTATGAGCTGTGGGGGTTTTGTGGTTTTTTTCCCTTTTGAAATGGTTGTGAACCAGAGTGATTACTTATCATTTTCATTTTAACTCCATCTGACAAATCGTTTTAGATGGAGAAAGCAATACTGCGTCTTTAAATGGCTACTCTGTCAGCGCATCTTGCAGGGCTTTAAATGCCCTTTGTTATCGCAGTCTAGACAGGACGCAGGCGGAATATTTGATATGTTATAAGGCAGAGATGTGACAAGGTTGAATTAATTTACTGGCTTATTTAAAGCTGAATTTCAAAACGTTTTTCCTTACAAACTTGTTTTTTTTTTTCCTCTCTCTATCCTATATTTTTTTTTCTCCAAGTTCGTGCAGTATGTTTCAACTGTTTAGACTGGGAGAGGAGACATTGGCTTACTGCAGCCTGCAGTACTTTAATTGCCCTTTTTATGACTGTCTAGACATCATGCAGATGCATGTTTGTGGTGAGAAGACATTTCCCCCTCTGGTTATACGATAGTCTGAAACCTTTACATTCCCTATCTCCTTACCCCCTCTGCCTTGGAACGCGCTTTACTCCCTCCATCCCTGAAAATCACTTTTTCCCCTCAGTTTTATTTTTTGAAGGACACTTCGGCCCCCGTTTTCCTGCTCTTTTCCACATGCTGGTGTGCAAACGCTTCGTGGGCACGGCGCTGTGAGGAGGGGATGGCTCTCGGCTGTCACCGGGGGTGTCCCCGCAGCCCTGTCCCCGCCGTGGGTGCGGGTCCCCGTAGGAGCGACCGCATCGGCGGGCTTTCAATGGGTGCGGAGTTTTAGTTATGCAAATCGACGCATTAATTAACCCCGTTGCTATAGCTACTGCCTTATTGTTAAATGCGGTGAAAAGGGGGCAGGCTGTGTCCGTGGATAATCCTCCCGTCGGTGCTGTGCCCTCTCCCGCTCCGCCGAGCGCCCTGCGCCCGGTGCGGGGCAGCTGCCGCCCGCATCCCGCATCCTGCATCCCGCATCCTGCATCCCGCATCCCGCATCCCGCCGGGCAGGTGGCGGGGCAGGGCCGGCCCCGCAGCGGCCGGGATGGGCCAGCCGGGGCTCCACCGCCTCCCCCCGAGCCCATTCTGGGGGCTGACCCGGGGGTCGGCTCCTAGCAGCCCCCCTGCCCCGTGTATCAGGGTGGGACAGGGGAGCGGGACAATGGGGCGGCAGGAGGGATGCAGATGGGCCGGGATGGGGATGCTCGGGGGAGGGGGCAGAGCACCCTGGGATGGGGATATGAGGATGCTCGGGGAGGGCAGGGATCCCCGGGATAGGGATGCTCAGGGGAAGGGGCAGAGCACCTCAGAATGAGGATGGGGATTGGGTTACTCGGGGAGGGCAGAGAACTCCAGGATGGGGATGGTCAGGGAAATCCAGGACAAGGATGTTCAGGAAGGGCAGGTGACCCCAGCCCTGTTCTTGGCCCCAAATCCCATCTGTGCCTGGCCTTCTCTGTGTTTGCACCCTAAAACCTGCACATGCAGAACCCCCCAACAAAACAGACTTCCCAGCAGATCTGCTGTGGGAGTTAAAACCTTTCTCAGGCTGTTGCTGCAGCTGAGGTGGAAGTAAATTTATTACCTTTAATTTTGTCAGATTTGGGGCGGTTGTACTCACCTCCCCCATTCACTCTGGTGTGTGTGTATATATATATAAAAATATATTTTTTTTTCACATCTCTCTGAGAGTGTGCACATGCATTCGCTCCCATCTGGTGGTAGCGACCAGTTCAAGAACTGAACTTGAATCCTGCAGTGACCAGACACAGTGTGCCTTGTCTGGGCATTTGCATGCATTTTGCATATTTTTTCCCTGCAATGCATAATTTTGCCTGTAACTTAAGATTGTCCTTGTTCCCTGGGAGTAACTTGCCTTGTGAAAGGTCACTCCTCTGGCGAGCGGGAGCTGCAGAGTGGCACAGATGATAACGGCGCTCGGGAAGAGGCAGAGCAGGGAGTGTTTCCCGTTTTTTGGCCCTGGACCGTGCTGAGGAAATCCGGTTGCAATTCCAGCCCTGTCATGACCTGTGTGGCTTTGGCCAGCTTGCTCAATCTGAGTTTCGACAGCCGTCTGCGAGCCAGGGCAGCCCCTGTGGCACTGCTGCCCGGGGCTGCGTGTCCTGGAGCCCCTGCGGGAGCTGCAGCCTCAGGACAGGGGCATGGCAGGGGCCTGGCACTGTTCCCAAATGTCATGGGGCTCCTCAGGCCTGTGCTGGTTGGTAAGTGAGGTACAGAGTAGAAATGCTGGAGGAGCACAGGTTACCCAGCTGCAATTTGGGGTGTTTTGTGGCTTTTCTGCACCTCAGTCGTGTCCCTGAGTGGGGTGCTGGGTGTGAGTTGATGGGGGCCGTGCTCGTGGCAGAGAGGCACAGGCACTGCTGCTCTCTCTGTCTCACTCGAGGTGCCCTGCATGAGCACTTGTCCTCCCAGGACTTGCTGGGCACCGTGGCAGGGGTTGGGTTCTGGCACGGGGGCACCTGGAGCTGCTTTGGGTTCTGACAGGATCATGGCTGAGTGCACTGGGAATTGACCAGTGGATGGTTTCCCCAAGAATAAATGGAAATGGAAACTTTCTAGGGGACAGCCAGAGTGGAGAGACATCTGGTAAAAAACCCAGTGTATCCAGCATTTTTTCAGCTGGGAGAGGCTGTGGTTGATGCTGATGACATCCACAAACCCCCATCTCCACACCCCCGTGCCGTCCCCGCTGTGCGCTGGGGTGTCCCACACGGAGCAGGACAGCCTGTGCCACCTCCCTGCCCTGCTGCTGCCTTTCTGTGTGCACAGCAACTGCAGCCTGCTGGGTCCTCGTGACCTCCAGCATTCAAGGCACATTGTTGTGCTGGGCTGGGTGACAAATGCATCCCATGTTCCCTGGTGTCACTGGGGGATGCAGTGCAGGTGGATGCAGCTGAGGGAGGCTGCAGGTGCCCTGTCAGCTCCGTTGCAGGGGGAGACAGGGCTGGGAGGAAGCTGGAATCAGAAACCCAATCCCTGTAATTGCCATTTGCTTTCTGGAGAGGGGGCAAAGCCCTCCCTGCATGGAGCACTTGCTCTCCTTGGAGCGTCCGCGTCTGGCAATTTGTCTGTCGAAACAGATGTGGGCAGCGACAAACATCTATTTCTATAACTAGAAACAAATTTGGTAATTGCCTCTTTCAACAGGACTTGCTCAAGCAGGAAATGAAATTCCTAAATGGCAGTTAGCAAAAGTATTTATAGCTAAGTTCATAAATGAGATGTGCTTTCCTTTGTCATGAGTTTCTGCTGGGTGGAAGGGAAAAAAAAACCTCTACAGTAGCAAGCCACATATTGATCAGGAGTGTTTCCAGGGTATACGAAAATACTTATTTATTAATAAGTGTTTATTTTTACTGGCTGTTAGAAATACCCCTGACAAACAAAACCTGTTTGGTCATTCAGGGTCAGCTGGTGGGGTTTGATCTGGATATTGTGTGCTGTGGTTTTTTACTCATTATTTGGTAGATTTTTTTTTTTTTTCTGGTTCAGGCTATTTATGATTGCAGATGGTAAACTCTAGTTCTTGTATTCCTCTCTCTTGGTGCTCTTGTTCAAAGGAGTGGGTGATGTTCTGCCCTCACCCCTGCCCAAACATCATCTAGGCCTGATGCTATAGTCCTTCCTTTTGGGAAGCAGGAGGTGTTTTGGATGTTCTCAGCTTGGTGGGGGCCGTGAACCATGCTCAACATTTTCTAGTGAGCAAGCAAATTTACCTGTCTTTTAAGTGCAAAATCAAAATGACTTTATTCTTTTAATCCAGTTCAGCTGTTCTCACCCTTGGGAGTAACTTCAAAAGCCATGTACTCCTTCCAGTCATCTCGGTAGGCTGGGATCAGCCCTACTGTGTGTGAAATACCTTGTCTAAAAATCCTGGAAAAGGGGAGGGTGAGAGAAATAGGCACAGAAAAGAAAGAAGGGGTTGGCATATGCAAGATTTCAGAGAGTCTGTGTGTCCCAAAGAGCCTTGTTAGTTAAATTGCTCTGAGGGAGCTGTTTCATGTCTTCAGGAGTCTCTCTATACAAGTGTCCAGCTGACAGGTCTCTGCTTGGAGCCCAAAGTGTCCTGACTGACAGAACTGCTGACCCCAGCTCTCAGATTTGCCATTTCCCTGTAAAAGCTGAGTTTTGCCATGCTGATCCTGCCTCTGTGGCCCTTGGATGCGTGTCCCACTCCCTGCAGCTGCCATTGAGCTGGGTGAGCTCAGGAAGGTCACCTTGGGAGAGCAGGCCCAGTGGTGCAGCCAGGACAGGTGCTGTGCTTTTTAAGCACTAAAAAATGCTCTGAGGCCCAAGCAGTCTGATATTTCTGTGACTATTGAGCATGAAATGGGGCTGTTTCCTTTAAAACAAACAAAAATGGGGGTGGGGGGATGAGGCCATCATTTGCCAG
This sequence comes from Peucedramus taeniatus, assembly GCA_013400575.1. Lineage (NCBI taxonomy): Eukaryota > Metazoa > Chordata > Aves > Passeriformes > Fringillidae > Peucedramus > Peucedramus taeniatus. The sequence continues at coordinate 477,879 of WBNO01019648.1, read as the reverse complement.
TGACTCAGAGGATGTGATGCTTGATTACCTGGGGTGGCATCTGAAAAAAAGAACTATATTAAACACAGTTGGGGTCCAAGGCTTGGCACTGTGAACAGGACTTCTTGAGGCCCTATCCCCTGTTTTCCAGCAATGTTTTTTATTCAACTGGCTCCTTTTCTGAGTCTCACTTGCTCCCTGCCCTCCTGCCCCATCTCAGCCTGTCATCACCAGCTTGCACGGCATCATTTCTGCTCACTGCATTAAAATTGACTGTGCTGAATCCAGAAATGAAGTTTAGCTGTTAACTGTACTGATGATGCATGAAGCAGGCCCAAAATGATCTCTTCCCAGCTGTCCTGACTCTTGTCACAGGCCTGATCCTGGTTCCTTTGGTGTTGCTGCAGCTCCAGGGTGCTGCCAGTCAGTGCCAACAGCAGCACTGTCAATATTGAGATCATACTCTGTCTCTTCCCCTGCTCTCTTGTAAACAAACACAATTGTTGACAATCTGATGGGCCCTTCCTATCTGGTTTTATGGAGGTATTAGAAGACAAATGTAGCAGATGCTAATACAAAAATAGTGCAGTAATGACTTTGCCTGCTCTGATTGTTTCTGAGATGACCTAGCAGATGAGGGAGGGTGAGTAATCTGCCATCTGAAGTTCTTTGTTCTTTCATCTCTTCTTTTGCTGTCCACAGCCTCTGGGAGGGAGAACACTCTTTAAGAGAGTATGTGTGAGTGTGTAAGAATGTGTAACTGTGTGAGTGTGTTAAGAGTGTGACTTGTTTTAAACTTTTTTCTTTAGGAGATATGGCTAGTGCAGCTACATTTCTTCATCTTAGCCATTACCTCCTGAGTAATTTCACTTCTTCTCATCACTTCTCACATGACACACAATTCCAGTACATACAGAAATTGTAATTGAAGCTCAGGGATGACTGGTTTGACCTGCAGATGTGTGTTATACCTGGCTGCAAGCACAGGTCATCTTGGCTGAGACCCTGCCTGTAAGCTGTTCAGTCCAGCTATAAATGATAGCTGGAGTGTCTGGAATGATTGCAGCAAAATACAGGTTTTGGTTTGGTTTGGTTTTTTTTCTTCTCCTTTATAGTTGTGTGGTTTGTAGAGTTTGTTTTCTGCAGAGATACTCTGTGTGAAAGGAAGAGCATTAATAAAGTTTATAGGAAGCATTTTATGAACTGAAATGTAGCTGTAAAAGTCAAGGTGATGCATTTAAAGTGTAACCTAGCCTCACCTCCCCTACGGCTGTGAGGGTGCTCCCAGCATCACCATTGACTCAAATCACTCCCCCTCCTTGGAAATATATTAATTAATTAGAACCTGTGGGTGCCAGTATTTTGTGTGTGCCAGTATTCTGTTTATAAGGACTTGAGGAAGCTCCCAGATGCACCTTCCTGCAGCATCTCCTGTGGAGCTGTGAGTGTGGTCTGCAGTGTGGCTGGTACCTCAGTGTGGGACCCACACATAAATCCATAAATTTGAGACACTTCAGAGCTTTATGGTCTTGGTGACTGGGCAGCAGGGTGGGCAGCAAGGGCATGAACTTACAAATACAGGAGAGTGGAGTCCACAGGCTTTGGAAGCAGCAGAGTCCCCATCACTCATTGATGCATCTCCATAATCCACCGTGAAGCCCTTGTGTGGTCTTTATATTTCACTGAACAGAATTCCTTCACTCAGGATTTTATCCTGAGAAGCTGAAAAGGCAGAGAGAGCCCCAGAGATGGGAAAAACAATCCTTATCTCATTTGTTTCTCCTGTGTTTTGCTCATGTGGAATGTGTTAGGAATTGTTTACCTGAAGTGATGAGCCTGATTAGACTCTGGTGCGAGTTGTTTTCAATCACTGACCAATGGTCACGAGAATTGTGTTGAGGACTCTGGAAAGGGTCATGAGTTTCATTATTATCCTTATAGCCTTCTGTAAGTATCCTTCCCTATTCTTTAGTACAGTTTAGTATAGTTTTCTTTAACATAATATAGTATCATAAAATAATAAAATAGCCTTCTGATCACACGGAGTCAGAGCATCATTCTTCCCCGCCACGAAGGGTCAGGTTTTTTACAACACCCTTGTTCAAGGCCAGGCGTGGTTTGAAGTGGCAAGCGAGCAGTGAACGTGAAGAATGGGACGTGACAAGTGCTTCTCCTTGGTCACGAATACCCCGTTCCAGGGTGGGGAGGATCTGGGGGGGGAAAATGCTGAGTTGCAAAACAGTTGCACGCACGGTGCCCGGCTCCCGGAGCTGCCGCGTCTAGACAGAAAATACGGAAAAGCAGGTTGTGTCACTTAAATGTGATGTCTGAACCTGTTAGTTTGAAACGTATTCTGGAATAAAAATTATGCAAAATTAAATTAGTGTGACCTTGCTTTGCATTTGGAGGCGGAATATGCCCATCTTGTAAAGCCTAGTGCATTTATAACACTTCCCTTGGGGAAAATTACAGAGAGAAATGGAATGAGGTCTCTTCTAATTGAAAAGTGACAATGATTAGGAAGCCAAATACAAAATGTGTTGAGTGTTTTTTTTTCTTGTTTTGTTGTGTGTGTGTTTTTAAGAATACCAGTAGAATTATAAATTATGTGCTTTGCAGTTTGGCTTGTTTTTCATTCCCCAAAGGCTTTTTATTAGCATAGCAGCTGAATTGCACTTGTATAATAGCATATTAACTCAAACTTTGGGTTTTTAATGATCTTTCTTCATTAGTTTGACTGAGCTGCTTGGATAAAAATCTTACTGAGCATATCCAGCTTTCCAGTGTGTTGGGTTTGTTTTCCCTTCTGCAGAAAAGAAGCCCATGTAGACAAGTTAAAACAGAGGGAGAGTTGGCAGAAACTTTGGTGCCTCGAGTGGGTATGAGTCTCTTGAAACATGAAAAGCACAAATTGAGTGTGTGTGGGGTTTTTTTTTCTTTTTTTGTTTGGTTTGACTTTTATTTTACTTTTTCCAAAGGCCAGATTGGGCAACCTGAGTGTTCTTGGGATTAAAGCAGGATGGGTTTGCTCCTGGGCATGGTGAAGCTGGGCTGCTCCTCAGAGCCTGGGCTTGGGGTAGAGATGGGGCAGGAGGAGCATCCCTGCTGGAAAGCAGCATCCCCTTTGTTCTGGTAATCATCCTGTGCCTTCCTGTTGCACCTCTTGGTGAGCCTTGTGTAATCCCCCATTACAGCAGTCCTGGAGCACTGAGGGATGGATGAGACACTGGTGTGTTGTCCCAGATGCTGATGGAATTCCCACCCTTTCTTCTGCTTCAGGCTCTGCTGGTCCTGTGTCTGTGTGTGCAGGGAGCCTGGTTTAGGTCATTTGTGACACAACTTGTGTGTTCCTTCCTGGGAAGGAGCTGGGGCAGCACTTCCCAATGGCCAAAACTTCACCTGTGTCATTGAAGCACCAGGGCCAATTTAGCAAGGTTTGGTTCATTTAAGGGGTCTCTTGTCCTAGGAGAGGAACTTTTCTTTTCTACTACTTTGGCCTTGTTTTTCTTTAGAAATATAACCCCTTTTAACAGAAGAGGAAGTTTTCCATCACTGGCTTAATTTATACTTTTTCTTGTGTTTTCTTACCATGGCTGAAGCACATGCTGCATTTTGAGGCTGAAGTGACTCATCTTCTTAAAAACATTTGGGGTTTTTTTTGCTTAGTTTTTTCTTTTCCATAATGATTTGTGCAGAAGATGGGCTCTGCAGGCTGGGTGGCTGCTCTGCTGCCCACGGGGAGGGCAGGCACAGGGGCTCTGGGCTCTGGCTCTTCATGGGTGAGCAGGGCAGCACCCAGGGGAGCTGTGGGGTGCCCTGTGCCTGGCTGGGGTGCTGGGGGGATGCTGTCAGTGCTCAGTTACAGCTGGCACCAGGACCTGTCTTTGGATGTGTAGGGACACCCCTGCATAGTGGGGGTGACATGGGAAGAGTCACTGTGCCTGTTTTTCAGTGGTTTTGCATCATCCCCTTTCCCAGCCCTTTAGGTTTTGGGTTTTTTTGTGCCTGTGGTCAGTCTGGGTTCTGCTCAGAAGCAATGAGCTCCTGTTCCAGCCAGTTCCTCCAGCACAGGGCACCAGGGGCAGCTTTTGGGTCCCACAGATGAGCTGTGCTGCTTTGGGCCTGGATCAAATTTATGGGGATGTGGTTTTCATCCATGCTGTTCCTCTCACAGTGGCACTGGGCAACTTGTTGGGTTTGCTGTGACAGACCCAGAGCCTGTCTGTTATTCTAGCTAAAAAACATTTTTAAGGCAAAACTCCTGTACAAAGTTTGGCTTTTAAATCCCTCTCTTCCCACCCTGTGTGCAATCTTCCAGAGTAGAGGCAGCTGCATTTTGGGGGTGCTGGAAGGATCTGGGCTCAAAGTCCCTCATCCATCCAGCTCAAAGTGCCAGATAAGGCTCCTGCTTTCAAGGCATAATTCTGCTTTCTGCAGGCAGTGGGCAGAGCTGGTGGAGCATTTTGGGCAGTGGCAGAAATAGCTGCTGTTTAGCAGAAAGAGCTCCAAGGTAACTGGCAGCGCTCACCACCTGGACTGTTTTCTTGACATTTATTTGCTTTTACTGGCACTCAAATGCCACCTGTCAGGAGAAAACTTTCCATTAAAAAAAAACAAACCCAAAACCCAACGAAAAACCTAATAAATTTGCCTGACTCAGCAGAAGCCACCCCAGCTGGTATGAGTGGTGCCCTTTGAGGTCTGATGGGCCTCGCTGTGTGTCTGCAGATATATATGTGTGTGTCTGTGTGGATTAAATATAGATGGCAGCATCCATGATAGCTTAGGGCATGGCTTTCCCAAACTGGATTTTATAGCTGTCACTGCTGAGAAGCAAACAAGCTGTAAATCCCCAGAATGATTGAATTTTGCTGTCTGGCCCCTCCTTTATGCTGGGCTCTGGAATTGTTGCTGCCCAGTCCTGGGCACTGCTGGCGTGAAGGGGGCTGGGGAGGAGTGAGTGAGCAGTTTGGGAATGGCATGTACTCCCTGGGCACCAAATTCATGGAAATAATGACCCAGCACAATGTTTGCCTCCAGTACTCAATTTTCCTAAGCCTCAGAGAGGTGTGAGGAATTATTTCCTTAGGAAATTTTAGGAGCGACTTCTCGCTGCCTCCTGCCAAGTGTCTGCAGAGTTAACCGGATAGTCTGTTGTTTGCTTGCTCTTGTTTGTTTGGAGGGGTTTTGGCAGTTTTCCTTTCTGCCAGTTCAAGCCACTCAAGCTGCCACTGTCAGCTGGCCGAGCCCTGAGCCGGGGGCTGTCTGGAGCTGTGGGATGTGGCCCCGTGGCAGACGCATCGCACCCATCTGGCGTCTCACCCCAAAGCAGGAGCTCTCCCCCCCTGCTTCCTGTGGCGGGTGGGCAGCCTTGGAAACGGGGGCTGCCACTGCCTGCTGTGCTGTGCTGTCCCCTGGGCCACCACTGTCTGACCCCTGGGACACAGGGATGTGTGCTTGTGCAGGGATGTGCCGAGGAGGGCTCAGTCCTGTCCTCCCCGGGGGAAGGAGTAGGGGTGATGGGAACTGCAGAAATTTAGCTTGCATTTAGCTGCAGTGTTTTATTAGGATGAATTATGTTGGTTTGTGGCTCTGCAGCCCCAAGTGAGGCACTGGGATGCTCCTGGTTTTGTGCCCAGTGCTGGGGACACCCAGGAGGTCTTTGGGAAGTCCGGTCTGTGCTGTAGCTGGGAAACACTCTGCAGCATAGATTGTCTGCAAAGATCCCTCCTGGACACTCTTCTGTGACACTGAAAAAGTGAATGAATGAGGTTTTTGTGGGCTCAGGGCACACAGCCCTCGTGTGAGAGCTGTAACAGGAAGGGTGCAGTGTTGTCAGTGGTGTCTGTTCTCGTGCTCAGTTACCTGCTGCTGTTCCTGATGGCTCAAAATCTGTCTGTCTCTCTTGCAGCGGAGTTGGAGTTTGTACAGATAATCATAATCGTGGTGGTGATGATGGTGATGGTGGTGGTGATCACGTGTCTGCTGAACCACTACAAACTCTCTGCGCGATCCTTCATCAGCCGGCACAGCCAGGGCAGGCGGCGAGACGAGAACCTCTCCTCAGTAAGTCACACCCTGCTCCTCCTGCCACACATGCCAGGTTATGTTTGGCCTTGGCATCATTTGTCTCTGTTATTGGGGGTGGGAGAGCATTTTCGGGGTGTCTCTGGCTCTTTAGGGTGCTGTGTGTATGGACAGCCATAGCCTCCCTTTGCCCTGAGCTTTGCAATTTGGATTTTACATTAGTAAAGGGACTGCACAAGGCTGTTCTTGGCATGTCCTGTTCCTGAAGCCACTTCCTGCAGAGAGCAGGAAATCCTGACTGACTTGCTCCAGTTTTCACCAGTGCTGCTGCCATTACTGTGGTGGAAGGGGCAGAAATCACTTGTCAGCCAGACAAGCAGAGATCTCTCCAAGGGGATGTGTGAGAGGCTCTCTGTAACCCAGGCTCCCAGCTCCATAAAAGCCTGAGGAGAAACGTGTGAATTGTACCTCTGACAGGGATTTGAGGGGCAGCCTTGCCAGCCTCCAGGCAGATGTTGGTTTGTGCAGTTCCCTCAAATGTAGTGGCTCAGGGAGACTTAGAAGGATGTATAGAGAAAAGGCATCACATTTTCTTGGAGGGTGAGCATGTACTGTTCACTGCTGCCTCCATGGCTGTCTTCAGTGCAGGGATGTCTTGAACAGATACTTCTGTTTTTTAGCATTCCCCTTGAAGGGTCTTAGAACCCTTTAAATAGGGCTCCCTCAAGGCCACTGCTGCCCCCTCCTCTGTAGGCTGGACACACCACTGGTGCTGTGTGCTGCTCCATGTGGGGCTGTGCTCCCCTGAATCAAATCCATACTTGCTCCAGGAAGAAGATCAAATACAGAGATTGCTCGGGGTTTTTTTCCTTCTATTTTTCCATTTTCTTTCCTCTATTTTTTTTTTTGAGAGAGATATCTAAGATCTTTCACTAAGCCAGCCTTCAGTGCAGTTGCAGGCTGCCCAGGGCTGTCCCTTGTAGCTGCTGTTTTTGTCACACACCACCTGCAGCAGACAGAGGTCCCTTCTTGGTCCCTTCTTGGCAGCTTTGTGAGGGGGATGCCCCGTGGGAAGGAGAGCTGTGCAAACCCCAGCCCAATTAACCCCTTGTTCTGTGGGCTGTGATCCCAGCTCGGGGTTGTCTGCCCATGCTGCAGCGGGGTCGGAGTGCTGGGAATGCCTGATCCCACGGGATGCCTGATCCCACCTTAAACCAGCTGGTGTGAGGGTGGAGATGGCTCAGGCACCTCCCTGCTTTGGGGCTCAGAGCCCAGCTCCCCACACATATCCCAGCTCAACATGGAAATCTTACGTTCCTCTTACGGTCCCGTGCACCCACTTCCAGCAGCAGCAGAGTGTGGGCATCTGAGCACATGAGTTATTAAAAATAGCAGAAACATTGTTTTCCCATTTTTGGATTCTTTCACTGTATTATCATGTCCAGAATGTTTTACCTGCGCCATGCCAAATATGTCGTTTTACATTTTCAAAGCAAAGTTCAGCTCAAGCCCTCTTTATTTTAATACAGTAATTTCTGTTTTCTTAAGTGGCCTGCTTTTTATTTTCTTTAAAAAGTGTTCAGAAGGCTAACATAGGAAGAAAAGAGAAAATCACATGGAGGTGGACCCAAAATTTCAAGTTGAATGAAAAATTGACTCTTTAAAAAAAAGAATTCCTTTTTCCCCTTTATTATCTTTTTCTATTTTAAATTTTACCAAGCCAAAATTTCCAGCCATTTTTTGTCTCAGCTCTGTTACTTATTCAGCCTTCAGACACATCAGTGATTAGATTTTTCATCAGTGTTTGACATCTGTGCCTCTGCTTGACCCCAGTGAGGACATGGAGTCTTCAAAACCTTTTTTGGAGCTAAGGAGAGAAATAGAAATGTATAATTTTGGGTTGGTTTTTTTTTTCCCCTATCTTTATGGTTGTTCCCCATCTCCTGCCCTGTCCATGCTGTGCATGCAGCACTGATGGAGTGGCAGCAGAGATTCCCTGTGGTCCCAGCACCCTCCTGATGGGACAGAGAAGCCCCTCGTGTGCTAAGGAGCGGGAAGCTCCTTACGGGGGACCCAGCATAGTAACGACCTTAAAGGCAGCACCTTTGGGGTCTGTCAGTGCAAAACAGCTCCAGTCTGAAGGAGGGCTGGAGCCTGGCAGGCAGAGGCCACACTGGGCTGGATGCTGGTTTATGCAATCCATTAAACTTGCACTGAACTTTTTAAATCCCAAACTTCAGTTTGGTGTCGTGACCGCAGACGGGCACTGGAGCTGCATTCGCGCTTTTCATCTGCTGAAATATTAAAGCAGTTCATCCCATGGTCAGGATGCTGCTGGGTCTGCTGGAGTTGTCCTTTTTTGTAGCTGCAGCTCAAAAATTACAGCTGAAGGAGAAATTAATTTCCCTAAAGGGTTTTTTAATGCAGCTCTCGCTGGCAAGCAGTTTTTGTATTGCTTCATGAGTTTCTCCATCACCATTCTCGCTGTACTTAAACTCTTGTCTCCTCATGACAAGTACCTTTTATTTTCCAGAACTAAGAATATTTAAGCATTGCTACTGATAACTTTTTTTCCTTTCAGAATGGCACTTTCTCTGCACCTTTGTAACAGTGGTATCCCACTCCCCCAAGTAAAAGTACCTTTGTGTCCCCCAAAATAGAAAATGAGTCTTCCTGAAGGCTCAGAGACTTAATCTGCGCCATGCAGCCTTACAGAAAAAATTCTCTGACATCACTAAAACAAGTAGTTCTAAAAAAAGTTGAAGATTGATGTCTAAAAAGAAATTTAAAAGTAATTTTAGATTCTGCAGCAAGTCCTCAATACTTGCGGTGGATTCTACAGCTGTGTTGCTCACCAGACAGCAGAATCTCACCTTTCATTTCAGAAACCTGTGGCTTTCTAGGCTGTTCATTGTTCAGATGGATTCAAGTCCTAAATATTCTGAACATCAGAGGTGGGTGAGGAGAGGCTGAGGATCTGCAGTGATGTTGCTCCTGCAGTTTTGCTTGGCTCAATGGGGCTGTGGAGCCATCCCAGGGCCAAAGTAAAAGCTAAAAGCAGGGATATATTCTGTCCTTGAGGCTTTGCCCTCCTCTTACTACTGATTCCAGCACTTTTAATCTTGCTATGGAGTTTTTAGGGGAGCTGAGCTGTTCCCCAGCTGGGTTTCATGGTAGTGTGTGAGGCAGGGGTTGGTGCTGGGGAGCACTGGGTGCTGTGGTCAATCAGCACGGGAGCATGGCCAGGCCCTGGAGTCCTGGGAGAGCTGGTTAATAATGGCTGCAGAGATCCAGCTCCTACAGAAAATGGGTCTCCTGTCTGCTCCTCCTCTCTCTGCACATCCCATTTTGATGCTGTTTCTGCTGGTTTGCTACTCTTGCATCCACGTGTTGCCCAGGGCATCATTCCTGGACCTCATCTGTACAAACAGATGAATGGTGTGTGAGCCAGAGTTTTGATTCCAAACACATGGGCAGGATCTTGGTGAGGCTCTGGGTGCGTGGGCACTCAGGGGTGGGGCATGTTTGGGGTGGAGCAGCCCTGCCCATCACCTGCCACAGCGGGATGTCCCAGCTGAGCCTGGCAGGGCTGGGAAGCACCAGGAATCTCACCAGCCACCCTCGTGGGAGCTGGCTGACATCACTCCCGGGAAAGGGGGGAGCAGATGGGATATTGCCATGGCACTGCCCACTGCCAAGTTAAATATAAAACATCTAGCAGAAGGCAGCGGGGTACTCACTGCTCAGGAAGTCTGCCACAGGGGCATGGCAAAGTAAACACAATTTTGGGAGTGCTTCCCGCTCCTGCCCACTGCTTCAGCGTCCTTTGGGATGAGGTGACAGGCTGGCAGCGCCTGTGGTGGCACTGGAAATCCTCCCTGGGCCCTTTGGTGTCAGTGCCTGAGCACAGAGTTGGAGGTGAGGATTTGTCCTGTGGCAGATGCGGTTCCTCTTGGATCTTTTGGCTGCTGGGGGAGTTTGACTGCAGCCTCTCCCTGCAGGCAAGAAATCCATGTAAAATGGACCAGACTAAACAGTCGATGCCTGTGTAAACAATTGCATCTTGGAGTCTTGAGGTCTGGAAGGAAACAGGGCTGTCTTGCTTTGGAAGGGCCTTGGGGCTGCAGCTCAGCCAGCACATTCCTCAGCTGTGGCCAGGGAACGTGCTGGCATTGTGGCACTTCACCTCTGCTCCAAGGGGATGCTCCTGAAAAAGCCATGGAGAAAGGGGAAGACTTTGGATGCTCTCATTTCCATTTAAATTGCTGTTTTCCCTGCACTGGCACCAGCCCTGCCTTGAGGTTTGTGTGCAGAGCTGAGCTTCAAAACCCAGAACCTGAAGGATTCTCTCCATACCTGATACCACATCCTATACCAAAGGAGGAAATATATTCCAGCATTGGGGAAAAATGAGAAAACAGGAGGGTGGGGGATATAATGGGTGGTTTCTCTGGAGATTTTTATGAGGTGGTGGTGCTGTCTTTGGGGCAGGTAGAGAAATAGGACTTCTCATAGGAGGAAGGTGTGTGTTTTCCTCAGACCAGCCTCTCAGTGCAACACTTAAAAGGAAAAAAGGGGTTTCTTTTTCCCTTGGCTTTTTTTTTTTTCCACTGGTGCTAAATACTTCTGCCTGTACCTGGCTTACTAGTGCCAGGACTGGAGATTCACCTGCAAGGAACTGGGAAGTTCCAAGTTATAATTACAAGCCTTCTGGCTGTTTTCCTCCAGCTCTGCCTGCCAGAGGGATGTTGCTATATGTGAATATTAGCAATATTTAAATATTGCAGTTCCTAAGGCAAAAAAGTCTGGGGTGAACTGTTCATGTTCAGAGTATCACCAGCAGATGGGAAGAACCTTTGTTTGTTTGTTTTGATCATGAATTGTAAACTAGTCTCAGGGTTTGGGGGAAATTGTGGCTTCACCATGCCTGGGGTTGTTGGCACGGAGGTTTGGATCTCAGGATCAGGGTGATGCTTGCAGTGTAAGAAAGCCTCTACACTTCAGGCCCTCAGTCTATTTAAGCCAAGGATCACTTAGTCTTTGGGGAAAAAATACTCTGAAACCATCCTGTTGCTACAGAGTTTTTTCTTTTTCTTGGTTTTTTTTAGCCAAATTAAAATTAGGCTTAACATTTGGTTATTCACTTATCTTTATTTTCCTATGATGTCCGTGGTTGTGAGCATCAGAATGTGGGTGTGAGGAGTTTTTTTTGTTGGTTTTTGTTTTT
>WBNO01019648.1:359504-460653 GCA_013400575.1 Peucedramus taeniatus | reverse complement strand
GGTTTGTCAACACAATGTAATTTCAGTTTTCATATTTTCTTCTGGAATGTTGGAAAATGAATCTGCTCAGTTTTGGATATTTGTGTGGGTTCCCCCCTGAACCATGGCCCCAGCTGTGTATTGCCACCCGTGCTGTCCCCGTGGAGCTGTAGCTGGTTCCTGGTGTATCTGCATGCTCTGTGTGTGTGTGCACGTACAGCTCTTTCCTTTGGAGTAGATCAGGTGGCACAGCTCCAGTCCCAGAAGAAGCATTCCTGGTTTGCACCACTCTGTCCAACACTCCTGGTCCTGCCTTTCAGCTGAGAACGTCACTGATGGTCAGAAGGTCTTAACTTGAATAACGTCAATCAACAAGAACTGCACAGATTGACTCAAATCCTAAGCACAGAGAATTTGTGTGACTTTTTTTTTTTTTTTTCCTTTCTGAAACTGTGGTCAAATTGCAGTGATCACATTAAAGTGATTCAAAACTTGACTGTTTGCAGGGGGTTTTCTTTTGTGTGTGAAGGATGGATGTCCTGGAGGTTCACCCAGACCCCGGGTTTCCCCCTGGGGCTAAGGGATGTGTAGTCATTAATCCCTGGGTTTTGCTGCCAGCTCTGCCCAAGCCCTTGGTCTCCCCAGCCCTCCTCTCTGGCTGGTCAAAAACCTCTATTTCAGGTGGCAGCATTAATTTAAAAAAGTGTTAAAAGTGTTTAAAAAAATGGAAAGTATTAAAAAAGTTAAACGTGGCCCTTGGCTTTGACAAGCTCCTCCAATTACTTTGGATGGGCAAGTGGTGGACACTTGGCTTTGATTTGGGCATGAGGAGCTCCTGTGGGTTTCAGCAGGATGCTGGGATGCTCTGCCTGTCCAGTTATTTGCAACACAGCCCCAGGCTGATGGTCAGCTGGGAGAATATCTCTGGTAAGGAATGAAAGCTGCTTAATTGCAGCCAGGGAGGAGAACCCCAAACCCGGCTCCGATTCTGGGACCGTGCCACTCACCTCCCTGTTGTGGTTTGTTTTGTGGGGTTCCTGGTGTCCTCTGTGCACTGCTGCTGGAAAGACAGCCCAGGGTGATACAGTGCTGGAAAGCAGCTGGCCTTGGTTGGAACATTTTTCCCTGTGGTAGAAGTCAGATGATTTTAAGGCTGTGCTAATCCTGTGACCCCAGCGCTGGCTTGAGCAGCTCCAAACCCTCTTTCCCATCCCATGCCCAAAGAAATGCCAAAACACAAAATATTTGAGAGCAGGCAATGCCCCTGCCCCAACCCCAGGATCACAAATATCCAAGTGGAATACATCCACCTTGCCCCAGGCATGGTGAGGCAGGGAAGGGGCAGGGTTTGGTTTGAATCGCTGTTTCGAAATTACATTTTTGGAACCACAGCTGAAACCAACATCTTCCCACAGAAAAGGAGAACTCAGCTGAAACCACATTTTCCAAAAGGGAATTTTTTTAAATTACAAAAAAAAGAAATCAAGTTCAACCAGTGCAGTGCGTGGGAATGGGCAGAGGTAGCTGTTACTTAGCTACCTTTCCATGTCTGTTGAGGAGATCTGGGGACACTGCAGCACCACTGATTGGCAAAAGATTATTTTTAAATTTTTGGGTTTTGGTCAGGTTTTTTTTTCTCAGCTCAATGGAAGAAACAATTTTGTGACTTTTGGAAACCACAGGTGGCAAAGCTTTTGATTTTAAACAGATTTCTGTGCTGCAAGTAGAATGGGAATTAAGAAATCCAGTTCAGATTTTCCCTGTGCTTTCAGCATCAAAACCCTTCTTGCAGCTCTTGTGGGCCTCCATGGTGTGCTGGCTGGAAGGTGCAAATTCCAACTGCAGAGAATTTAAACCTCACAGAAGCACTTTTTTTTTTCATTTTTGTCTCTATATTTTCCCTGTTTGTCCTGATCCAGCTCTTCCTCTCTGCCATCCTGGGAAGTCCTGTCCATCCTGCTCTCCTGGCAGGTGATTCATTGCTCAGGCTCATGCCTGTGTTTAATCTGGTTTGTGCCTGCAGGGCATGAAGCAAAACCCCTCTGGGGCTTGTCCAGCTCTAGTCCTGGTGCTCAGGGATGGTCCCACCAGGGATTCCCTCCCAGGAAGTTCAGGGATGGCTTGGGGTGCTTTGGGGTGGGGATGGTGTGAAACCTGGCATCAGCCCCTTGCTTTTTAACCTGCTCAGGCTGCATTTCACTGGTTGATTTATTGGAGGCTTTTTTCTCCATGCTGTGCAGGCAGAGCCCTGTCTCACCACTGAGCAAGGGGAAGCCTTGACCAGGGATAGAAACCCTGAATAAAGTGGCTGGAAACAGATTCTCCCTGCAGTGATGGGTTTCACTGAGATTTGTTAAGAAAGCAATGTGCTCTCACAGGGATCCTGCTGTTGACTCTCCCAACTGTAATGGGAATTTACTCCAAACACTTGCTGCTATCCCTGGAAAAAAAAAAAGAAAAAAAAAAGAAATCTGCTTTGGCATAAAACAGGACTGTGTAACAGCATTAGCAAAAGAAAATAATTTCTGCCTTGGGCTTCTAGACATGCTCAGGTTGGGAAAGTACTGCCCAAGGGTCCCTTCATTTAAGGTCTTATGGGGTCAAAACTGATTCCCCCTCACTCTTTCCCTGTTCAGGAGCCTGGCAGACAGCTCTCCCCTCTCCTTGGGACACTGGGCAGGAAGACTCAGGGGCTTTGCTCAGGGACAGGCAGGAATGGGCAGGGACTGGCAGGAATGGGCAGGGACTGGCAGGGACTGGCAGGAATGGGCAGGGACGGGCAGGAATTGGCAGGGACTGGCAGGAATGGGCAGGGACTGGCAGGAATTGGCAGGGACTGGCAGGAATGGGCAGGAATGGGCAGCTGGCCCAGGTGGGGGATGTGGCCCAGGTGGGCACGATTTTGCCATGGCCCGAGGCAAATTTAAGCAGCTCCAGGGAAGGTGTTGGTTTGCTCTGGGGGTTTCTCTGCTCTTCTGCTGAGTCAGAGCTGCAGGAGGTTTTGCAGAGAGTCTTTCCTGACCAGGTTTCTGAAGCTGCCTGGATGATGTGAAGAAAAGAGAAACCCTCTGAAACAGCAGCCACCTTTTCTTGAGTTGAGATTGGGATTTAAGGCATTTTTAAGGGTACCCAAAAGTGGGTTTCAGGCAGGAGTCACACACTGCCAGAGCTGTAGGTGTACTTTTTCTTCCTCTGTGGCTGAAAGCCCATTGATGATGGCAGCTCCAGGGCCTCCTCCCCTGGGGAACCTGCCCTGGGTGAGCAGGGCTTGCTGTCTGCTGCAGATTATCTCCATGTTACCCTGCAGGTCAGGCTGGTGGCTGCACCACTGGAGTTTTCTCCCTGTCCTCTGCCCACGAGAGCCCATTGTGAGGTAAGACTGAAAGGTGCATAAATGAAATTTAGAGCTTTGGCTGACCAGACTGATGGCTCTGCACCTGGCAGGGGAGAGGTGACACGAAGCCCTCTGTGCAGTGAGCCTGGGGTGGGGTTTGCCATGCAGAAATGAGGGAGAGCATTCACTGCAGGATTCATCAGTTGTGAGCTCCCTGTGGGTGTTCATCCCCCCCTTGCTCAGTCCTGAATCACTTCAAATGCACACGGTTGCCTTGGGATTGATTGTTATCAGCAGCAATAAATCACAATCACAGCAGCCAGTGGTGAGTTTTGGATGCCAGTCAAAATGCAGCTCCTCAGAGTATTTATCTCTGCAAAGGCAGGGAGCCTGGACACTGAACAATTAGATCAGCGTGGCTCTGTGAAGCTGCATTTGATTAAGAGAGTAACTGCAGCACAAAGTTATTGCTTGGTGTTGCTGTGCATTGCTAATAAGCAGCCTGGCTTGAAAAACAGAGAGGCTGGAGATGGGAGCATAAAACACCTCTGTGCATCACTGTCCAAGCAGCACCAGGATCCCTCCCTGCCCCTCGTGCTGTGGCCTCGCTGCTCTTCAGGCACAGAGAGGAGGAGAGGTGGCCTTTGCTGCAGTGGAAGTGTGGCACAGATGTCTTCTCCTGCCCCTGAGTCTGTGGGCAGGGCACAGGGCAGTGGCTCTGTCTCCAAGGAGCCCCTGCAGTGGCACAGCTGGGAATTCCCAGTTTGCCACTCTGTGTTCCCAGCAAGGGATGGGCTTGGCCACAGCTCCTGCTCCAAGAGAACCCCACTGAATCCACATCTCCAGGAGCAGAGCAGCCAGCTGCCTTTCTCCACGAGGTCTTCACAGATTTCCACTCTTTGGGCCCATTAAGGTGGGAATTAAGCTTCCAAAACACTCCAGCTCTATAAAATAGTCATGCAAGCACGCAGTCCTGCAAGAGCAACCCCTTCTGGGTGCTTTGTGGGGTTTTGGGGAGGGTCTCTGCAGGTCTGGGGTGATCAGCAGAGCTGGGGTGAGTGTGAGGAGGGAGCTGGGTCAGGTTTAACTCTGGATCAGTGCACACCAGAGGCTTTCCCAGGGATGATGATGGGCTTCAAGCACAGCTTTGTTCCAGACAATTTATTAATGTGCACAAACAGATTTATTTTTTTCTTGAATCTCAAACCCAGACTCTGCAAGGTTCAGATGAGCAGAACCAGGTTAACAAACAAGTGTTGAATGACCCTGGTGGGCCCCACTGCCTATCTCATCTCTATTTTTCTCTGGGGAGCTGCTGTTCCTCTCTGCTCTGTTGATTTTCCTTTCTGAGGAGGAAAGCCTGAGGTTCTCCAAGAGCCTGGTGCTCTCCCTCCCTGCTCCCAGGGCAGCCTTTCCATGGCATGGAGGAGCCTGAGCTAAATATAAGCTGTGGAGGGGAAAACAGGGGGAGTTGGAGGAGGTTGAGTGAGAGGATCTGTTTATTTTCCCTCTGATCTCTGAGCCCTGTTATGTTTTATTGCTTTACAAACAGGAGGTCTGGAACGCTTCCTTCCCTCCTGTGCCAGTGCAAGGTCAGCTGGGTGCATAATTCCTGCACTTGAAGGAAAAAATACCAACTATTTACAGAAATGTTGTACAAGTGGCATGAAACTGGAACTCTATTTACTTTCTCCAGGCCAGGTTTTACTGTAAATGCCCAAATAAGCTATTTATATAAACAATTTCTGTGTTTTTTCTCAGTGGCTGGATGCACTTCCACCCTGCTGCTGAGGATTTAGATCTGATGAGTAACCTGTGGCAGAAGAGCAACTTTGCTTGCAGAAAACCCCTCTGGAAGGTGATGCAGGCAGGTGCTTTATGGGCAGGGGATCTCAAGGAAGGTGAGGCAGCTCCAGCACGCTTGTTCCTTACATCTGCAGAAGGATGTGGTGCCCACAGCCTGGCAATGCTTCAAAAGAAACCCATTTTGGGCTGAGTGGTATTTGAGTAGCTGTGTCAGAGAACAAAGGGGCAGGACCAAGGAATGTTACTGAGATTCCTCATGCTGCAGAAAAGGCTGGTTTGAGGTAAGGCTTCAAGGAAGCAGACTAACTCAAAAAAATGTGTTCAAGTTTACTCAGCTCTTCCCATTTGTCAGAACATGCCCAAGTCCTCAGTGAGGTTTCAGCTCGGAACCGAGATCTTGGACTGAGTCATGAGCAAATGCAGCTGCTTGTGAGTAATTGCTGGAACCAAATGTCAGCTTGGAAAATGGGCTTTATCTCCTCTCTGAAAGTTCTGGTTTATGGGAAAAGGCAGTGGTTTTCCTTTGGTGCTCTGGCTTTCAGTTCCCCGTGTGGGTAAAAGCACAGCCACGAGTCTGTGCTTCTGGTGTGCTGCCTGTGTGGGGGAGTTTGGCAGCCCAGGACACTGCTCATTGCTGCTTTCTGTCCTGGTCCTCAGCTTCTGCACTGGCTTTAGGCCTGGGGCAAATGGGACAAATGCCATCCAGCACAGGTACATGTTGCTTTTAAAGAAATGCTGCGTTATCAGCCTTGCACAGAAAAAATCCCACCTGAGCCCTGAGGTGCTGCATCCTGCTCTTCTCCATCCCCACGGGCTCTCTGTGCTCTCTGCTCCTGGGTCCTGCTAGCCCAGGACTTGTCCATGGCTTGAGGGCCAAGGTTCAGCTGCACAAACAGCCCAGTGCCCCAGCCCTGTCCCCCAGTGCATCCCAAGGTTTGGTGGCAAACCCAGGGGTGACACTTCCACCACCATGATCCCCACCCTGCCTTTCCTGGGTATTGTCATTTCTCCTCCAGGTCTGGCTGAAACACAGGGTGACAGGCTAGAACTCGAGTGGAATCAAAATTACATTTTAATTGTAAACATTTGTCCAGAAATTAATGTTTCTGAACTAATGTTTCCCTCCAACCAGTGTGTTCAGAAACAAATGACTCTCACTAATTGATTTTCCCCTGTATAACGGGAACTGTACACTTAGAAATTCAACCATGCAAAATTGAAAATCCCCCTCTTTCAGCAGGTATCCACATAATCACTCAACTATGTGTTTGCTTGTCCTCTGGCAGGTATCACCTAGGAGTCACTGCCTGGAGGGGGCTAATTTCTCCAATTTTTGTTCCTTGTGCTGGATTAAACATTGAAAATCACTAAAAACAGGCTTCCATATCTAATAAATGTGCTCATAATCCCAAACACGTACCCATAAGGGAATGTTATTGATGGCTTCCTCCTTTGGAAAGGTGTATTTTATACCTTCACACCTCTGAGATCAGAAATCCCATTTGTCCCAATATATAAAACAGTTTTGAGCAACTTCCAGGAGCCTTTTAGCAGCTGATGGATGAATCCTCTGCAGTGAAGGCAGAAGGGACTTGGCTCTGAAGCCCTTGGCTCTGCTGTGCCAAACCAACAGCCTCAAAGCCCCAGGACCCTCCCAGAGAGCTGACAGCCCGAGGGAGTGGGAGCAGGGAGAGAAGCAAGTGTAAAATCAGTTGTGAAACCCAAAGGCTGTGATTCACTGCTTCTTGGAAGAGGCAGGTGAGATCTTGCCCTGCTGCAAACCAGGTCCTGAGGGTGACAGCAGCTTTCAGTCACTTTAGGAGGGTGAGGAGCAAGTCCTGCACTCAGCTGGTGTGTAAATGGGTGTGTTTTAGGGGAGCTGTGGGGTCAGTGTGATGGTATTCATCAATTTTGCCTGCCCCAGTAACACCCAAAATGGGTCCCATTGTGGAGTTTCCCTGGGGTGCTTTGACCTCTATTGCCATCAGCCTTAACAGGCAAAACTAATCAAGGTCTGTTCAAAAGTAATTTTGCATCAGAGTCTGTTGAGGAGCAGATAATCAGGTTTTATTTATTTATTTGTTTGTTAATAAAGCTGTATAACAAAGGATTTCATCATTCCAGTGATATTGAATGTAATGTGCTTGCAATAATTAATGCCACCACTAATGGAGGATTGGAATTTTGCCTTAATTATATCATTAAGACACATTTCATGCATTTAATTGTTTTTGTAAAATGACAGCCAACCTCTCCTGCCTCATATTTGCCATTTCCAGATTCAATTACTTCCCATGCAAGGGCAACCTGCTAGTAATGGCCTCTCACAGTTTTTGCTTTCCAGGGGAAATCAAGTGGGTTTTGGTTAGATATGCCAATACTTTTCAGGTTAGCAAAGCTTTTACGTGTTGTTTGTCAATGTTAGTGATGAACAGATGCACTGAACTCTCCCTTCCTCCTTGCTGGCCTGGATTTAATGAAAAATATGGGTGGGGGGAAGGGGAAAATATGTCAAGACAGAACAAGAAGGTTAAAAATCAGTCACAGGCTTTATCACATGCTCTGCTGCACCTGTGGGAGGTTAAGTTTGGGTAAAACACACCATGTCTGATCCAAAATCAGGAGTCTTGGAATCAGCAACTGCAGCCTCAGAGGGGAGGATGCTGTGATCATTCTCATGGGACACCACCAGGCAGGAGCTCAGGGCTTCCTGTGCAAAGTTTCCTGCTTGTTCTTTGGAACTAAGTTTGTGTCTGTAAGGCCAGAATCAGCAAGCCCAGACTCCTGGAGGGGCATCTCAGAGGTGTGAGAGTCAGTGAGGTCCATTGTGCTCCAGACCAGGACCCAGAGCCCTCGGCACTGCACGCACATGGGTTTGTTTGGGATGAGTAAATGCATTTTCACTGGACAGGAATTTATAGTTATGTCTGCAGCTCCCAGCTGCTCAGGGGGATGGGAGTGGTGTGTTTCTCTAGTTTGTGCCTCCTCTGACTGCAGCTCTTTCCCAAATCTGTAATCATTGCTGCATAACTACATAAAGGCAAAATTCAGGGTGAGGATGGTAGGAAATGGGAATCTCTACTGCAAGACAGAAAATATTCAGGTGCCTTGAGGGTCATCAGTGCTGGATTTTGGAACATCTGAGATAAGCCAAAACCTCCCCAAAGGCCATCCAGGTGGCAAAGCCAGCAGCCCACATTGGAATGTAACAAAAAGCAAGTAAAGCAAGAGGGGGAATGCAAGTGGATTGTGCAGACAGCAGAGTGGGAACTCCCATGGCAGGAAGCAGACACAGCAACTGGTGAATACTTTGAAAACCTTTCCAAGCTGTTCCTGCAGCACTGACTGTGGGAAGCACTTGAGAGCAGGCTTTTGTTCCCAGACTGTGACCATGCTGCCACCTTGATGAGTCCTTGCCCTTAATTAGTTCAGTTTGGTATTTGGAGCCCAGTGGGAATGAAGTCAACTATGCTTTCCTTCTCTTCTTTCTTCCCCTCCTTTCTTGCTTGGTGTATGAAAGAGCTGAAACTTGGCCAAGGCACAAATCCCACCCAGCCCTTGCTGGGGGATCTGCAGGAGAGGTGGAGGAGCCCTGTGGGCTGTGCAGGCACAGGGAGGGATCTCCCACAAGAAATGTCCTGCTGGATGTGCTGCACATCTGCTTTGCCACTGGCCTGCTGGAAACCTGGAGCAAGAAGCTTCACCTGTCTCCCACTTGTCTTAAAAGTGATGAGGGGCAGTCAGGCACCACGTCCTGCTTGCATGAGGCCCACTGGGGAAAATAACTGGGACACCAGATACAAAAAATCTAAATAAGAGGTGTGAGAAGCACTGATTTCCACTGTACAAAGCAGTACAATACTATCCCACATCTTTCCACAAGGAAAGTGAATTTCCAGTTCAGTTTTGCTTATAGATTCTGTGTCTGGAGTGTTTCATCAATAAATACCTTTCCCCCCCCCCAGCCCTCTCCTCACTGTGATTGTTAGTAACAAATTTGTGTTTCTTTTCAGGTTGTCCAACAAATTTGGGAACAAAACTGAGCACCATTAATTGTCATTCTTGGAATAAACCAACAACATAATTTATCAATGTGGCAATAACAGTAATGTTTGTATTTCCCAGTCTTGAAACACTTGGATTGGAGATGACAGCATTATAATTGAAAATAATGGTAATTATCTGTCTGCAAACCTGTTTTGTTGCTATGCTCAATATCTTCTTTGAAACCAGTCATGAACAGAAGTCACCAAAAGCAACAACAAACTAAAAAGTCATTTTCCTAGAGATCGGTGCACTGCATCTGTTGTGTGGGAAATAACTCTCCTTTTTCTTTTGTTTGGGATTCCAAAATGGGCTGTGGATGGAGAATTTCAAATCAATACCATCAGGAAAAATCAACTGCTTCTATTTAGCTGCATTTGAAATGTTATATGATAATATGAGTGTTTTTAATATATGGATATATATGTATGTACACCTTGAGATCATTCATATGGAAACAAGACACCTGCTGTGTCAAGATGAGAAGGGAACATCAACATAATTCTTCATGCTTTCCTAGTGAAAATTGCCAAATATATGCTGTCAAATGTGGGCAACATATTGAGTTGGGTGTGAGCTGAGCACTGCCTGAGCCCAAGGAACAGCATTTCCTCCTGGGATCAGGGCCCTGGGCTCTGCTCCCACCTGCCCTGGGCTCCAGGGCCCCAGGCTCACCCAGCCCCAGCAAATTTTGGTTGGAACAGGCTTAAATTTGAATACTAAAATACATTCAGAGTCCTTCCCTGGTAAATACTCTACCAGGGCAGGGATGCTTTAGGTTGTGTTTTGTACATTCCCTTTTTATTGCTGGTTTCAAGTAATACCCCCCCTTTTGCCTTGCCAGGTGAGACACCTATCCCAGCTCCAGCTGGGCAGGGGAACTCCAGAGCAGCATGTTTGCAGAGCATCCCCAGTGCAGGCAAGAACCAAATGAGAATTTTGGACCCTTCCAGCCTGGATTTGGGGCAGGGGGAGGCAGGCAAGAGCTCTGAAGGTGCCAGCCCAGAGCTGCACTCAGGGAGGGACACTCAGTGTCAGGGTGAGGTCCAGCACCAGCTCCACTCAGCCCTTCACCACCTTCTCCTTGGATCCTCATTTCACTGTAAGCTATTGAATCATTCCCTTATGAACTAGTTTCTGTTGTCCTTATTAACCAAGGATTAATTAATTATTAATTAAGCAACCCAGGCTACTTACTAATTCAACTTGTTAATTAAGTATAGGATGCTAATGAGGCAGCTTGTTAATTGAGTTGTCAGGGGGAAGTGAGGATGGAGGGGAGGATTTTTTCTGCCCAGTTCCTGTAGCAGAGCCAGAAATGTGGCTCCATGTGGGGACATTGGTCGTGGGAGCTTCCTGAGTGGGGTCAGGCAGTCACAGCTTGGGAGAGCTTTATTTACATTTATTTATTTTTATTGTCAGCCCAAAACAGCCTTTCAAGAAGAGACTCCAGGACTTGCAGCCCAATATTTCAGTGCTATGTGCAGGACCAGTGTACCCAGGGGACAGAGGCATGGAGATGACCTGGAGCAGTGGGGGATGATGGATAGCAGTGGCCTCCTGCTTTTCTCAGTCTTAATGAGATGCACAAATGGGAATTTTTCTCCTTGAAATGCCTTTAGCCTGAGACAAGAAAGCTCTGCAATTTACAAACAAGAGATGAGGAGCTCTGCTTTGCCAGAGCCTTTGCAGGGAGTGAGAGCCACATTGGCGTTACCTTGGGTCTGCCCCAGCCCTGCTCTTTTGTTTGCAGGTTTAGGTGAGAATCCACTGAGGATGGAGCTGCTGTGAGGATGAGTTCCTCTGTGGGACAGCCCCACACAGCATCTTGCTGTGTGTCAGGGCCAGCTGGTCAGGACTGGGACTGGCATGGTCATTTCAGGATGTTTTCTCTGGAAAGTTTGCTGATGGGCCACTTCTTGTTGCCAGCAAGACTCCAGTATCAATGGTTTGTTCCACTGCAAATGCCATTCCCCAGGCAAGCTGAAAATAAAACCATTTCTAATCACTTCTGAAAGTTTCTGAAAAGAACTGGGGGAGGGGGAGAGCTAATGAGGAAAACACACAGCTTTAGAAACAGGAGAGCATTCCCTGAAGTCAACAGAATTAAAAAAAATTCTTTTGAATATTCATTTCTACTGAGATTTTCTATCGCTATAATTAATTTGTCACAAATACCCTGACAAAGCATTTCTGGTGGAGTGATGAAGGCTACAGGCAGAGGTTTACTTAGTCTCTTTTGAAGGAAAATAACTAGCTATCAAATAACTTTAAACTCCTAAAGCTTTTCTGGCTTGATCCTGCTTTCATTAAAGAATGCTACTTGGCTTTGAAGACATTTAAAGCTTTTGAAAAATTGTTATATGGATTTATTTTTGGGTTATTCAGTCCCCTTCTGGTGTGTTGGTGTATTATTCACTTTGAGAGGCGCTGGCTATTTGTTTTCTCTTTGTGGAGAGGGACACAACAAAGCCTCTAAAGCACCCTTGGAGCCATTCAGGCTCAGTTCTGCTGGTTTTCCCCTTCCTTCCTTCACTAACTCGGGATGCTCTGCACCTTTACCCAAAATAAAATATTTCTGACAGCAGCCCAATAGCAAATCAGTGCTGAATGTCTTGAATGACTGACACAAAAAGACTCTCCCTCCTTAGACTGGATCAGGATCCTGCCGGGCCAGCCGTGGTCAGTGTGGGGAATTAAAGCCTTCAACATTTCCTCCTTTGTCTTTCTACCTCCAAATTTCTGCACAATGACAGGACATCCTTGCAGGACCCAGCAACTGACTCAACACAGCAAAAATATTTGTGTGATGGGAGAAGGATGAGGCCTGATTCTGTAATCATCCCTCACCCCAAGGAGCACCTGTTCAATCAGATTGCTCATGTAAGGAAGCCTTCACTGATGTGAGTAATCGTGGCAGATCCTGGCCCTGAGTTATTGCATGAAACCATCCCAGGCTCAGGAGAAAGCTGCATGACTCAGACCTAGCTTTAAAAAATAAAAGTTTTAAATCCCAAGTTAGGATGTGCCATTTGGCTCCTGCTGAAGTTGGTCTAAAAAGGCAGCACTGAATAATAAAAAAGATCAAGCTTTTGATGTTAAATTGCATGTTCAAGCATAAAATCCAGCCTTGATGATGAAGCTTAGCCTGGCTTATTTCACTTGGGCAAAGACACTAAACAAGAGCCTTACACCCTTTCTCACTTAGAGGAAATGTCTGTGCATTTAAAAAAAGAAAAAAAAAAAGTTTTGACAGATAAGTAATTAGGAAACATCTGGCCAAACTGAAGGCAACAGAAGTGATTCCAATCAGAGGTGGTTCAGTGAAAGCTTTTCATCTCGACTCCAACAGAAACAGCAAATTTAGCACTTAAAAAAATATATATAAAATTCCAGCTTCTGATGAAGTGTTAAAAAGTGAGAGAGAGAGAAGTGCAGAGACATCCACCCAGCCCAGAGCTGAGAGGAGGAGGAGGAGGAAGAGAAGGAGGAGGAGGGAGAGTCCTGGCTGTGGCAGGGTGAGGTGTGTGCCAAGGGCCTGGAGGCAGGTCGGGTGCTGGGACAGGGGCACAGTGCTCTGGATGGAATTCCCAGGTGCTCAGGATGAATTTGGATGGAATTCCCAGGTGCTCTGGATGGAATTCCCAGCGTGGCTCCAGGGCTGCTGTGTCCCTGTGGATGCTGGCTCCTGGATGCTGAGGTGTCCCTGCAGCACCGTGTGCCCGTGGCTGTGGGCACCAGGACAGGCGAGGTTTGGGTGATCCCCAGCACACCCAGGCCAGGTGAGGTTTGGGTGATCCCCAGCACACCCAGGCCAGGTGAGGTTTGGGTGATTCCCAGCACACCCAGGCCAGGTGAGGTTTGGGTGACTCCCAGCACACCCAGGACAGGCGAGGCTGGGGTGACTCCCAGCACACCCAGGACAGGCGAGGCTGGGGTGACTCCCAGCACACCCAGGACAGGTGAGACTCGTGCCACTGGCTCTGTGTGAGTGGCTGAGGGTCACTGCTGTCCCCTGTCTCATCCCTCCTCCTCCAAAGCTCCGTGGGAGCCGTGCACAGAGTGGTGAAATATCCTCGCTGGGGATTTGGGGTGAGGGATGCTCCCTTTCAGTTTTCACTCTGTGCCGTGTTTTGAAGTGCTTTTCCCACATTTAGTGAGTGCTGAGGGTTTGGAGGCTCCATTAAAATAAATCCCAGGATTCTGTGGGTGCTTCCTCACCTAGCTGGAAGGACTTTAGTGAGCTCCCTCAGAGGTGATCTGTTCTCATGGTGTTCTGGCTGCCAAGTGCCTGCTGGAAATGGTCCTCCAGGCTGCTTTCAATTTCAAACAAGCTTCATTCTGAGTTTTTGGGAAAGGTTTTAGATATTTCCTTTTCATCAAGCTGGCAGATTTAAACATCCTGTCCAACCTCTTCAGCTCCCATGGCCTTTCCTGTGGTGTTCACACGTGCTGTCTCAGCAGGGGTGAGCAGGACAGCCATCTCCCCTCTTTGCAGCACTCAGAATCAAACCTTGTTGCTGCTTTAAAACACCCATTTTTAGAATTTTAACACACCAGACCAAAAGCCCAGAGCAGAACTGACTGCTCAGCACCCAGCTGCAGCCCTGAGCTCTGCCAGGCAGGGCCCTGGAGCAGGGACAGGAGTGGCAGAGTTCTGACAATGTCCCTTTGCTGTCCTGCCCAGAAGGGAAGGGGAGGATGGACAGGATCTTTGCTCCAGCACAGCAGCCATTGCAAGATGCTTCTTGCACAGCTGGAAATCGTGGCAACAGCATCAGCTGCCAAGGGGAGCTGGGAGATTTGGCAGGATTCAGAGGGAAAGAGGTAGCAGTTAAATCATTGTGAAGAGTAAATGCTCCAGAGGCAGAGCGAGGGCCCGGGCTCAGCGTGGTCCTGCTCTGCCAGGGAGGGATGGAGCAGGGCCCAGCCCCCAGCAGAGCACCCACAGCTCCTGACCTTTGTTCCACAAGCCTGTCCCCACCACAGACAGCTGGAACACCTTCCAACTGGGATGGAATTATTGTTGAGTAAGGAAATATGTGCTCTGTAACCTCACCGCCAAAAACCTCTGTAAAGCACGAACAGGAAGTGTACAATATATTCCTTTCCAAATTAATTGCTATTATTCTGATTAAAACACATTATCATATAAATATTTGATTAAGAATGTGATTAAATCTTTCTTGCTCATGAACTGTGACAACTTTAAAGTCTAACCTTTTATAGCTTGGCATCACATCATTATTTTTCTCATTAGCTACATTTAATAATTCGATCTCATAATATGCTTTGCCATTTGGAACCTTCCTTTGTGTGCCAAGTTCAAATCAATGCTGTTAGTTATTTGTGCCACTGCAGATAATTAAACAAAAATTAACAGCAATTTAACCCTGCAGTCTGGCTGTGGGTAGAGGAGTGCTGGAGAAGGGGAGCAGATCACAAAGCACAAGTCCAAGGGGTTCTTCTGCCATCGTGGTGGTGCAAAGCTGGCCAGGAGCAGTGTGGGAAAGTGGAGGTGTCTCCTGGAGGCTCCAGTAATTCAGAAAGTCCCTTTCCACCAGGTAAAGCCTCTGGGCATCACAAACAGAGTGAGCAAACTTGCTGTGGACTCACGAATGATGTGACAGGGTAAAGTGAGGAGTAGTTGGGTCTTGGGTGTGTGGGGAGGAGAACAGAGGAGCTCCAGCTGAGGCTGTCAAGGTGTCCCTCTGAGCAGAGCAGTGTCCCTCTCCCCAGGACACACATCCCTGGGATTCAGGTGCTGCCCTGGCTCCTTCCCCTGGCTGTTACTCTGGGGAGCTCAGTGTGCTGCAGCCTCCCCCTGTCCCTCAGCAGGATCAGGCCCTCGCAGGCTGTCTGGATGCCTCCGTCTCTCCCAGCTCAGTGCAAACAGCCAGAGCCCACTTTCCTAATTTAAACCACACACAAAAGCTTGCCTTACATGGTCACCGATGCTATTTTTAGGTCCGCCAATTAATCCAGCTCCGTTTGAGCTGGATTAGAGATCACATACCCCCTTAATTATAGGTGTATAAACTCCAGACTGGCAGCTGTTTTGACATTCTCAGCTGGGAAATTTGCCCTAAACAGCCATCCCCTCCCTGGCGTGGCAGGACTGAGGCCTGGGGCTCTGCCTTCGTGCCCATCTGCTGCCGTGGCACCGCGCCTGCCCCGGCGCTTGGACGCCTGCCCTGGGACACAGGTGCCAGGCAGAGTGAGCAGCGATGGGCAGCCTCCCTCTTTCTTCTTTTTCTTCCTTTCTTTATCTTTTTTTTTTTCCCCTCCCCCCTCTGTAGGAAATTCTCCCGGTTCCCCAGGCGTTTTTTCTTTCCGCTGATGACATCTGCCAGGAAGGAGAAGGAGCCCGTGCCAACGTGCTTCCAAGGTGGGGTTTCCATGGGGTTCTGCTGGATGTGCCTGCCCCACACGATGGGCAACGGGGGCAGCTCCTGGCACTGCCAGAATGGAGCCTCTGTGCAGGGATGTTGGCCTGGCACGGCTTGAGCTCCCACACCCAGCAGTGCCAGCCCATGAGGGGCTGCCCGTGGCCCTGCTCTGTGCCCGTGGCCCTGCTCTGTGCCAGTGGCCCTGCTCTGTGCCCATGGCTTGTGTGGGAGCTCATGTCCCTGCTCTGTGCCCATGTCCCTGCTCTGTGCCCATGTCCCTGCTCTGTGCCCGTGGTCCTGCTCTGTGCCCATGTCCCTGCTCTGTGCCCATGGTCCTGCTCTGTGCCTGTGGTCCTGCTCTGTGCCCATGGCCCTGCTCTGTGCCCGTGGCCCTGCTCTGTGCCCATGTCCCTGCTCTGTGCCCATGGTCCTGCTCTGTGCCCATGTTCCTGCTCTGTGCCCATGGCCCTGCTCTGTGCCCGTGGCCCTGCTCTGTGCCCATGTCCCTGCTCTGTGCCCATGTCCCTGCTCTGTGCCCATGGCCCTGCTCTGTGCCCATGTCCCTGCTCTGTGCCCGTGGTCCTGCTCTGTGCCCATGTCCCTGCTCTGTGCCCATGGTCCTGCTCTGTGCCTGTGGTCCTGCTCTGTGCCCATGGCCCTGCTCTGTGCCTGTGGTCCTGCTCTGTGCCCATGGTCCTGCTCTGTGCCCGTGGCCCTGCTCTGTGCCCATGGTTTGTGTTGGAGCCTGTGGGGCTGCTGTGCATCTCAAACCATGCAGGCACACAGGCAGTTCTGGACATCACAGGTGACCCCACAGCTGCTGCTCTGGTGCTCCAAGGGTGGCACATTGCCCCTCTCCCTGCCGGGGTTCCTCTCTTGGGACAGGGACACCCAAGTGAGGAGCTGATTTTTTTTATTTCCATATGGGTAGAGGAGATTTTAAAGCTGAACATCCATAGAATTGCCCATTTCAGTGCTGCTGGCTGGTGGCTTTCCGGCAGGAGCCCACTGACACCTAAAGCAAAGAGGAAACCTCAGAGAAAATTCTGTGGGAACCCTCCCTGGGACGGGGCTGTACCAGCCCAGAGGCAGGAGCTGTCACTGGAGACCACCCTGTGGCACCTCCAAAGGCCCCATGAGTGGGGCAGGGCAGGGCTGGGGGCTCAGAGCTGTGTCACTGCCCCGACCCCAGCCAGGACAGTCCCGGCGCAGCTGCTGCTGATGGTGGCTGTGGCAGCGGGAGGGTGCCGGGCTGAGCTGTCCCCAAGCAGGGACACCAAGCCCCAGCAGGGCCTGGACAGTGACACAAAGCTCCGCCAGCACTGGGACAGTGACACAAAACCCTGGCAATGCTGGGACAGTGACACAAAGCCCCGGCAGGGCCTGGACAGTGACACAAAGCCTTGACAGGGCCTGGACAGTGACACCAAGCCCTGGCAGGGCCTGGACAGTGACACAAAACCCTGGTAGTGCCTGGACAGTGACACAAAGCCCTGGCAGGGCCTGGACAGTGACACAAAGCCCCGGCAGCCCTGGGACACTGCCAGCCCTGTGGGAGGGTCCCCGCGGGTCCTGCTCCAGCTCTCCGTGGCTTTAATGCCCAGTGCTCATCTTAGTTCTGCTCTTTCCTGGGAGCTGGACAAGAGCTGGCACAAACGCTGTTTGATCCCAACAAATACTTTTTTGTTTCAGTGTGATATCAAACGCTTTTGAGCCGAGTGAACAAAGCACCCTCTTGCTGGAGCTCCCCCTCCTCGCTGTGTGGCAGTGCCAGCAGCCTCAGCACAGGACAACCCTCTGTCCTTTTCCTGGGAATCTCACTGCACCTCTTGCATCACATTTAATTTTGTGTTTATGTTGAAGTCTGGCACACTGCATCTCGTGGGACAGCTCAACGACCAGGCACAGGCTCCCAGAGGAGTTTTCCATTGAAGCTGCAGCCATCTACATTCATTTACTCCTCCTGTTTTCCACTGCCCATTGGGGAAAAAGCCACGTTAGTCAGCCCAGTGCTGCCCTCGGAGAGGGAGAGGCTCAGTGCTGGGTTGGTGTCTCTGGCTGCTGCCTTCAAGCAAAGGTCCTCCCTGGCACAAGGGTCCAGTGAGGAGCCCCCCCTGCTGCAGGGCTACTTGAGGGGTGGGTTATGAAGCCACAGTGAGGGTGGAATGAGCTCATTTCCCAAATCAGCTGTGCAGCTGTCTAGGACAGGCCAGCTCTCCCAGCTGGCAGTGACATCCCAGGGGTGCCAGAGGAGCCCTGGGACACTCTGGGGCCCAAGCAGGAGGCACAGGGACAGGCCCACACTGCTGCCAGCTCCTGCTCCTCAGCAGAGAGCTGGAAAGGAAATATGAGGATTTCCTGAGCTGGTCTGACCATCAATGCCCTGGCAGAGCATCAGTCCCCCCTGTGTCTGTACAGAGCTGTTCAGAAAGAAACATGTGCCTGGCAGGGTTCAGGAAGGGAAAAGTGGGGGTACCTGCTTTTGTGGGATTTGGGAACTCATAAAAGCTTTGGGGGAGTTCTGGGGGAAGGCTTTTAGACTGTTCTGATCCAACCCTCAGCTCTGAGATGCAGGGGCTGCTTCCTCCCCCTGCCTTGCTGCAGCTCTTGGGGGGGTACGAGGCTTTCCAGTCGAGCAAGGATGCAGGAAGGCTGGAGCAGGAAGGTTTCTGTCTGACAGAGGTTTCCCAGAGTGACTCACAGGACAGCAATTCTGCCCATCCTCATCCCACTTCCAGGACATACCTGTGGTGGATTCCTGAGGCACCAAAACCATCCCCCAGAGAGAGCATTGTGAGATATCACTGTGAATCACCCCAGGGTGTGAGGGGTTGTCTCAGTGTCCCCACACCCAGGGCTGGACCACCTGTAGAGCAGCTCTGCCAGCTGAGAATTGAGCAATGGGGCAAAAAAACAGAGGCTCAGATCCTTCTGCCCCTGTGCCATCCATCCTTTAGCACAGCCCATGACTGCTCTGTGCTAATAATGAGAAAACCAAGTGGGGGAAGTGGATTTACAAATATCTGCAGGGGGAGCTGTACAAAGAGCTAAAACTTCATCTCATCATGGTGACCAGCACTGGTCAGGTCCAGCCACAGGGACAGGAGGATGCTGCTCACAGCACTCAGAGCCATCCAAATTCCTCTTGTCCACTGCCAACACAGTGGAGAAACCCCCTGTGAGGTAAGAGAGGCCCTGCCAGCCCACTCTGATACCTTCAAGTTCTCTCAATAGCCAGCAGGAGCCACAATTAATGTCTGCAGCAATTTCTTCATTATCATAATGACAGTGCTCAGCAAAATGTATGGGAGGCATTGACGGGGACGCCCAGATGCTGGAACCATGTGATGCCACATGGAAAATCATGGCCTGGTATAAAAACCCAGCTTTTATATGGTACAGCTGCCTCTACATAATGCCCTGGTAATTTATCAGTGGATGGCATCTGGTTCTTTCCTGTCATTCTTCGACTTTCCAGACAACCATAATCTCAAGTGTCTTGATAATAACACAGACCTGCCAGACAGGGGAGGAGGGAGGATGGAAAGGGGGTGGGGAGCAAAATTGCTCTTTTTGTGCTGTTCTACCCAAATTAGAGGGGAGAACCAGAAAAAGGGAAGCCTGGTGGGGGACTAGGGGTGCTGGAGGAGGGGCTGGGGTGGCACTGCAGGTCCTGGAGGAATCTGCATGAGGGGCACCTTGCAGAAGCCATTGCTTTGGTATCCAGGTCTGGAAAGGCTTCCAGGCATCTGCTCCTTCTGGGGCAAATTTCCCTGTGTCAGTTTAAAGAACATCATTTGGCTGAGGGGAAATTTGAGTGTGTGCACAGCAGTGGTGCAGGGTGGCACCATGGCAGAGCTCAGCCTGCAGCCTGAGGCAGCACAGGGTGGAGGGACAGTTCTGGGTCCTGTGGTGGCTCCATGGAAAAAAGTGTTAAAAAGGAGATGGGAACTTTGCCTTTGGAGCTCTTCAGCCATGCTGCTGGGTCCTGCAAAGCTGGGCCAGTGCCAAGCTGCCCTGGTGTCCCTGTCACAGGGAGCTCTCCTGGCACTTCCCTCCCACTCCCTGGTCCTCACAGGAGTGCCAGTGACACCTACAGAAATTTTGGGGTGCCTGAGGGTGGGCAGCCCAAACCTGGTGTGCTGGGGGTGTGAGGAGCCAAACCTTTACAGTCTGTCACAATTCTGGGAACATGACATGTCTGCATGTCCAACACATCACCCCATGTGTGTTAACTTGCTGGTGCATCTCCCTTGGGAATTGGGGGAAATTCCCGGGGCAGGACTGAGCCCTGCGTGTGAGTGACTCTGCAGGGCCAAATCTGTGCCTGGGCTACACCGCTGAAACTCTCTGACACCACGGGCTGGGCCGGGCTTGCTTCAGGTCGAGTCTGGGGGATTGAGCAGTGCCCGGTGCTGACGGTGGCAGGGTGGTGACACGGTGGTGACACAGTGATGGCCCAGCCCCTACCCACCCCCAGCACTCTCTGGGCCTCCGCAGGGGCTGTGGGATGGGGAATGCGGGATGGGGAATGTGGGATGGGGGATGCGGGATGGGGAACGCGGGATGGGGGATGGGGAATGTGGGATGTGGTGTGCGGGATGGGNGGGATGGGGGATGCGGGATGGGGGATGCGGGATGTAGGATGCAGGATGGGGGATGTGGGATGCGGGATGCGGGATGTAGGATGCAGGATGGGGGATGTGGGATGTAGGATGCGGGATGGGGGATGCGGGATGCGGGCCGTGGCAGGCTGCCTGCTGCCACCACGAGATGGCGAGCGAAGGAGCCTCTTGGCAGGGCTGTCCCAGGGAAAGGGGCCCGGCTCTCGGAGGCACGGGATGGCTCAGCCTGGTTTCCCGTAGCCAGGGATGAGAGGAGGGTCGGGAGCACGTGTGGGGACATCGACGGCCAGGCTGGGCGAGAACAAGGATGCTTGAAGTTATCCAAGCAGGATTCAGGAGAGCGTGGCAACACATCCCGCGGCTGTTCATAGCCCCTGAGTACCCTCATCTCCTGACACGCTGACTCCCCAAGGGAAGGGTGGCTGCCTGGCCCCCTCTCCATCCCCTTTGCTGTCACGATAAAAGGGGATGTCGCTCCCCCCACTGCAGCTGGGGGGAGTGGGGCCGAGCAGGCAGGAGGGGTGAATGGCAAACGAGGGGCACCTGGAGGGTGGGAACCCTGGCTGGGTGGGCACCTTGAGATAAAGAGCAGGGTGGGAACCCTGGCTGGGTGGGCACCTTGAGATAAAGAGCAGGGCAGGAACCCTGGCTGGGTGGGCACCTTGAGATAAAGAGCAGGGCAGGAACCCTGGCTGGGAGGTGCATGGGGAGCAGGAGGAAGGGATCTTCCTGGCCATGTTGCTGTATGGAGGTGGGTGTTGGGGTTGTTTCTGCCTGGGGATGGGAGGCTCTGAGTGAGCCCTGTTGTAGGGAGGTGGGGATGATGAGCAGGATGATGGAGACCAGTAGGGCTGGAGTCTTGCTCATCTGATTGTTTTCTGTGACTCCTTCCTGCCCTGCCCTCTGGGTGCTCTGCCCCTGTGCATGCACACAGGTCCCAGCCTTTGGGCTGTGGGGCTCCTGTTCCTGCCTGGATTTGACCTGGCAGGAGGGTTTGGGCTGTCCCTGAGAGTGGTTCCCATCTGCCCCAGTCTGCAAAAGAGTCAGCAAAGCTGCTTCCCCCTGGATATTTCTGCTGGAAAAGTTTCCTGTGGGAGCCAGCTCAGGGATGCATGAGGAAAGATGTTTGCAGGAACAGAAGGGCTTCTTGTTAAATATGTGCACACAGGAATTGTATGTGAGCTCTGGGAACACCTCCCAGAGGTGGGGTGGTGGGGTCCCCCAGTGCTGGGGACAGGTGGCAGTGGCACAGCTGCCATTCAGCAGGGTCTGGCTGCTCTGTGACCTCCAGAGCCAAGCCTGGGGCAGCAGAGTCCCCTCACCCTGCAGCAGCACAGCAATTACTTTGCTGCTGCATTGAGACAAGTGAGATATGAGAGCCACTTTGTAGAGGGGATAGGAGCTCCAACACACACAGCCAGTGCCCCTCCCCGGGCACCCTGACCTGCAGACCTGTTTTCACAATTTGGGTCAGTCCAGAGTATCTTGATTTTTTTTTTTTTCCTTTTTTTTTTTTTGGTGCACAGAATTTCTGGTTGGTTTGTCCTCCTAAGATAGGAGGGGAGTAGAGAGACGTGTTATTTTGCCCTGATTTCTGTTTGTACAGTAAGAGATAAGTCCCATATTATGTAAACAATCAGACAATTTGTGCTGAACTGGGTCTGTTGGTACTAACTGGGGCAGCTTTATCTTGGGAGGGTGCCTGGGTGGGAGGAGATCCCTGGCTGGAATGAGTGCAGATGATGCCAATTTCACCTTGCAGATGAAGTCTTTTCAGGCTTGCATCAAACTCTTGGGCAGGAATCCAGAGGTGAGGCCCCTCTCTGCAGTGTCCCCTGGGTTAAACTTGGATTCAGGAAGGGCTCCAGGGCATGGGCAAGGCATTGCAGCTTAGTGCTCATGGCAGCTGAGCCACACAAACAGCTCTGTTGGGGTGCTGGAGGTGTGCAGCCTCCTGTGAAGGAGGTTTAGGCTTATGCAGACTGTGCCAAAAGCAGGTTTGTGGCCTGGGACACTGAAGTCCCAGCAGTGTGGTCACAGGGGGACTCCTGGCACGTGTTGAACTCATCTTCAGTGGTTACCTGAAACACTCTCTGAAAATGTACCTGTCAAACAAACACAGCAGGCAGTACAGACCCCCAAATCCTGCTTGTTTCCATGCAGAGTTGAGACCAAGTGACCAAGCCAGCCTGTCCTGTGCCAGTGCAGTGCCTGCCCTGGCTGGGTGGGCACCCAGCTCCTCTGAAGGACTTTGTGCTGCTCTGTGCCTCAGCTGCTGGCCTGGACTGGAGGGGTTTTGTTCTCTGCTGGAGGCACAAGTCTCCTGGCAGCCTTTTGAAATCCTGTGCACCACCAAACACACCCAGGGCAGTGTCTGGGTCAGGTCTCCTTTGGGAGAGCTCTGTGCCACCCCTCAGCCCACAGGCAGCAATCCTGGGAAGGATCTCAAGTATTAGGAAGCATTTCCCAGTGTATCTTCAGTACATGGACTAAGTGCTTGCATTTCTTTCCTGCCAAGAGGATTTCAGCTGGGCTGCCTGTCCCTGGCACCCCAGCCTGAGCCAGCCCTGCCCCTTCCCTCCTCCCTGCCCCCCTCCAAACCCAGAGCACCACTAAAATCACCTGGGTTTGCTCTTGGGGCATCATCCTGGGGTGCTGCTGGATGCTTTGCCCCTCCTCACCCAGCAAAGCCCCCAGGCCAACACAACCCCTCTGATTTCTGCAAAACTGGCACAGCCTGCCCTGGCAATTTGCAGGAAAGGCTGAACACAAACAAAGTCGACGTGCCCGTGGCTTTGCTTAGCAAATGGTGTGTGCTGCCCTGTGAGAGCAGTGTTTGCCCTGCTTGCAGGGCTGGCCCCCTGCACACAGGTGAAATGTTCCTGGAGCAAAGTGCAGCCTGGGCAGCAGGAATCCAGCTCTGGGACAGCAAACACGTTACGCCAGCAGCCGAGCTGGAGCTGCATTCCTCGGTGTTTTTGCTTGGTGTGGGTGTCCCTGGATGGAGGGGGAGCTGCCAAGGGGCCCCTTAATTAAAACAAAAGTGTAGTTAGGCTTTATCAGGTTCAGTGTTTATTAACCTGCAGGGATAAAGTCACTTGTTTTAGAGCTGCCTCTTTCCTGGAGCTGCTGGTTGGATTTTTGTGCTCAGTCTTGTGTTCACCTCTTTTTGCACTGATTTCCCATCTTGTTGATGGAAGTGTTGGGTGAGAGGGAGCTTGGGAGGGCTCTGGTCTGGTCTCTGAGATGCTCCCAGGGCTGTTTTGGGTCAGCTGTGTCTTGCCCTGGACATGTCCAAGGACAGAGCCTCCTCAGCCTCTCAGGCAGCCTCCCTGCATTGCACCAACCCTCCAGGGGAAACTTTCCTGGTGTTCACCCTGGCACAGCCTTGGCACATCCCTGGCATCACAGGGCAGTCCCTGTGCCAGTCCCCTCTGCCTGCCCCCACCTCGGGAGCTGCAGTGGGGCAGCCTGGCAGGTCTGGGCTGCCAATGAGACTTGTATTTTCCCAAAGAAAAGCATATTTCCATCAAAAACAAACACTGCTCTCCTGGGTCAGCCCTGAGGTCTGCTCAGCCCCTTCCTCACAGGTAGGAGGCTGCAGATGTCCCACAGCTCAGAAATGAAACCTGCCCTGAGAGGAAATACCTTCCTGGTGCCCAGCTGGGAAGCCTGAACTTTGCTGTCCTTTTTTTGCAACATTTATTTTTTAAATGTGGCTTATCCACCATTTTGGCTGGAGCTGGACTGGTGAATGCTGCTGGGAAATGGAGTTTGGATCTGAACATTTCCTCTGTGAGCTCTGGAGGGGTGGTGGATCTTTATCTCCCTTCAGTCTCCCTTGGCAACATCTATTTACATGGCTGCACAAGCTGCTGAAATAGTTACCTCACCCTGGTCTTTTGTTTTGTTTCATTGGAAACCAATATTTTGGCCATGTCAAGGCTTGAATTCTTTTGTGGCATGTTTAATCCAGGTTTGATGGCTTGCTCTGCTCCCAGAGGTAGAAAACCAAATAGAAATAAATACAGGGAAGGAACTGATGAGATGTTAAGAAAACTGGGGTGGGAGGAAAAAAACCCCAAAAACGTGAAGTATCAGCAACTTGGCAGAAAGCCTTTTTTNTTTTTTTTTTTTTTTTTTTTTTTTTTAAATATGATTTATGAGACTTCATGAATCTCTGTTTAAAAAGGTGAGAGATGGTGTCAAAGCCTTTGGTGGCACAGCCAGATCATGAAGGAAGTTCTCACTGCTGAAGGATCTGGGGGATTCTGAGCACAGCTGACAGGGATTAGTCCATCCTGCAGGCTGGGGATGTTCCTCCCTCCTGTGCTTCTCCTCCTGGCTGGTGGCAGCAGCAGGGACAGTTTTGATGGGAGTTGTCACCTTCAGCCTGCAGTCTCAGTGGTGGGACTGGCTTGTGGTGCCCACATCTCTTTTGGCTCTGCATTTTGTGACCTAACAGCATCCTCACCCTTACACAGAGCCAGCCTGGGGAGGGGGGAGGCTCCTTCCCTGGGGTCGTGGTGTAGGATGGAGTCTCCCACCTGTCCCCGTGTCTTTTTCTTCCCAGTTGCCCTGTCTCACCTGTTTTGAGCATAAGTTCTCTGGACAGGGAGCTTTTGATGGAGGAGGGAGGTTATGGCTCTATTTGTGCCTGGGGGTGCTGCAATTTCAAACAACCAGAGCAGAATTTTTGCTGCAGCTGAGCAGCCTCTGCCCAAGTAGGTATTTATTTGTTTGGGAGCCTGGAGGGGAATTTCACTTGCTGCCTTATCAGCCTTATCTGCTTCTGCCCTGAAGCCAAAGTGGTGACAAGTGTTTCCTTCTCATTTATCTGTGTACCTGCCTTAGCCATTGGCCAGAAGGGATGGGGGATACTGTAGATCTCCAAACAAATCACTTTCTTCCAATATGCATAATTTACTAGGTTATACAAGGAATCAATGCCACCAGATTGCTTATCAGCCTGGATAGGGCACTGCTGCTCCCCTTGCAATGCTCACACGCCAACCTGAGCAGGATCTCTTGGAAAGCTTTTATCTGGGATTGATTTCCAGCTAAGATAGGCATTATCTGCACCAAATAAATGGGTTTTGCCCTGTAACCCAGGGTGATGCTACAGACAGGGCAGCTAAAATACAGCCAGGCAGAGGGCCAGTTTGCATTTGCCTCTGGGGCTGGGCTGAGCAGGCTGCAGTGCTGGGTCTGTGAGCCAAACTGCAGCTGGGTCCTGCTGGGCTGCTCAAACCTGCCTCCAACGTGCCTCACCCCCTGTCACTGCCCTGCCACCTCCCCCGAGCCCTCAGCCCACCTGGAAAGGGATTCCCTTCCTGTTCTCTTCCCCCAAGCACATATGGGTGCAGCCCCAGGAGCTACCAGAGCTCAGGACAGTTCCTCCTCTTCCTCTTATTCCTGTTCCTCCTCCCTTCCCCCTGGTGCCAAGGGGCTGGGGGACCCCAAACCCCATCTCAAGGGATCCCGACCCTCATCTCAAGGGACCCTGATCCTCATCCCAAGGGGACCCCGACCCCCATCTCAAGGGACCCTGACCCTCATCTCAAGGGGACCCTGACCCGCATCTCAAGGGGATCCCAAACCCCATCTCAAGGGATCCCGACCCTCATCTCAAGGGACCCTGATCCTCATCCCAAGGGGACCCCGACCCCCATCTCAAGGGACCCTGACCCTCATCCCAAGGGGATCCCAAACCCCATCCCAAAGGGACCCCCATCACACCTCCACCATCTTGCTTCATGTCTGGCAGCTCATCCTTGGCCCTGACACAGGATAACCTGGCCTAAATAATGGATTACAGGAGCTGATCTCACCGTGCAGATCATTCTGCTGGCTTTGTAAAGTTAATCAGTTTACATGTTGCCGTTAGGTCAGGAAAGCTCCGCTTACCTTAAATAATTAATCAAGATCAATTAAACACAGGGTAATTGTGAAGAACAGCAAAAGGCAGAATGACCCTCATTTCTTCCCCTTCTTTATCATGTTTAGACACCCCAGTGAACAGCACATCTTGCAGAGCTTGGGCAGTGAGAGAGTAACTTACATTTATGTCTGTGATGACAGCCCTGTCCCGAAGGTTTGACCTAATTACTGCGTCTTGTCTCGACTCCTGTCTGGGAGTTATTGTTGCTGTCATTGTGGCAAATGCAGCTAATGAAAACATCCAGTGGTTCCATTAAAATATCAGCCTGGTGAGTTGGCTCTGCTGTGCAAGTGCAAATGGATGTTTCTGAATTTCTGATTTTTTTTTTTTTGGTGATTTATCGCATCACTTTGAAATTTTCCTCCAAGAGTTTTAAGGAGTATTTTGTTTGGGTGATACATGGTAAGACCAAAGAAGAAACTTCTTGAAAATAATTCTATCATGTATTTGATAATTAATAAAACTCAATACCCCCTATGAGGAAACTGAAATGCCTCTCATGCAGGAGAACTTTACAGAGGCTGAGAATTTTGGCCCTTTTAGTTGATCCTGGAGCTGCTTGGACATAACTTACAGCAGTTTATACAGATATTTCTTGAGCTGTTTATTGCATAAACAAGTTGGTTGAACATGGTAGCAGCCAATACAGAAACTGGTAGAAAGGGGCATGGTATGTCCCCGTGACAGAGCTTCCAAGAAGCCCTTTGGAGGGAGCTGGGGGCTGCAGGGCCACTGCAGGATGTTCCTGGAAAGAGCTTGTTTCCTTCACTTCCACCGAGTTACAAAACTTGTTTTTCTATTCTGAGAATCATCAGCACAAAGGGACCATAAAGAGTTTTAAAGGACTTCCCTTGGCTCACTTGGAAGGAAGCTCTTTGTGTTGAACTGGCAAGTACCTGCTGGTGGCTGGCTGGGCTTCTCCCAGAGCTGGAGCAGGATCAGGTGAGGGTTTCCAGGCCTCTTACCTGGGGTAAGAATTACTTTAGGATTCTAATCTCTCTGGCCCTGACTTCCAGGAAGAACAAGTCCATGGGGACTCAGTGATCTTAAAGATCTTTTCCAGCCTGAATGATTCTATGGCAGGCTTTGAGAACAACACAGACTTACAAGATACTGTAAAATGGGGTCTTTTTTTCCAAATAGGAAACTCTTACCCCAAAGAAGTGAAACCAAATAGTTACTAGCTCAAAAGGGTATGCTCAGAGTTGAACAGGCTAGACATGAATTACTGCTCTAAAACAATCTCTTCTGCTACCCTTCACTCTCATGGAGCCTGACTGTGGTCTGTTGTGATAGTTGTGCTTATTCTTTGTCCTCAAAAATTGCATTTTTGTATGGATACATCTACAGATGATACATTATGAAAAGAATTCTGCAGTGATAGCTCAGTGTTCTTTCTGCTTCTGATGGGGAAATTGCAGAGGGTGTTTTTGGCTGTAATTCCTGGAGATCAACACGTTAATGAAGTAGCCAATGAACTTTGGGTTGGATGTTGCAATGTCCTCGGGCTGTAGCACTTATCTGGATTACTCTTCACAGGACCCATGTCCTGTCTGCTCCACAGGGAGGTTCACAGAACAGTCCATAAATCCTCATCAATGCACATGCTGGATTTTGTTTTAATTTATAATCCACCCCAAGCCACAGTACACTGCTAGCTTGTTGTTGCTGTGGTGCCTGCTGGACTGACATCACCTGAGTGCAGTGGGCACTGGGATCTCTCCAGGCAATTGTGGCTCCCCTTCAGCCTGAGCCCCCTTCCCAGCAGCACAGCACAATGGTCTAACATGCCCAAGGACTGGAAATATTTCTGCTACAAGGACTCCTGGGCTGAGTGTGGCTGGTGTTTGTCCCTGTGTTTAGCACACTGTGCAACAGCAACAAACCCTGAATTTCAGGGGTGTCAGTTCTGGGAGGAATTTGGTTCTGCACACAGGCAGGCTGCAAACCTGTTAACAACAAAACCCTCACAATCACTGACTCACTTTGTTCAGAGGGTTCTCTGAGGTGCTTTGGAGGTTCAGGGATAAGGGGGTACTTAGCACTACAACTAGAAGCTTGGGGGAGGAGAACAGGCAGTGTTGGGAGCCCTGGATGAGAGCAAGGAGTTAACTTGCACCACTGGTTGCATGACAGCCCCCAGCTGTCTGTGCCTTCCCCTCCAGCACTTTTCTCCATTATTTCATCAAAGCAACAGGCATGGTTTTAATTTTCCATGACTTGCTTATGAAATATGATCCTCGCTGTAATAAAGAAATGATTTGGTTTGTAATGGATACATAAGAAATCAATTTCCTATTTTTAAATTAGGTGGGATTAACAATGAAGCAAACAATAAGCAGAGCAATGGGGGGAGAAGGATGGGAGAAAGACCCAGCAGCCCCCAGTAAGGACTGGCTGCACTTGGATGTGTTAAACTGCATTTGTTAATGGCTTCAGCAAAGCAGCCACAGCTGCAGGGGTTCTTGCAGTGTACATTAATTTTATGCTTTAAAATCATGATGTTGGGAATATTACTGGAGATTCATTACTTCCCTTCTGCCTGGCAGTGATATTTAGGGTGCAAGATGATTTCTGTTCAATTTCATAGTTAAAAAAAAAAATCTGGCACCATCATAAATGTCTTGGGAGCAGGGCCCTCCTGCAGCAGGGACAGCACCCAGAAACACCCTCACCTGGACCAGGAGACTGGGAGATGCTCTCCAGCAACTGGAACAGAAGAAGCTCCCAGCTTCCACTGGCTAAGGGTGTAGCTGTGTGTGAGAGCTGCTTGTTTGGAGATGGAGCAGCGATGTGACACAGCCTGCAGGGAGTTTTGTAGCTGTCATTGCTAGAAACCATCTGGTCCCCCTCCTTTACCTTCCTCCTACAGCACTGAGCAGGGCAGCCTGGGGACCCCCAGGCCAGGCAGTTGCCAGCAGTCCCACAGTCCTGCACAGGATTAATCAGAGCAGTCACCTTCCTGGCAGCTCTGCACTGTGTCCCTGAAAAGAAAGCACTTTCCAGTCCTTGCAGTAGAGAATATTCCCAGTGCCAGGTAATGCTGTGCTGATGTGCCATGTGCTCCACCTCTGCTGGCAGAGCAGTGCATCTGGTGAGGTCCATTGAGGGGCACAGGGATTAACTTTTAGCCTCTCAGGATGCTCAGTGTGTTGTTTTATCCCCTGGCTTCACTGGGAAATTCACCTCCCGTGCAGCGCGAAGTGGGCACGGTGCTTGCAGGGCATGTGCAGGGGGCTTTTGGGCTGCCCAGTCACAGGTACTTGCCCCAGGACACAGGTCCTTGGAGCTGCAGGAGCCTTGGAAGGCAGATTGCCCTTTAGACCTTGGACTGCAGACAGCTGATCCAGGCTCCTGCCAAGCGCTGCCGGCGTGTTTTGTGCTGCTGGCAGATGTGCTGTGACTCTGCTTTCCTACATCTGCAGGGAGCTCAGGGATCCCCCTGGAGCTGTCAACTTGGGGAATTTTGGGGGTGGGGAGTGGTCCTGAGGGCACTGAGCCTGTCTGAGTCTGTCCCCCTCAGCAAATCACCAAATTGCAGCGGGGACTTGCCAGAGCTGCTCTCCTGGTGCCAGCGACTCCTCCTGGCCCAGCTCCACACTTGTGCTAAGTGGCTTTGGAGCTGCCCCAGGGGTCTGTCACGGGTTGGAATTAAGAGTTGTATTTGGCTGGCTGGTCTGTCTTTCCTTCCTGGATGCAATTGCTTTTTTTAGCTTATCTTGGTTCTGCATGGGTTTGTGAGTTCCTGCTCAAGTCTCTAACAAGATTTGTATGGTGGCTTCTTTTTCCTCCAAGCAATCATAATTTGGCCAGAAATAAATGTCTGCAGAAATCTTTTTAAAGTCTCTCCCTCATTTAGGTTTCTGCAGCCTTCTTGAGAGACAAGCCGTAAAAACTGATGGGACTTTTGGAAATGCTTGGTGGGACTTCTAGGACTGGGCAGAAGTCCAAACAATTTCTTGTAATCTTCTCCACATAGATCTGTTATTGCTGGGGCAGGTACCAGATGCATTATCACTACTAATCTCCTTCAAGGGTGGAGGGGTGCCTGAGTGTAGATAACTATGATGAAATAGAGCCAGATTTCTGTCTTTATGGAATAAAGACCAAGAAAACTCCACAGAATCCAAGGCTTGCTTTTACTTATTAGTATCAGAAGGCTATTGTTTTTGTACTCTAAGACCACCACTCAACCCACAGCTCTCAAACAGCCTCTCCCTCCCTTTCCCAACTCTTGCCCTTGTTTAAATTTATAGCTAATATATAGCTATTGTTTTTCCTATTGGTTACCTCTGGTGTTTCACATAACTTTTGGTAATATCACTTTGATAGGCAAAACCAGGCTGAATGTGGGGTTTTTGCTGGGGTTTGTTTTTGTGCAGATTCTTTTGGTCACCACCAAAGCCAGTGGGGGCTCTGCTGTCCAGCTCCACTGTCCTGGCCGTGGTGTTC
The DNA here is from genome assembly GCA_013400575.1 of Peucedramus taeniatus. Taxonomy (NCBI): domain Eukaryota; kingdom Metazoa; phylum Chordata; class Aves; order Passeriformes; family Fringillidae; genus Peucedramus; species Peucedramus taeniatus. Next base: position 430,083 of record WBNO01019648.1, on the reverse strand, counting down.
TCCATGAATTTGGTATTTAAGGCAATCCAGGGACTGAGGTGGAACAAAAGTCCAGGCACACTTACCTGAGCCTGGGCAGAGCTGAGACAAAGGAACAGGGGAGTCAGGGTGCTCAGTGATGGTCAAGGCAGAAGCTCCCCATGGGTCTCACCACCCTTCTGGCTCCTGCCAGCAGGAATAACTCCTGGGAGAGTTGTACCTCTCATGATCCCACGTCATTCAAAGTCACCCCACTTCCACAGCTTTACTGGACATGGATGGTGATGTTGTTCACCCTGTGGGTGGGGATTTATCTCCATGCCCCTTGCAAGGCTCTGCTGGCTTCCCAGCCAGCTGAACTGCCATCATCTTGTAGCTTTAGGTTTCAGTCTCTTTCCAACCTTGGATAAATTTAAAGCCGCTATTCATAGCTGCTCTCAGGATCTGGAGCTCCAGAACACCATGGGAAGTTTCTCATCTGTTCAGGAAGACACAGATAAATATAGTGATGGTTTCCAGTGGGTAAAACGAGGTTTTGTTGTTCTATTCACGTTCAGAGCTGGCATTTGTGCTGTTGCTGTGCCAGCCTCCACCATGGTGACAGGCCCTTCCTAGGATTTCTGATGAGATGGGAAGGATGACAAGTTCAGACTATCAGTTTAGTTTAAAGCCCACAAATCTATACACAGCAGGGGTAAGATCTATCTCTTGTGAGCCTAGGAGCTATTTTCTGTGGAGGATGAGCTTAGTTTGTGCTGGAGAACAGCTGTTTATCAGGATCAAGTTTCTGGGAGGGACTGTTCCTTGGCTATCTCAACCTGGGAAATGGCCTTGTGATGCTTTACAAGAAAAGGAACAAAAACTACATTCTTGGTTCAAAAAAAGAACAAAACCAACAAAAATGAAATGCAGCAGTTTACAAAGGGATTTTTTTAGATGAATAAAAGGCATTGAGGCTGCATAAAAAATGGAACAAAAACTTTGATATGTTCCTTCGGGAGGATTAAACCAGATGTTTTCCCTTTTCCAATGGCCAACATCTGACATTTCCAAAGAAGACACAAAGAACATTTCTGGGATGTGTATTAGAAAAAGTTCAGCTTGCAGCTTATCAGCCTGAAGGAAAGCTGAAGGCAGAATCATCTCAGAACCTATGTCTGGTCACATTTACACTGGAGAAAAGGCATGGAGAGAAGCACCAGTGTGAGAAGGAACAAAACAAATTTCAAGGTGATTGTCACTAATGGCATCAAAGACAAAACAAAGCCCTCCACACTGGGTAGGGACAGACAACTCAGAGGTCTTTTGTATGGCCTCTTACAGCAAAGGCACCATAACCATGTTTTTGTTTGCAAGGATCAGACACAGCCTGAATTTTGCATATTAATAAATGTGGATTTCTGCAATTTGCTCACAAAATCCTTCTCTGGTAAAGTTTTGCAGCCAACATATCCATGGTGGCTGCAGAATGCAGTAAAGGAATACAATAGCAATTAGGGATTTTTCTTTCTCATTCTCCCCACCTAGCTGTTTTGCATAAGGACACACAGATGGGGCAGGATGTGGTTTGGAATCTCTGTGAGGGGGATTTGCCAACACTCATTTGACCAACGTGCCCTTTTGTACTGCTGAGGTTAAACCCCTGCCAGAAATGTCCTCCATGATCAACACTAACAATTACTAATTTGGAGTTTAGAGTGCTCTGCTCTGCCATCCATAGCAGCATTCCCACAGTCTTCCAGCCAGGTACATCTCTAGTTACACTAATTGTCTTTCAGTTGGGGAGCTGACTGACTATACTGCCGCAAGTATGGAATAAATCATGTTACTATGGCAGCCAAGGTTTTTGGAAAACAGCATTTCCCAGAGCACAAATGCCGTTTCTCTGAATTTTGCTTCTTTTCCTGAAAATATCATCCCAGAACTGTGAGAGGTTTGAAGTTGGGTTTCACTGTTTTCCAACACGAGTTCTGCAGCAAGCTGGACGTTGCTTTGCAGGTTTATTTATTTATTTGGTTTAACCTTCATGATGTTGACAGAATCCAGGTGCATGGATATCTTATATACTCAAGCTAATTACTGCTGAGACTGACATCTGAGAAGGGGATTTGAAGGAACAAGACAAAACACAGTCAAAACTTGACCTTGAAACATGAGAAATTAGTCCAAAGGATGGCATTGGGCTTGGAGGCTTCTCAACCTGTGCAAGGATTGGGCCAAGGTCTAGGTCTGAGCTCTGGATTTATCTGTGCTAACAGGAACACTTGGCACTGAGGCCAGACTTTTACCCAAGGGACTGCTAAATTTAAGGTAGTTGAGCACAGCCTTCCCTGGATGTGGTGCATCCATCACAATGTTCTTGCCCAGTGAATCAAGGCACAAACAAGGTACCAGAGATTGTATCCTCAAAACCATTAATGGTTAAACTGTGATTTTAATTTTGTCTCTCTTCTTCTAAGACACCGGTACATCCACAAGTGTTTTAACAAAGTATTTTGTTTCTCACTTCCCAGAATACCAAGTGCATTTCATAACACAGCTGTTGCAAATGTTATGGCTCTGTGCACTTCATGTGTTAGCCTTGCCTGTGCTTCCCTTCTCTGAATTGCATTTAATAGGCCAAGTTTTATATTTCTCTACTAATTTGTTGAAATTTATTGCATTTGTTGCCTTCCCCTCTTTCTTTTGAAAATCAGGGGAAACTTCCAAATTTCAATTTAAAAGCATTTTGTTTTTATGGAGCATAGTATTTGTTGGAGGGAGGAGAGTTGAGATCATAATCTGGCACAGTTGACTAAGTTTCTAAATTTTAAACCACCGCCTTCTCCTTTTTAAAACATTTTCTCTGCCAATACTAAACATTTTGATCATTCAAAATGTAAATTGTGCTCCCCATAGATGCTGATGGGTTGAGGATATATTTACATACAAAGGAACTGTTGAATGACTCACGCAAAAACTCATTTTCTTGTTCTCATTCTTAACAGTACAGCAGGTTTTTCCCCCATTTTCTGGTTTCCGGAACAATCTGTGTCTCTGAGCAGCGTTTGAAAAAGTGCATGTGGTTAAAATGTGTGCAGTGGAAGAACCACAAATGGTTTAAATATTTTTTTCCAGAGGAGCTCGTGATAGGCACTGTCCATGGGTTGTGTTGTGTTATGTGGAAAAAACACCCAGAGCAGAATCTGAGGGCAGTGGTGGTCAAAGGAAGGAAAATTCCCTGATTTCTTGGGGTGAGGAGGAGCAAGCAGGGGTTTAGTCAGAACATGAGAGCCAGTGTTTTGGGCTGGGTAAGATGTTCTCAAGGCAGTTAGCACTTTATAACACCAGTGTTGCTAGAGCTGGGCGTGTGCTGTAGGACCTCAGTGGTGGTATCTGTATCTCCTCACCGAGCAGCATTTTATGGGAGAAGTGTCCCCTGGTTTTCCCATGCCCATAGGCCTGCTGGGCTTGGGCCCCTGGCACAGATTCCTCTGGCAGGAGTAGAATCTGTTTCTTTGGAACACTCCTTTGAGCCTGGTTGTGTTTGGGAGGGCAGAGCAGCACACTGGAGTGCTCAGCACTGGAAAGCCCCAAGCTTCTGTACATCTCCTGGGCAGCATTTCAAGCTGTGCCTGGACCACGTTTGCACTGCTCAGGGCTGGGATCCTCTCCCGAGGCCCGTAAGAAACCCTGAGGCTCTAACTGGCCATAACTCTCTGAGATCACTATGACAGATTTTTTCAGCTCTCCTTGCTCTTCCTCAGATGTATCCAAATACCAGCCCAGTGCTGTCACACCAGTTGTGAATGGCCCAGGCTGTTCATCAGCTATTTATAGAATTATTTATTAACAACTTTATTTTATACACTTAATAGTAATGCTTGAATCTGAGGAGTGCATATTCCAGTCTTCCTTGTCTCACTTCCTCTGACTTATTTACTGACTTCCACCTTGATTTTTCTGTTAATCTGGAGCCCACTCAAGAGGACACATAGAAGTGACCCTATAAGAGATGCAGATGTGATTTTGGTCACCTCCACAGAGGCTGCACCACTCTCCTCCACTTCCATCACAGCTTTCCATTGCCTGTTCTTTGTGTGACCTATGCATTGACTTGGGCTCTATTATTCACTTCAGAACTGATAATGTTTGTGTTAAGTCTTAAACATGGGGTCAGGGGGTAGTTTAGAGCCTTTTCAGATTATGTGACCTCTCCTAGCAAACTTTGAAGGGCAGTTGTTGACCAGCCCTGGCACTGTTTGCTCTGCAAGGAAGCAAGTCTGTAAAAAGGCTTATTACACAATGTAAGTGATTTTCTTTTTGCTAAGCAAATATTTGCAATATGTTTTGGGAGATCAAGCATTCAAAGTGAAAAAGCAGGATACCTGCCAGGGATGTGGTAAGCACATAAATGACACCTCTAATTGGGAGAACATGGGCTGGTTTTAGTGTCTTGGCTCCACAAGGAAGCCAACACAGGTTCCTGCCCTGATTTTCATTGAGCTCTAAGGCTTTAGGCATCCCGACAAATCTGGAAAACTTTTTCCCAAATTGTCTTTACTTCAACAGCTTCACTCATTACTCTTGCAAAAGCCAAGGTGCTGTGGAACGGGGACAAATCCTATGACTTTAACAAATGAGCAAGGTCCTAATATGGGGCTTTCCTAGAGGGTAGTTTATTTTATAAATGCCTGCAGTAACTAACAATGCCCAGTTATGGAGAGTGTGTCACCATCTGGATGACTGCTCACAGCTGGTATCATAATTTTTGGATCATTCCTTTGGCTTGAATTGAAGTTGCAAAGACAGTATGTGGCTCAAACAAGTTGGCTCAGGAGTAGTAGATCAACTCCAGTCAACATCTAACTTCCACATGTGCATCTCTGCCTGAGCTGTGGTATTGACAGGAGCCTTGATTTATATGCATGCAGTTTATAAACAGCAAGAATACTGGAAATGAGGTAATATTTTGTATAAACATTTATTTTATAGTTTAAGAACAAGCCATTCAAAACATCTGGAAATCACAGGAACATGAGTAATATATAATAGCAATATCTTAAATATGCATTAGTAATATAAAGTCATCTTTCACTCTGATAGAAGTTACAACTTCATTTTTCTAAAAAGTATTTAAGACATGAAATATGTTTAGGTAATACATATATACAGCATCTAATTTTCTCTCCTTTTTTCAAGTGGAGTCTGAGACTCCAGAGGTTTCTGTGATGGAAACAATGTGCTACAACTTGAAGGCTGGATTGGTTTGGATTGTATATGCAGAACTAGGCAAATAATTTACACCCATCATGGCTCTGTGTGCATGTAAGTGACAGAACAGGGGTTTCAGACCCTGTGCACGTGCACTCCCACAGCTGCTCACCTATTCACAACAACCGATGTAGTTATAAATCATTAGGTCTGGAGTTATTTCTAGAATGTCTCTGTATCTATATCCTAACTAAGCTATGACCTACTTTCATTATAACCCCCTGCCCATCAGTGTGCTGTTATGCTTCCAGTGGTGATTTGGTAAAATGTGTTTGCCCTGTCTTAGTATGTGCGAATTGATAAATAATTGTGGGTTTGACCAGCTTACAGCTGTTTTATCCTCATCTCTAAGGCAAGCAGTTCCCTTTCTATTTCATAGGGAAGGTCAGCATTAACTTGCATTTCAAAGTATTGCTTGATTTCTTCTACCTCCTTTTCCCAGAACTCTTTTGAGATATCAAACAGTTCGGTCAGGTTGACATCTTCTAAACCCTTCAAGTTCAAAGCAGCATCAGTGGGGATGTAACCTATGGCAGTCGGTTTGGCAGAGGCTTTCCCTTCAATTCTGTTGAACATCCACTCCAGCACTCGGGAATTCTCTCCGAAGCCAGGCCACAGGAATTTCCCTTGGCTGTCTTTCCGGAACCAATTAACGTGAAAGATCCTGGGCAGTTTTGCGGCTGGACGATGGGCCATGCTCAGCCAGTGGGCCAAGTATTTGCCAAAGTTGTAGCCAAAGAAAGGTCTCATGGCAAATGGATCGTGCATAATGATTTTGCCTGTTTGAAACACAGATGGAGAAGGTAAGGGAATAAGTAGCACATTTATTCTAAAGCACAAAGATTCAGATCCTCCCAAGGTTTACCCATGATCCCTTCACTGCCCTTCTGAGCCAAAGAGCTTTAAGAAACAACACAAGCATTATCCTTGATGCACAAAAGGTACAAATGAAATTAATTTTTGTTATTAAATTTCTTAAATCTCAGGTCAAGCAGCTTAAATGAAGATCCTCAAGAGATGATTATCATTCATGCATTTATGTTGAGCTCTAGCAGAAGAGAAAATTTAAATTTGTTTATCCCAGACTGTAACAAGAACTCCTTGTCAAGGCTTCTGGCAACCCTGTGCCTGCATCCTGTTCTGTATGCTTGCCACCTAAGGGATTATTTTGCTTAATTTGACTTTTACAGAGAATTTGGCTGTTAATTCCAGTACAAATATTTTCTATTGTGAAAATGCATAGGTTGCAAAATTAGCTGCCAAGACTGAAATGTGAAAGAGCAGGGGGAAGGAGAGGGCAGGCAGTCCAGAGGGGCCTGCTTTTAATACAGGTAGACAGATTAAATTTTGATTTACCTTTGTGCTCAGCAGCTGCTGTTGCTTCAGATCTCATGGCTGCTCCTACAAATACTCCATGCTTCCAGTTAAAGGCCTCATATACAAGAGGGACACCTATAAAGAACACAATCACTTCAGTAATTAGAGGTCCAGAAACATTTTTATGACAGGTTTTGCTATCTGAGATACTGCTGAGTGCATGTTACTGGATAATGAATTCTAATTTTTCCTGTTTTTTTTTTTTTTTTTTTTTAAACAGTTCATTTCCTGCTCTCTTACAGCAAAGAAGTTTAAATGAATGTTTTCAAAACTGGCTACTGATTACTGAACACATCCAGTGGGAGATATCGGAATCTCCAGCAGATTTTAGTGGAAATAGAATCTGGTCCTGTGGTCATATTAGACTCAGATCTAGGATTGCTTCTATTTCTTTCCCAACTTTAGGTGACCTTTAGCAGAACAATTTATTTTACTTCCTTTTCTTTAAGCTATCTAAACTGATTTATTTCTAACTGAACTACTTAAACTACAGGCAAATTGAGACCAATGCAGCAATTTTCTATGTGTCTGCTACCCATGTTAGTGGGTCCTGATCTCCCTCCAGCCCTTTATTTTTATTATTACCTGTTTTGTGTTAACATCAAACAACTCAGACACTGAAACAGCAGTGGCTGGAAGTGTGTGTGCCAGAGGCCAACCCAGAGAAATTGGACTAACGTGGTTATTTCCTTGCTTTTGCAGCTGTGAAAGCAAAACCTGTGTCTGTGCCCAGCTGTGTGTCAACCCTTCTGTGGCCAGCACCTCAGCCTGGAAATGTGGCTGCTTCATCTCTTACCAGCTGGTCTGCGGCCTCCAAAAATGATCCCTTCGATGGGAACGCCTTCGGGGGATTCCCACGCAGGATCCATGATGGGGCACTGCCTGGCTGGGGAGCAGAACCTGGAGTTGGGGTGAGCACAAGGTTCTCCTGCACAGAACACAATAAAAAGGTCATGATGGCAGAATTAACTTGAATTTATTCATTAGTTTCAGAGAGAGGGCCATGGTGGGGGCCAGGTACCGTTGTCTGGGGTCCAATCCTTGTTCTTCCACGAGGTCACTGTCACTCCAGCTGGCAGGGGCTCATCAATGCCTTCCCAGTAAACACCTCCATCACTGGTTTCTGCCACATTGGTAAAGATGGTGTTCTTAAATATGGTTTTAATAGCATTGGGGTTTGTTTTGACTGAGGTTCCAGGGGCGACACCAAAAAAGCCATTTTCAGGATTGATTGCCCTTAAGTTGCCTGGAAGTTAAACGATAAAATACAAGTAAACCATACTGATTTAATTCTATCCAGAAGTTTGTAGCATGTCTTATTGCACCTACAGCAACCTGTAAAACATTCCAATTTAATTTCCATACCTTGTTCATCAAATTTCATCCAGGCAATATCATCACCCACACACTCAATTTTCCATCCTGGCAGGCTTGGGTTCATCATGGCCAAGTTAGTTTTTCCACATGCACTAGGGAATGCTGCAGCAAAGTACTTCTTTTTACCTTCTGGATTGGTAATTCCCAGGATCTATTGAAAAATAATTGCAACTGTTAAACACAGCCTTTTTTTCTTGCACTTTTCATTTTGGAGATTGTCTCCCAGCAAGTGTAAATGATAAAATATTTAATTATGCACATTTGTTCCTACAGAAGAAGCACAACATAATATTGTTGACAAATAACTCAAGCTGTATTTTTTGAATCAGAGAGTCATTCATAATTCTTGCCATTAGAATATCTGTAAGAAATTCTTATATTTTTTTAAATGTTAGGTCTGTATATAATAAACATTTATTTTTGTTTTGCTGATTAAAGACCATATACATCTGTTTCTCTGTCAAGACAGAAGAAAGCCAGGCAATACTCTTTTGGCTGCACAAGTGGAGTGAAAGGAAAGCACTTTGTGCATGGATACTTCTGCTCTTCTCAAAGACTACAGAAATTTTTTCTAAGGCTGTTCTCTTATGCACTTTGAAATTCTTTTTTTCAGTGGTAATTTATGGTGGTAGAATGTTTAAAGGACAGAAGAAATTAAGGCCTGGAAGGTTACACAGCAGAACTCCCTTAGAAAATATGGTATTTGCAGGTTTTTGAGTGCATAGACCTCTTTATAATTTGGCCCAGTGATGATGTTCAGGCTCTGCTCAAGTACATGGTCTGCCTACAAGAAGCCACTCTCAGAAGTTCCAAGTCTTTGTTTTATGCCATGACAGGTCCTATTTTAAATATTTGTTACTTGGCCTTGCAAGCAGTTTTCTATTCCTCATGAGCCTGGCACATGACAGATTCCTATCTAAAGTTACAGGACTATCCATAGGAGACTAATTCCATTGATGGCGAGACGGGTGACGGATTTATGTGGCTCTAATTTGGGGTTTAACGGTTGTTCAAACACACAAGATTTAACAGCATAGATTTTTACCAGCATGTGCTCTGCGAGCCAGCCCTCTTCTTTGGCCAGTCTGCTGGCAATCCGGAGAGCAAAGCATTTCTTCCCCAGTAAGGAGTTCCCTCCGTAGCCGCTGCCAAAGGAAATGATCTCCCTGCGATCCGGGAGATGAGCAATCAGCGTCAGCTCCGGGTTGCATGGCCAGTTGTTGATTAATGGCTCTGCAGAACAGAATGTTGTACTCATGAATGCAGCAATTTCCATGCTTGATCATGCTGTTGTTTCATCAGCATCGAGCCTCTGACAGCAACCCACAGCACATGCTTCAAGGAAATCCCTGGTAAGTACTAGGGATAAGGATCTCCTTTCCATCAAACCCTCATTGAGCTTTGATTCCTTTAACTGAGTTTTGAACCTGGTGCTGTTACAGAACCACCCTGGTCTTCTGTGGTGAGGGTGTCCCACGTGCTGAGGACACACACTCAGCTCCAAAACACAGCCCTGGCAATTTCCAGGGGTTTTTAATGGCCCCTGGGAATTTTAATGGCTCTTACCTTTTAGCGGAAGAGGGCATCCAACTGAGTGAAGGCATTTTACAAACTCCCCATTGCCCAGGGCTTTCAAAACATCTGTTCCAATCCGTGTCATGATCCTCATGCTGGCCACTACATAGGGTGAATCCGTCAGCTCGATCCCAATCTTGGACAAAGGGGACCCAATAGGCCCCATGCTGAAGGGGATGACATACATCGTACGTCCTGGAAAACAGGGAGTAACAAAATGTGGCTAAGAGCAAAACAAGGAACATTTGAAGTAACCTTTATAAACATGGAGGTTGTTTCTCAGTCCTTTAAAAGCTGTTTGTCTTGTGAGAGTATCTGATGATGTTTAAGGAGGTGCAGCTTTCTGTTTGTCTAATTGTGTAGCAAGAAGTTTTATCTTAAATGCTGAAAGCAGCAGTTCAGACAGATTGTCTAGCCAGGAGTAAGGGGGGAGAAGGCCAAGATCTCTGTTAGTATAAATCCCTGCATCTAAAATTATTGCTGTGGATGGGGGGTCCTTCATTCTCATCTCACTTCCTATCTGTTCCTCAGTTGCTGTGTGACTTCCTGAACCAAGTCACACAATTTTTTGTATTTTGCCACTCTTTAGGAAAACAAGAGTCTTGGAAAGAAACTAAGGACTGTCCTTGCCCAGGTATTTGGGTCTATGGCAAAGATCTGCATGAAACCAATGAAGTGACTATTGGGGGTATAAAGCTAAACCTTCAGCTCAAATTGTTCTTTAAAGATTTTCAGTAACTTGCAACAGTAGTAAATGTCTCAGCATTGCTGAAAGTTCAATTATCTTTTTCTTGCCTACCTTGCATGCAGCCTGGGAACCTGGTGTTGAAGGCCTTCTCAAAATCTTCCTCAGACATCCAGCGCCCCAGCTGGCTTGTTCCAGTTTTAGGTATTGGAGTGGTATCTCTCTGCTCTTGAGTGATGATGACAGTTTTGCTCTCAATTCTTGCTACATCTCTTGGATCAGTGAGAGCCAACCAGCTGCATTTCACCAAAAATCAGGAAATTAGACTTTAATTGTCAATATAGCATTTTCACCCTTCTGTGGGTCCACTTTAGTACAAAAGGCTGCTACAACAATGCTTTGTAAAGCAAAAATTAGTGACAAAGCAGTATAACAGATAATCTCAAAAATCAGTCATATATGTTCTCTCATAAAAATTAAGTCTTTCCGGTAATAATAACAGATTATATGGCCTAGGAAATTCTTCTTACATGTTAATACTCCTTTGCCTCTTATCTCAGCCTTATTTTCTGTTGCTAACTTTCAGGGAAAAGTTAATCTTGTTTAATTCTCATTCTCATCAGTGTGAGGTTGTTTTGTATGGGGACCACAAAATGATGCCTCAAGCTAAGTAGACGCCAAGGAAAGTAGTTTAAGTGTTGGTATAAGTGCCAGAGGGATCAGAACCCAGCTTAGTGGATTGGCATAGTCCCTTAAATTAGAGACATCACAAAGGAAATACTGAGTATAAGCACGATCATTAAAAGTGAAGGAGTTCATTAAAGGGGATTCTTTTTCCCCTGTAAGGAATTTTTTGCCATCTATTTACGATAGAGGGGATTGTTTTAGATTTTCACCTCTGTGCATCGAAATTTTCCACGAGTATAAAAATGTTCTAGTTGGGCTGTCATAACCATCATCACTACAGCTAAGCATATAATTAACAATGAATAATTTATCTGGTGAATCTTGCCCTCTTCTCTCCCAAATAGTCTGCAAACAGATTGCCAAATTCCTGCACTTAGTTATTCAAAAGTCTTTGCAGATTTCTCCCATGAAGATCTCGTGGTTGGCACGTAATTCTCGAGTATGCACTTGTTGTTAATATTCTCCTTTCATGTTCAGTTAGTTGGGAGAAATTATGAAATATTTGAAAAAAGTATTTGCAGAATACATTAGAGTCAAAGCTCATCGGCACGATATGAATAATGCCTGTACTGAATAATATTTGAACACCCACAAACCTATTTGAATGCCACAAAAAAGTATGTGATGAATAAACTAATTGGCTAAAATAGTGGAATTCTTCAAAAGAAGATTTGCTCAATAATATTTAGCCATTGCTAATGATAAGTTGCGTAAGTCTCACGACATTATTTCAGTTCCCTGATGTAAGTAATCAATAGAGAAAATGTACAGTTGATAGTCCAACTGAATAATATACTTTATGCTAATTTTTAGAGGAAAAAATTTGCTTTTCCTGAGTATTTCACCTATGTAAGCTAAAGTTCCAAAATGTTCATGGATAGCAAATATTGGAGAGTTATAAGAAGTTTTTTAAGTAAACGGGATAGAAAATGAATTTTCCAATTCTGAGATGATACTTGACTTCATTTAGGCTACTCACCAGTTCTCATACTTGTTCAGCTTCTTGATCATGCCTTGTTCTACCATGATGTCCAGAAGTTTTTTGTTCTCTTCTTCCGAGCCATCGCAGATGTGGATGCACTCAGGCTGGCACAGCTTGGCATTGGTCTCGATGAAATCCCTCGCTTCCGGAGACAGGCTCTCCAAATCCCCCTGGACAACCTTGGGCATGACATTCATCTCAGCTTTCAGCTGTGGGGGCATTACTGAAGCTGTTGTGGATCTCGTTGATGGCTGTAAAATACTGATCACAATCTAAAATCAAATAGATTAGGTGTGTTAGCATACTTCATGTTCTAACCAGTGTCACAAAGCCTAAAACATATAACACAAAGAATTTGCAATGGACTTGGTTATGTACGGCTTTAAAATCAAGGTAGGGAATTTGGATCACTGCTAATTTCAAGGTGGGAAAAATAGAGGCCATTCTACTTACTGTCTATGGAAGCTGGAGCTGGATGCCAGAGAGGATTTTGCTGTATCTTTCAGTTGAGCCCGTTTCACTTGCCTTGGAGCTCTCTTGCAATTGCTGCTCTCCAAGGATGCACCTCCTTCCTTAAATATTCTTCATGGTAGTGTCCATCCCACCAGTTGAGGTGAAGGAGGCTTGTCCTTTACATCACCACTGGATGTGTCTTGGGACAGTGCCACTGACATTGTCATCATGCAGAGTTGTCAACAACACAGCCCTGGCGGGGTAATCATTTAACAGGCTTGATTAATGAATGCTGAAAGCGGAGGTTCTTAGCCCCTGGGTTTGCTGTTTTGAAGTAGTTACAAAATTTAGCAGTTTAACCAAACTTTGATCCATTTTGGCTTTGGAATCAAAAACGTCATAACTTCTCGGCGTGTGGGAAAGGTTGAGTACAAAGAGTTTCTGGAACCAGGAACACGGAGGTCATGCACAGAGCCAAAGTGCAGTTGGCACATTTTGTAGGCAGATGGTCACTAGCTGGCTGTGAAGTGGAGGCTCGTCCAAGGAGTGTTTACTCACCTTGGGAACATTGCCTGATCTGGGTATAAAGTTCAACAGTGAGCACTGACAGGCCTGAATAACCGCTACGTAAGGCCCACAGCTCTTATTTTTGTCTATGCAGTTCTAAAAAAATCCCAAGCAATATAAATCTAAGTGTTGGGGTTCCTTCAGTGTAGGCAAGGAAGATTTTGCTTATGGCTTGTTTTAGGCTCTTGCAAACGACGCAGTCATTTCCTGTTGCTACAGCCTCAGAAGAGGCAGAGCGGTAACTGTCTCAATAATTAACCTTCTCTTTCAAATATTATGTTTTATTTTACTGGGAGTTCTATGAGGGGGGAGGTGTCATAAAATATTAACCCATCCCTAAATTAGTACTCAGAGCAAAAGCACAGAACTGCTCAGGACTGGGGCTGCACACTGTTCTGTGGGTGAAGTGCATGTGCACATAAACATACTTGAGTCTGTATCTGTGGCAGTTGTGGAAATATCTGATATCAACAGCCACTACTACTCTTATCATTCTGAGGGTTATCTGTGTGATATCTGACACTTGAGTGTGATCTCAGACACCTTGAGCTCTTGTCTCTGTTTCTGCAGGCCTGTATTTAGCTTCCCCTATTCCATTTTAGACAATTGTGACCATAAAGAAAGGTGGTCTTCATGTCTATTTGTCCATGCAGTCTGGGTGTGTGAAGACTGAAGTATTTCAGACAAATAGAACTGCAGAAATAACCCTGCTGCCATTTCCTCTCCCTCGATTTATACCCAGTCTTAGCAAAGCATCTGGAGCCTGGATAAGGTGATGCGTTTGTGCCAACTTGTGACTTTTTTGTATTGATGGGGCTTTTACCACTGTTGTCATTGGTAGTTTGCAGAACAGGAAATCTAGGATTCCCAGCTAAGTTTCAGTGAGTTCTGAAAAGCAATAAAATTGACTTATCTTGTAGAAAGGGTGTTCACAACTCAGCTGTTGCTCAGGTTTGTGAGGCAGTTGGATGTTTCCAGCAAGGTTCTTGCTGGGGCAGCCAGCAGTGACTTGCAACCCCCAAAAAGCCAGGCTAGCAGAGCAGCAGGGATCAGGATTGTAGCTCACCTTCCCACCCTGCAAGTCCAAAATACTGCAGAGCTGACTCTCCCACTGCAGGAGCACCCCCGGGACTGTACCCTCTATCTCCCTTGCAAAGCCTTTTATAATGTTTTGTCAATAAGGGAAGAAAACAGTGAGGTAAGAGGGGCTGTCCTTGATGCATGGCAAGGCCAAACATTCCTGAAAAGGAAAACAAAAATCTGGTGGGATAAGAGGTGCTAAAGACTGCTCCAGATAGGGCTGTGATGTAATCAAAGATAAAATCCAAAACCAATTTAATAATGGCAAAGCTGGTGTTTGTCTTCAGAGTCCACAAACTGCGTTGCTGGGGGAGCTGATGAGAATAATTTTCCTTTAAAACACGTCATAAAGTACCTTGGTTAAAAATAAAATGGAGCATAATCTTTAGTAATACTAAGCAGAGCCTTTTTTCAGAGAAGTACAAAAATACTGAGTGCTTTTTGCTGGCCAGGTAAGTCAGTGTCCATAGAAATAACTGAGAGTAAGTCAGCAATGCTCAGTTGTCAGGAAGACAGTAGACCAGGAAATGATCATATTGTAGCACAAGTAAAATCAGAATAAAAGCTTACATACTACAGTGTAATACAGCAGAATCAGTCCTCGTGTCTCTAGGTTTTGAGAGGAGGAAAAAAATTCCCAAACCCAGAGCATTAATTTCTGCCAATTAAATTACAGTCAGGCAGGTGTTGTGCAAATTTTCTAACACTGCAATCCTAACCTCCCACAATCTTGCTATACAAACTGTGGGCTTCTCTTGAGAAGACACTAAATATGCCAAATTGGTGGCACTGTGTTATGAACATATGTCCATTAAAAATCACATTAAGGATTCCAAATGTTTTTCATTTGTGATGGCAGCAGGGCTCGAGTACAGATGTCCACTGGGAATTCTAGACACTTCAGCATCAAATTACTTGTATTTAGGTAACACCTCCCATCAGAGGATCTCAAAGCATATCACAAACACACAGTAAGCCTCAAGCCCCTATATAAAACACACATAGTATTTGGTGCAATGAAATAACTGGAGCATATGCAAATCAAGGCCAGAATTTTTTTCAAGAATCTTCTCATTTAGAGATTCAGCTTTTAGAAAGCCAACAGAAGGCATTAAAGGTTTTATGTGAAGATAGTGAATTCTCATAACACCCACTGTTTCCCACACAAAATCCCAGATGTAGCACTTCCAATGGCTCAGTTACAGTGGTCTTGAGGTGTCACCCAGTACCAGTGGGTGCTGCTGTCTGGATTCAGTTTGTGGGAAGATTTCACGAATGGCAAACATGGGAGGTGGTATGGGAAAATGTAAGGCCTTTAAAAAAAAGAGTTATCTTGAATGTAAAGTTTATTTTCCATTTAAATGAGAAGCCTTTTTTAGTAGTAACTGCATTATAATGCTCATCTAATAGCTGATATGATTTCTTCTGATTGAACTTTTTTTGGCACTTTTTCTCTGTGCTTCTTGACACTTGAATGTGATGCTTATCAGGTGCCTTCTTGGAAGCTGTCAAATCATTTAAATGTGTGTGAATCTGACATTTCAAGATGACAGTGTTCAACAAGTGCCTTGAAAGGAGGGGTTTAGGATGCTTGCTTTGATGGACACTATTCAGGTTGCTCAAAACAGAAGTTTTTGAGCACTTCAGGTTTTACAGACTTACTAGAACTCAATAAATGTAAAGGTTTTTAGATGGTCAGAAAAAGTGTCATTAGAAAGCTTAACTCATCCCTACAAATCAAGGTGCAACAAAGCACTCACAGTGAGATCTGAAAGTTGTTAATGGCATATAATAATACCCAGAAATTCTACTTCCCTCCCAATGCTAATTCTCCCACATATTGTCACCTCCAAGGAGTTTGTCACTTGGGTATTTTGCTATAAAATTGTAGGTTTTTCAAAGATTCTCTGAGCTGTTCTACTAACGGAAGAGCACTGCCTCTGGATTGCTATTCCTGTGGTGTTTTGCTCAGCTGACACTGAGCACACTCTGACAGCTGCTGGACTGGATGCCACAGAGTCCAGACCCAAGGGCAGGCCTGGCAAGCTCAGAGAGAGCAGGGCAGGGATCGTTCTCTCAATTTCCAAAAGAAAACGTGAACCGTGCAAATTGCCTGCAGTTGCAAAAGAGTCTGTGAGTGAGCCAAGTGCTGGTTCCAGACCCTGCGCAGCTCCGGGCGATGTTTCTGCCTCACAGCCCCTCTCCTTGCAGGCAGCTCCTCAGCACTGACCCATCTGCAGGAGGGCTGGGGGCCCTGCCACGTGTGCTACACGCTCCTCTCCACGTGTGCTCCGTGAACCGTGAGACTGAGCCTCTCCACAGGCCACAACAGGTAGCAGCAAACTGGGGACACAGTGCTTTACCTCCTGCTCACTTCCTTTCCAACCCTAACCCACACAGGACTGGGCAGATTGTAAGATATGCTGTTTGTGGATCCCTACAAAAGGCAATGTAATTTTTTTGGCTTGTTCTGATGGTGGAGGAGTGGAAAAAAATACCCAGATTTATCATGATTAGACTGCACTTCCATTAGCCTGTCCAGCATTTTCAGCTTGACAACAGACATTTCTCAAAACAAATGGAAGCAAATTTCAGCAGCCAGGAAGATGCACTGGTGCATGTTTAAAGTCTCTAAACAAAGTCAAGTGCTCAGTCCTGAGCTATATTTTAGGGAAAGTCCTGGTTGTGCCACAGTACATCCCAAGGCTTATATTACATCATGGGCACACTGGTTTCTTGCTTGTTGTTCTGCTTTGGCAGATAAAATAGTTATTATTGTTATTATTATTATTTTATTTTTAAGCTCAGTTTTACAGGCTCAGCTCTGGAGATGGGATGGAGACATGTAATTTTAATTTTGATAAGCAGTCACTCCTCTGGAGCCATTTCTTGAGGTGTGACTAATCTGGGGACTCTTCCCTAAAGGAATACTGGTTTTTTTTTTAAGAAACCCTGTCAAAGAGCAGTGTGAATATGAGAGTAATGGGCTCTGTAGCCACTGGTACCTGACCAGTGGCCAGGTGTGTGTAATTCTGTTAGCTTGGGAGCTCTTCTCATCTACTGCGGAAGGTCTCAGTCATGTAGAGAGTTTGGGCCCACCAAGACTTTGACTGATTTTACCCTAGCCACAACAGAATTATGATTTTTGCATGGTTACTGCAGGGTTTTTTTGCTGGATGAACAGCAGAACCACAGCCAGGAGAGAAGGGGACAAACCATATCAACCAGAATGAAAAACAGGCAGCAAAAGGTTTGTGTTTCCCTTTACCTTTCAGCATCTGCTCTGCTCAGTCACACAAAGCCCAGATGGCTCTAAATCCAGTTTGCAGATAAAAATGGTTACCCTTGCCAGAGTGAAATCTCTTTACCACAGAGATGTGTGTTTGCAGCTGTCAAGGACTTCCTGCCTCCTACTTGGGTAGGGAACAGACAAATCCTTGCACATGAGTTCAGGCACCTCTTGTTCAAGAGTTTCTGCTTCCTGTGGTGTTCTGCTAGCTGTGCCCTTTTACAGAGATCTCACCTCCTCAGGCCTAAAGAAATGACATGACATTTTTATATTCTAAATTTGTTTATTTTTTCTAGGATGAGACAACCCTGGCTCTCCTTGCTCCTTCCTCTTGCACACCATTCATTATTTCTCTGCAAAGCTTTGCCTGCTAGCAGCACTGTGCTGGCAGTTGTCCTCTCAGGGTTACCCAGCTCTACCTCTCTTTTTCTCTTTTCTTTAAAGAGAAAGAACGGGCTTTTTCTCTTTTATTTAAATCCTCCCACGTACCTTTGTTCTCCCTCATTCCAGTCCCTTGTTTCATGCAGTCTGACCCCCTGGTCACTGCTCTGTTCATCCTTCTTGAGCCAACTCCTTTGAAGAAGGATGGCTTTAACCAGGAGGAGTGGGGGCAGATTCTGAAAGTTTAGGTTCTGTTTCTTCCTCTGCTATGGATTTCCCATTTGACTTTGGACATGTAACTACATCCCCAAGCCTTTATCATCTCCTAGGAGGAGGGCTG
Source organism: Peucedramus taeniatus (assembly GCA_013400575.1). Lineage (NCBI taxonomy): Eukaryota > Metazoa > Chordata > Aves > Passeriformes > Fringillidae > Peucedramus > Peucedramus taeniatus. Next base: position 412,058 of record WBNO01019648.1, on the reverse strand, counting down.
GGAGGTGACAATGCCAATTTCTCCCTGTTCTTATGAATTCTCCTAGTTTGGTTGATAGTTCCCAGCTAGAGAAGCTTAAAACCTAATTAAACATGATCATTATCTCTTCTCATTTTTGTCTGTGCCCCAGACAGTCCCTGCTGGGTTCTGTCTAGGTTACTGTAATGCAAATAGTAAGTTCTAACTTGAAATGAAAAGCATTTACTAGAAACTGTTTTCTCCTTCAATAGCAACGCAAAAGCAGCAACTTGGGCTGAACCGTATTTTCTGTTTCAAGTGAAATTTGTTCTATACTTTTACCCCAGGAAAACAGCTTTGATTAATATTTCAAGCATTTTATAACACTAAAAGCCAAACAACAGGATAGAAAAGCTGATTATGCAGAAATGAAAGCCAAGCTACATCTAAAGGTCAGAAGGCAAATGTGCCTATGTCAAGCACTACATACCTTTTGGTTCTTGAACCTGGCAGCTGGAGGAAAATCAACATTGCACAAAAACCAATAATCCCTGTAACGAATCCTCTGTTTACTGGAAAACTCTTATGTAAGTGTTAACAGGTCAGGTGAAATCCTACATACTGTACATTTCTGCTTAGCACCATTCTAACAGGAATAAGGCAACATCAGTGGACAGCAATGGGATTTTTTCAATGTAAAGGCGCTTTTGTTTGGTCAGTGTCAATGTTTCCTACCAGACAAATGCCACAATTATGATTATTTCTACAAACAACACTCAGTAAAGAGACCAGGAGTTCAACTGAACCCTGGAAATCATGCTTTTAGGAAGACATTAATTCTGACTGCTATACGTGCATCTTTGACTGACCATCTGTAACTGTCTCCAGATTTACTGATTCAGGATGATATATATGCCTATGAATACTGTTTATGCAAAGAGAAGCTTCTTACATGGGTGCTTAAACCACTATGTAAAATTGAACAGCTACCAACTTGCATTCTGCAAATAAAATTAAAAACCCCACACACTTGCTAACCTTGTAGAGTTCAGGTATCTGCTCTAAATAGCACTAAGTACCTTATTATTTTAGGTGAAGCATAGATGTTCTCTGCCCAGAAGATCTTAAACAAAAGATGGGTGTGAATGACAGATCAAGAAACTTTCAGTTTGTAGAGGCAGCTCTGAATGCAGTAATAACTGCGATTCACAAAATGTGTCACCCAGGTATTCTCATCTGCTTTCTAGACACTGCCTCACCTTGATGCTTAAGATTATAAGGACTATAAAATTGACTTTGTTTCTTACAGGAGCAGAAAAGATGTACAACTAAGCCTGCTATACCATATTTCCATTACCAGTTCCTGATGGAGAGGCCTGGGGCTATCTAGTTGTGGACTTTAAGTGATGGTTCAACACTGTAGCAGTGCAGAAAACTAAGATTTAAGGTATTTCTGCTGATAAATATCACAGACTACACCACCTGCTGTTCGGTGAAGCAACATTAATATACAAGTTGTTAAATACTCCCTTACATCTTCTTGGTTTCTTTGGGTTTTTGAATTAAGAAGTTGATTTGGACTCCTCAGAAAGTTTAATGCCCAAGAGGATTTGTTATCTGAGCTGGGAAAAAGGTGCACAGGAACCCACTGCTCTTCTGAACCCACCAACCACCTCCTTACTGCTGATTTTGCAAGGTTTAACGTGTACTTGCTGCACATCCACGTGGAAGCAGAATTTGAACTCCTCTGGGTTTGTACACCTCACTCACAGATTTATTAGGACAATCATTTAATAGTCTCATTCTTCAGTGATCCTATTAACTTCCAAGTTTTGGTGTCTGTTCAGCTGTGCACAAAGAGCTGTTCTCAGAACTGTTTTCCTGATTAAAGATTAACAGTGCGATAAAAGAAGGAAACATGGGCATCCTTGGAGTTTGTTTCTTACATCAGCTGGGTTAAACCTTTACTATCTTTTCTCACTGTGTATCTTCTATCTGTGTTTGGCAATCAAATTCTGCACAGCTCCAGCACGTTTCCCCCAGTTTAGTCAAAACAAGAGGAAAACTTTCTGCCTTTTAAACTTTTAACTCTTCCACCCTGCACAAACAGCAACAGAAACCTGTAATAACTAACTAAGGCAAGTTGTATTAAAAACTTTCTTTACTATCTGTTGGATTAAAGAGTATTCTGTAAAAACAATGGAAACCACTGAGGTGTAGTTAACTGTATAACCACACTAATGTCTTTTGAAATGGAATAAGTGATATGCTTCCCAATAAACATCCTTCTTCCAAACAGATCCAGGCACGCAGCTCTGCTGTTTGCCACAAGCAGCAAATTGTGTATTAGTGGATAGCAGGATTCTTTCTAAATATATCATAATGTTAGATGAAACAGTTAATAGACAAATTGCAATTATGGTTAATAATTTTTAGACCACTTCCCTGACTTGTGTCTAAGCAATCAATCATCTCTGGTACTTTCAGCTCCAATAAGCTTACGTTAAATACTTCCCCTTTTATATATCCCACATCTGTACTCTATTACGTCTTGGTTATTTGTCATGATATATAATTATAATCATTTACAGTATGGAGCAGGATTTTAAGAGCATAGACAATAGTTGAAAGCATTAAGTCTTTTAACTTAATAGGAGTTGCTTTTGTTCTGCTGCAAGAATCACTCGTATTTACAGAAATGATTTGTCTCCTCAAAGTCAAGATGAGCATTGGAGAGAGAGCAAAGCCTGGCTTTCCCTGTGCCTTAGGCACAACCCAAATTTAGCTGATCCTGCATGAACAGCACAGTCCAAGCACTGTGCCCTGAGACAGCTCTGCAGCTCTGCTCACCCTCCTCTTTGCATGAGAAGTGGTAATTTATAGCCTGCCTAGACACTAGTCAATCAATACCCTCCAGCATGATTTCCATCTGGCTTTGCTTTGCTGTGCTCCCATCTTCTCTCTGCTTCAGGGATTCAGTAAAGAAACAAGTAGGACTGTATGTTCAGATGTTCCTGGGTCTGAGGTCTGACTAGTTTTTTATATGACTGTAGCAATAAGGAGCAGAGAATTGTGTTCTTTTGGGCAGGCAAGAAATCTAAGTCAGATCTGAATACTAAGTGATGTCTGCTCAAATAAACTGGAGCTTCCATCTGTGAACCAGAGGTCTGGGGGAAAAAAATAAAAAATTAATTATATTCTTCTTTCCAAGTGATCAAACTGTATATTTTCTCCTGAGAATATTCCAGGCCAGCACTGAAGCACTGACTTAATTCTGAATCTGCAATATTCAGTTGCTTAGAACAGCATCAAAAAGAACATAACTTTTTATCTCACTCATTAGCTGATGTGCTTTCTTTTTTTTTTTTAATTAAGGTTTTTGGTGGTCTCTGAAGAAATGCTTCATATTTGTGAAAGTGGGACACCAAAGGAACAAGGAGCACCAGAAAATACAGCAAAAAGACTTCAACCATTTAGTGACAGCTTCAAGACCTGAGCAACATTTAAAGGAGCCAGATGAATTAGAAGATTATAAAAGTATCTCGGCTTTCTCTGAAGCAGGTGATGGTGTGAAGGAGGTTATCTGGTGCTGTCATTATTAAGGGGGGCAATATCTCACTGCAAAAGAGGTGCTGAAGGTAGTGATTGTCCCTGGGGTAGGAGGAAAGGGAAGGCGTGCGTGCTCGCAGGCCGGTGCTAAGGCGCACACACCGCTGACAGGTGCGGTGTGAACGCGACACTTACTTGGAAACAAAAGTGAGACATTGGTGGAAAGTGAAAATGGAAAACTTTCCAGATGCCAGGTGGAAAATGATATTAAAGCTGTCAAAATAAGTCACAACAGAGACTGGGTTATCTCCTAGACTAACAGGAGTCATGTTCTGGAGGTTTCAACTACAAGGCAGAGTGTCATAAAGGAAACAATTCTGAGCACTGGAGGTTAAATTTGAACCTATTTGTTTTGGGGTTTTATGCTTTGGTCTCTTTATTTTTCCGTTTTCAAGTGCACTGCAGCATTCCTGATTTACTCTACAGTTTGTGGACAGGTCAAAAATGTGTAAATAAATCCCACTGTCACTACTTCATGTAGTTATCTATTCTGGGCCTAATTCCAAGCCCTGTTAAATTGATGGCAATCCTTCCATTGGCTTCGGAGGACTGCAGTTTAGAACCTGTGATGGAGGTGCAAAGCATCACCAGAGAGGATGGATAAACAGCCTCTGCAGTCATCCAAAGTGAATTTCTGAAACACAGTAAAGGAAGCAAACCTTGAACTACATTCAAGGTCAAATATGCTTTATGTATATGATAATGGAGCTTTTTAAAAAGTCAGCTCCACATAGCACGCATTAAACATCTTAAATATTATAAAATACATTATTCAGATTTAACACTGACAATCTGAACAGATAACACAGTATTTTACTTCTTAAAAAAATCAGCTGCACTGTTTATACTTGGGTGGAAAACCACAGATCAGAACAAAGTTTGCTGTGTTTCCTTAGTGCAGCCAAGGAAATTTACTCTGCTGATTGAGGATTTTACTTGTCCGTGTATTCACTTTCATGCACTGGTAGATTCTTATCAGCAATTTATCTGCAATTTTGTGGCTGAATTTTGTTTCTTTATGTAATGTTACTTTAGCACAAGAAAATGTGCCTACATCAAATTCCTTATGCTCCTTATGAAATACTCCTAACAAACAATAATTCATTTTGAACGTTTTCCACCCGAAGTATATTTATTACTTTAAATATAAAATACATCTCTATTCTTTTGTGATAGACTTTTCATGCAGGCTGTTGATGTGTTAGAAAGAACCAGACTCCCAGAGGAGTGGGTAGAAGCTTGATTGCAGCTAGAGATAGACAATGCAGCAGCAGCAGTAACTGGAGACTTCACACAACACACCCTAATGGCCATTATGGAACCGTTAACCTCTAGTGTGTCAAAACCTACTCAGAAACTGGATGAATTCATAGATTGCTGATCCAAGTAGTTCCTTTAAATTCAGCAAAATAATGAACTGAAGGGCTATCCTGCATTTGAGCTATACATCTTTGGAAATATCGGTTAATAATGGAAATAATGATAGACCTTTACTGTAGCTGCCTGGATGGTGCTGGTATTAATAATGCAGAAGTGCAAGGCAGGACAGCTCTTAGAAGTTGATGACTGCTGAAGTGCAGAAAACCTCATTAAAATAACTTAAAGGATGGTGTATTATTATAACAACTTTTTTCCTACAGTGCCCTTCAACTATCATAATTGCATAGTGTACGGAGCAACTTGAAAAGATTTAGAAATGTGTAAGAAGTAAAATCTCTGGCCACAGTTACTGGCAGCCTAATTATGTGAATATATTGTGTACTCTGCATCCTGTTCTTTAGTTTTGAGAGCCTTGGATTTGTGGATGATGAATAATGTGGTGTCTAACCAAAATATCAGCACTAAATTGCTGGAATAGATATTCAGCCTTAAATAATTGCTTTGGATTTGTGTTGATTCCAAGCAGTAGAATAGTTATGACTAACTCACTGTTGTTAGATGTAAACATGTTGTATTATTTTTTTGCATTTAAGATTTTACAGAACTGTGGATAGGAGTAGTTGATGTCAAGGGTGTTTATGGGATTTTAAGTTGATGTCTCTGAGGATGAGGTCTCATCTGAGGGTACTGCTCAAAGGCCAATGGTGTGGGCTGCTGTTTGTTACAGATATTTCATAAATGCCAGTTGTACTGGGTTACTTCCACAGAGAAGGAAAGCCACCGCTTGGTTTGGGGCGTTGATTATTGTTCAGTAATTCAGTTTAACAGGATCTGGACCACTCTGGGCTGCAGTCTGTGTGCAATGTACTGTACCCTGCAATGCACCGAGCTAATATTTAGAGGTAAAGCTCCAAATGTCTGCACTGGCATATAATAGAGTATTCAAAGTAAGTGGGTTTTATAAAATGCTTGATGGCTGGAAATTACTAGTCTAGAAGGGTACACAAGATTAAATGTTAAGTCACTCAAACCGTGCAAGTTTACCGCAAAGACATTTTCACAATGCCTTTGGAGAAAGAAGCATTTCAACTTGTTCTCACTGAATAACCAATCCTGGCCTAAGGTACAGTGTAACGATGCTTATACATCGCTCCGCTGCCTCTGCAAAGCCACTCGAGCCAATTTTGTACAACACTCGTGCGGCGGCAGCATCAGGCGGCCCTTCAGCGGCACTCCAGCACAGGGCTCCCGGCTGGAGGCTTTCCACCACAGAAACATGGCAAGTGCTTCAGATATTTCCCAAGTGGAGAAACTAATTGAGCTCATCCCCATGGTCTCCAGCCAAGTGGGAGCAGAAGGTTAAGGGCCTACAATTAAGGCTGAGAGATCTTCGTCTTCGCTCAGAGGGTGAGAAAACGGTGCTCTGACAGGACTTGCTGTGTGTGGGGACCAAGGAGCGCCACGCACCTGGTGCATTGGGAGGGAAACCTCCACAGGTTTGGGGCTTTGTGTTTTGTAGGGAATTAACAGGTGAGAACAGCTGTTCCCCAAAAGCTGCTACCCATGAGTGGGCTCCCACACCAGCCGCTGCTGAGGGAGTGGCACAAGGAGGCAGAGGGTGGCCGTGCCGAGGTGCACGGCAGGCACTGAGCCCCTTCCCTGCTGCCTCCCCTCCAGGGGCAGCCTGGGCACGATGGCCACAGCCCGTCCGGCCCAACAGCCCGGGGGGACCCAGCTCTGAGAGGGGCCTTGGGCCGGGGGAGCCACGGGCGAGGAGGAGGGCCGGGGCTGGTCCTGGATGCCCATGATTTTCCCTCGTGTTTAAACCTCGAACAGGATCGCTCAGCATCATGCCGGGCCTTAGGGCTGCAAGAGAACCAAGGCCGGCAGCAAGGGTGGAGAGGCCAGGCTGACCCGAGCGGAGGAGAGGAGCAGGGCCAGAGAGCGCAGAGCGAACGGGACACGCAGTGGCCCTGTACCCTGAGGAGGGGAAGAACGGGAGCCCACAGGCGGTGGTGTGTGAGGGGAGCCCACAGGCGATGGTGTGTGAGGGGAGCCCACAGGCGGTGGTGTGTGAGGGGAGCCCACAGGCNCCCACAGGCGGTTTGTGTTGAGGGGAGCCCACAGGCGATGGTGTGTGTTGAGGGGAGCCCACAGGCGGTTTGTGTTGAGGGGAGCCCACAGGCGATGGTGTGTGTTGAGGGGAGCCCACAGGCGGTTTGTGTTGAGGGGAGCCCACAGGCGATGGTGTGTGTTGAGGGGAGCCCACAGGCGGTTTGTGTTGAGGGGAGCCCACAGGCGATGGTGTGTGTTGAGGGGAGCCCACAGGCGGTTTGTGTTGAGGGGAGCCCACAGGCGATGGTGTGTGTTGAGGGGAGCCCACAGGCGGTTTGTGTTGAGGGGAGCCCACAGGCGATGGTGTGTGTTGAGGGGAGCCCACAGGCGATGGTGTGTGAGGGGAGCCCACAGGCGATGGTGTGTGTTGAGGGGAGCCCACAGGCGATGGTGTGTGTTGAGGGGAGCCCACAGGCGGTGTGTGTGAGGGGAGCCCACAGAGCCAGCCCGGGGGCGCTGCCCGGGCCAGGGGCGCTGCGGGCCCCCGGGCATGGCCCTGACCCTGCGGGACGACCCCTGCGTGTTCCATGACTTGGAGCTGGCACAGATCCACTTATTGCAAGAAGAAGGGCAAGAAAAGAGTGCAGAAAGCAAGGTGACAGAAAAACCACCAGACCTGCTCCTGATGGAGGTACAAGTTCTGGATAAGGTGGAATTAGAGATATGCTGTTCCCTGTTAGCTTCTACTATCACACCAATTTGGTTCTGACTAAAATATTAATATTATTTATTCAAATATGTTTGGTTTAAGTATCCAGTCCCCTGTGCATCTTTTTATAATTTCATCTCTTTTTTAAAAGGACAAACCAGAAGTTTAGACTATCTAGATTCAGACAATATTCTCTGAATCAAGATTATCAAGATGATATCAAGATGATATTTAACTGTTGAAATTCAGGCAAGTTTTTTATTTAGTTCACCAGTTTGGTGCTATTTGGTTTGATAGCCTGCATCTCTTTAGTGGCATTAAAGAATTTCCCTTTTTCTCCTTAATTCAATTAGTTCAATCCTGCAGTCATTGTTAAAGCTGGTTATGTAATACAGTCCCATTTCAAATTAATTTTATTAAAAAGAACATGCAAACACTACTGTTTTGTTCTGTGCTAGCTATTATATTTGTTTTACAATGAAATACTACATTTTCTTCTGATAAAATTCATGCATCACTAGGTAATTTCTGAGGTAGGTCATATTGCAATATTTGAGTCTAGCTAATGCAAGAATTATCACAACCTGGTTAATTGGTGTATGACAAAGAAGGCATTACAATTAGCCTGCAGAAATCCTACATTTGTTAAAAAACACAGCATACTTCTCATTTTCTTTTAAAAGGTAAACATACTGAAATTAAATTTTAAATATTTTCTTTAAAAAAATAAAGATATGGGTTTCTGTATTCTCAGTGCTGTAATCTTAAAATGATGCTCTGAAATTTTGTATAAAATTTTGAAGAGGGAGGGCATAATTTTAGTAATTATTCTTGCTTAATTGTAACTTACCAGTTAGGCTGCTGTATGCTGAATGCAAATTTTGTCCATCACATGTAAGACTGAAAATCAGAATGAATTGGTGGCTTGCATTTTGTTGACTGCTCAGTTGATTTGCCACTGGCAATTGCCTTTAATTGAGAAAGTTGTAAAACATATTCTTTTTTGAAATAGATTGACAGAGGTAATGATGCCATTGCATTTGAAAATACCTTCCAGCAACTGAGCCCATCTGAAGAGGGGGAAGAAAAGGAAGTTTTTTCCACTGTTGAGGAAACAAAGAGTCAGAGCTGTAAAGGGGATGATGATTTGTCAGACTTATTCAATGAAAGTAAAGAGCAGGAATATCCAACTGCATCAGAACAAACAGTTGTAAAAAATCTCAAGAATCTAAAATTTGAGGCTCGTGCTCCACATCAGGAAAAAGGTAAAAAGTTACTAATTTTCGTAGTTCATTTTTAGATAAGGCATGTTAAGTAACATTTTGAACTGAGGTTGAAGTTTTACATTAAATATTCAGAGTGGTAATTGTTTAGATTAGGTTAAGTCTTAAAATTCTGTGGAAATTTCAATACCTTCAGCCCTAAGTGCTTGAAGATCTTGTTCAGGCTGATGTCATCTGCCTTGTGTTCAGGAGAGACATTTTGGATGGCATTTAGAAATTAATGGTCTTTTGAACAGTGTGTGGTATTTGAAACCTCCAGGGAGATTTCAAAGTTAATATTGTATAAGTGCCTTTGAATAAACCTAGTAATTTATTTAGTGTCTTGATCCACTCATTCAGCTTCAAAATGTGCTTATTTGAGGGTTTATGGTTGAGCTTAGAGTGGTTCCACATTGCCAGCAGAGAGTGGTGGGCACTTATCAATCAATACCTGTCAGCAAAGCCTTTCCCAGAGCCTAAATAAGAGTAACAGAAAATGGCTGATTTAAAACGTTAGAAACCTAAAAGTATGTTACAGAAGTTAAGGACTGGCTCAGAAGAGAACAGATAAGCATCTGTTTCCCTAGAAACTGTGTGTGTACTGTAAAAATTGGATGACATCAATGATGTTGAGTCTGTAAATGTGTGTGTTGTATCTGGAAGTTAAGGTATCTTGGCTGGGGTTCTCTATGGATACTGTACAAATTGTTAATGTCCCCTGTTTCAGTTACAGCCTTTATAGGAAGCACATTTGAGCAGTTATAACAAAGCTAACAATGTTCCTTTGTGTGGGCATGAATCCACAATGAATAAATGACAATAAAGTGGTTTTGTTTGCTTTTACTGAAGTGTTATCTGCACATCTCTGTGTGGTATAAAGCGTTGTATAAAATGCATTTTGGTCTCAGCATGAAAATCATTACAGAGAGCACACTTGGGAGTTGAGACAACTGTTCTGGAAAGACTCTTCAAACATGACGTATTTGCCATTTCACAGTTTCAAATCTTCTTCATAACTGAAAGTGTTGCACATTTAATCTTAACTTGTTACTCTCAAAAGAAATTCATTACTCTTGTGCCCCAAACTTTATTCTATGACTTCTCCAAAGAACTGATTTTTTCCCCTCAAATTCAACCAGTAATTTTAAAGAGGCTTTTACATCATGATTTTTTTATATGCACTTTACAGATTCAGGAGCACCAGAAAGCTGGGAATAGCTTAACCTGCCATTTCCAATTCTTTGCATAAACTTAATAAGTGCTAATTGCACAGTTGTTATCAAGAAGTTTATTGCACAGGTTTTAAGTCTTGATGGTATTGAGAGAGGAAGTCTCATCATGTCCTGGAGGTGAGAGCAAGGGTAGGTTTCCTGACATTAGATTCTAAACTGTATCACTAACAAGTAACACAATTTTGGGGCAAATCACTTATGTCTTTATGAATCCTTTGATGTAGAAGTTTGAAGTGGTTTTACCCAGACTAGAGGGACTCCTTAAAATAAAATCAGTACCGTTTTTTGAAAAAGTCAAGTCATTCTTTTGTAGCATATACAATGTAAATGTCTTTGTTCCAACAGGAGAAAAAGAATGTTTCAACTGTTTTTTCTGCACGTTCACCTCAGTCAAGTTATCGAGTCTTAGGCATCATTTGAAAACCCGCTCGGATGAGAAACGTCACGTGTGTCACCTCTGCCCAAAGGCCTTCCGTACAGCAGCTCTGCTGCATAACCATGTGAACACACACACAGGTACCTAATGCTTGAAAATACTTTGTGTTACATACTGCCTTCAAAACTGAATTAGCACGCAAGTGGCTTTGCCTTAGAGCTGTGTTCTGTGATCATTTCATGCTCAGAAATTCCTCTGATTTTCTGTGGTGCTCCGCACTGAAAAGACACGGTCTGTAGTTAGGAACTCTGTGTGTGTGAATTTGTTTATTTTGTTAAGTACTATTCTAACAATTCTTGTCAGCTGAACAGTGACTTCAGCTGTGCTTCATTCCTACGTGCAGAATAGAATTTTCTGTGATGTTTTCATTTAGCTATATAAACATATGAAGCAAAGTGATAAATTGTGTTTATAATAAAATTACTGTGTACATATATATGGAAGAAATTCTCTACTGGGAGTGTGGTGAGGAACTGGCACAGGTTGCCCAGAGAATCTGTGGTTTCCCCATCCCTGGAAGTGCCCAAGGCCAGGTTGACCAGGGATGGGAGCAACCTGGGATAGTGGAAGGTGTCCCTGCCCATGGCAGGGGGCGGAACAAAATGAGCTTTAAGGTCCCTTCCAACCCAAATCATTCTATGATTTATTGTGTGTAAAAAATGAGAATATCAGAAAAGGTTCTCATAAAAAATTCTGCATGTTGATGTAAGGCAGACAAATCACATTGCTGTGGTGTTGGATAGAAGTCTCACGTGTATTGTTGCAGGGAATAAACCCCACAAATGCAGCGAGTGTGACACAGCCTTTGTGACTCGAGGGGAGCTTTCACGACACAGGAGGTACAAACACACTTTGGAGAAGCCTTTCAAGTGCACAATATGTGAATACTCCAGTGTAGAAGTAAGTACAGCCTTACTGAATCTTTTGGGAGGGTGTGAAGGCTTTCACGTGCCAAGATTTGGATGCACATACAATTTTTGCCTAGATTTTTAGCCATGAGAAGTCCAGACTCTGGCCCTCTGTGTTTATCTGTTATGGTACTGCAGTGTTACTGCAAGGGGGCTGATGGCTGCAACTTTGTGGTGCCATGCATTCATTTAATTTCCTTACATTTAATTTCATTACATTTCATTACATTTCATTTGTGTGCACATCTTTTCATCCCCATCATCCTGCAAAGAAGGAACAAATAACCTGAATTTCTGGAACCCTTATTTTGTCCATGTAGTATTTGCAAATGTGTTGCTCCAAATTAATATTCATACAATTATTTAGGGTTTTTTAACTAGTTGCATTGTAAGAGCTTTTTCTCTCTTGTAATGCTAAAATTGCTGCTAGACAATGTGTTTATGTGATTTTGGTCCTACAAAAACATTCTTGGTTCTAATTTACACTATGTTCCATATACTGTAGGACAATACTAGCTAATGTCTAGAAAGAAGTTCGTGTATTGTGTTTATATACTTGATGATGTATTGTTTTTTTCCAGGACTAGAATTTTCTTCATCAAGAATAAAATACCTTAGAGTCTGCTTAAGGGTGCACTTGGAAATTGCAATTGAATTAGGTACACAGGCTTTCAGAAATGCACCTGTGATTGAATCACTGTCACAGTTTAGTGGATGTTCAATATCTGAATTTGTGCTGTGTCCAGATCTAAAGCTGTAAGCAATCCTGAACTTTATTCCATGCACCTTATCTTAATAATTAGATTTTTGATAGCTTGCATCTTAAAAAACCCTGACAGCTGATACTAAATTACCCTATTCTTTCCCTTGTTTCAATAAGGAGCTATTCAGCATTCACTGCTGTTACAGAACTCACATTCCTGTAAGCTTTACCTGAATGAGGAAACTGAAAGAGCTCTCCAGTACTGCCATGCAAATTATTTGACTTTTGTGTATCAAAGGTTGGCAGTCATGTTTAATTTTATTTAAGTGAATAGTAGTGTAGATTTGAAAGAATCTAGGAGTGAATTCATTCATTGTGTTCATAAATGGAGGACCTGAACATTTGATAACTCCTAATCACATACCTTCAATATTTATGTAGAACATATCAGAAAAACAGCATTAAAAAAGTAGAATTGAATTAAAGTTTGTAATTAAGGTGCTTCATTGGGACTTGAAGGTGAATAGACTCTGAATAATGAGTTTGGTCTTTCATTTATTTTCCTGAGTATTTTCAAAAAATTTTATGTTTGGTATATCAAAGTAGCTTTTGTTTTTATTATAAAATTTCCCATTTTACTAACGTGGACATCAAATATGGAAGTAAGATAATATGGGGAAAGAGGGCAGAAGTGTCCTAAAACCACAACAGGCTGATTGTGCAGGGAAAAACACAGATGTGAGAGTGTTAATTCTGGGATTAATGCAATGTTTTAAATTGCAATAGGTGCAGTATGTAAAATACCTAATATTTTAATTAAATATATCTCTAATGTGGATGTTACTTTAAAAAATCTCTCATTTTTGTCTGAGGCCAGCAAGATGAGACGCCGCGTTCGCTCGCACACGGGCGAGCGGCCCTACCCCTGTCACCTGTGCAGCTATGCCAGCAAAGATGCCTACAAACTGAAAAGGCACATGTTAACTCACACAGGTAGGATTCTGGGCTAATGATCAAGTCCAGGGCCTCAGCTCCTTAATATTCATAGGGTTAAAGCAATCTCATTTCAGCCTCAAAATTAGCCCTTTTTTAATTTGTGATTTGGAGTAAAAACATGTTCTCTTTCAGTGTTCTGGATTTGGCAGTTGGAATCCCAGTAGTTAGTCTTGCTGTTCCTCCTAAACTTTTTTTATATTAAAAAAGATTTCATTTTCTGTGGGTCAAGATGTCACTTCAATTTCTCAATCAGTTGATTTTACATGGAGAGGTAGGTATCTATGAGAGATTTTTAAATATCTGTTCAGAACATGGATTTTGTTGTGAACCCGGATTGCCAGCAACTAATTTGGTCAACAAATAATTAAATTGCTTTAATATTGGAAGCAGTGTGTTCTTGTCATAACTCTGTAACATGCAAGTCATCTCAGGGGCAGTGGGTATCAATCCTGTACTTCAGGGTTTAACTTGGCTCAATTATGATGTGTAATTTGTGCTCTGATTAATGTTTTAGGTTGAATCAGAGTGTGACAGCATGCTTTGAATCAAATTTTCCAAATATCCCCACTTGTCACGCATTGGTTCATATCTTGAGACAGTTTGGTGCAATTAAACTGAATTATTTTTTTATGAGAGTCAACCACAAGAGTTCAACTGGAAGAGTTCAAGAGTGTTACCCACTACTTCTTCCACAGAACCAGTCTGGAGCTGGTTCAAAGCTGTGCCAGTTGTCAGTGTTGATGTAATTTTTAATGATAGTCACACCTGATGAGGCTTTTTGGGGAAGGAAGGCAAGAAAATAATTTCTTAATTTCCCTTCCCACCATTATCAATGGCTGGCAGAGTGTCACTATTATGTTTTACTGCTGTTGACTTTGTCTCCTTGCAGATTTGAAGATAATTCTGCGTTTTTGTACATGAAATATTCAAGGAAGAATAGATGATAATTAAAATAATTCCTGTTGCTAGTTCAGAATTATATGAATGGCTTTATGCTTCAGCAGTTTGACTTGTGGACTCAGAACGCCAAGATTTTATGTTGCAATCAGTTATGTAAACTTCTGGAGACTTGTTTGGCCTTTTGTGCACTCTCAACTAATATTAACTTTTGGTTGATCTGGAGACTGTTGCTATTAGAACATGGATGTTGAATTCTGTGGGAATTTGAATTTATATTAAATAAGTAGAGTTTCTAAGCATATGTTATTTTAATTTCTTTTTAATAGGTGAAAAACGCTATGAATGTTATGTTTGCCAAGCCAGATTCACTCAAAGTGGTACCATGAAAATCCATGTGTTACAGAAGCATGGAGAAAATGTGCCAAAACACCAATGTCCACACTGTAGTACTTTCCTTTCCCGAAAAAGTGATTTGAGTGAGTTGAAAGGAAAACACTGACAACAAAATGTGGAGATAAGTAGAGGTGAAATCTCTAATTTTCACAAAATTTCACCAAATATGTTATAGCTGACTTCATATTATCACAGAATATTTTAACTAAAATGTATTTGTAGTTTTACAGGTAAATTCCTCCTGCAAGGAGATGTGGTGACATCTTGTGGTTGATATTTTAATTTGTTTAAAATGCAAAGTAGCAAATATTTAGCTTTTTCTTTTCTTATTATTTGCTTGTTACCTGTGGCACTGTGACCTTCTGTTTTTTTCAGAAGAAGTATTGGTGGCAATAGAGCTGACCAGTAACAAAAAAACCTATAAAGAATTTTAAGTTTCCAGAAATACATAAAAATTCTGTGTTAAAACTGGATTTTTTTTTTGAAGTATTTGATTTGTTAAACGATTTCCACTGAAATCAGTGAGATTCAGGCTTATAATGGCTTGATTTATTTGGGAAGTTACAACATCTTGCTGCAGCTTTTGTTTAATATTAAACTAATTTGTCTATATTACCCCTACTGCAGAGAGCACGGAAGGTTCTTTTGTGTTTTCCTCTACAAGATTTGCATTACCCAGGGCTATACACAGCCCAGCTCTTGTCCAAAACTCTGAAAATAAAAACCTTGCCAATAAGATGAGTTGTTTTAAATAACTGTCCAGGTGTCCACCTGAGGAATCTGCATTCCTACATGGAAGAGGCAGTGAAGTGCAGGGACTGTGAGGCAGCTTTCCACGAGCGCTACGCCTTCCTTCAGCACAGGAAGACTCACAGGAGTGAGAAAAGATTTGGGTGTGCTCAGTGCAGCTGCACATGTAACCAGGTATTTCAGTTCCTGGGAAAATACTGCTCACTCTGGTGGTGGTGTTGTGAGGCACAGTTGGTTTAGTGTTATAGTTACCTTAAGAAAATAAAAACTTTTGTTACTGCAGTCCAGCTGAAATTGTGTAGTGGTGCTTATTTCCAGGGTAAATCTTTCACAAATTGAAATTGATATGCTGGAAAGATGAGTCTGTCTTCTTGATAAATGTTTTGTACGTGGACTGCTTAGAAGCATGAAGTAATAGCAGTCACTTTCAGGGATGTTGTGATAAAGAACAAAATGTAGCATTTGAGCCTGAAATGTGGTTTTCAGTGGTGATGCAGAATAAATTCAGTCTGAACTGAAAAAATTTATTTTAAACAGTACTTTTAGGATAGCTAGGACCCATTCAGCAAGGAATGTAAGAAATTATTATTCACTTCAAAACCATATGCAATGAGGAAATATTCTCATTTTGGGTTAACTGTGCACACTTTAAAGTAAATGTGACCCTTTTTCCACATATAGATTTTACATGTAAAACTTTATTGCTTATCCAGGAACTAGAAAATGATAAATTTTATTTCATACCTACCAAATGGCAATGTTCTTTTACAGCAGAATTTTAATATGTATTCTGGAAAATCTTCAGGAGTTTTATGGAAGTTGTTAACTGTCAGTCTTCCACTTAGTGTTCCAGAATTTGTCTGTCAGAGCCATATTTGCTTTGTGTCTGTTAAATTGCTTACATAGATTAATATTTGATTGATATATTTGTTCTTCATTATGCTAACAGAATAATATATGTAAGCATGCTGAAAATTGTGGATTGGTGAGGGCAAAAACTGCTGCACCCAGAAAAGAAAGCAAAGGCAGAAATAAAATCCATGAGAACCCGAAGCGTGCAAAGCCAGAAGGTAATCAGTGACTAAGTTAGGATTTAATCATGTAAATTAGAATCAAGACTAAAAGGCTAAGGCATTGAATCTTCCCTGCTGCTTAATTGCTGTTTCACAGTGGAGCTAATAATGGAAGAATACTTCAGAATAGGCTTTGTGTGTCAGAAATTCTTGTCATGTGGGTTGGGTCACTGCACGGGTACCATCCTGGGCTGTTCCCTGCTCCTGCAGTCGAGTTCCTAAACTCCCTTCTTAGCAATGCTTTCAGATGATTTTTGTGGAGTAAGAGACAAAAATGGAGCTACACCTTAGGCCTAGGTGTCCCTAAACCTCACCCTTTGTATCAGATTGTATCTGCACTGAGAGAAAATTTGACATGGTGAGAGGAAGAAATGTTGGAGCTTTTCTGAATCTAATGAATATATATCAGCAGCTGAGTTTACATTAGCATTGACACTTCTGTTTTCACTGGTGAGACTGTAATGGTATGGTTAGAGAGAAGTGTTACAGCTGCAGTGTTTATGTTTTTGCAGTAATTAGATTTTGCTGCTTATTAATGTTTTCCTACACGCAAACAATTTCTTTTTGGTATCTTGTAAATACCTTCATCTGAAAGCTTGATTTTCTAGAGCTGTGATAATGTATCTTCAGATGTTGTTCATGCAAATATTCAGCTCATTAATTGACTCACACAAAACCTAAAAATATCTGTGCTGTTCCAGAAGGTTTTTCCCCAAAACTGACATTTGCAAGTATTTATATATCACTGTCCACTTCTTGCACAACTTGAAGGGGCCTGTGGGATGCTCAGTGTGGCTTTGCAGATGATGACTTGTGAGACTGGGTCTGTCAGTGATTTGCTGTTGCTAATGATTAAAAAAGAAAAAGGATGCATATGATAATTAAATTTCCAGTTTAAAAATGCTTACTTTTCCTCTGATGAGAATACCAAACTCAGTAACATGGCTTGTAATGTAATATTCAACAGAGGATATATTCATCCCCCAAGTAAAGTGCAAGATAAAAGATGTGCTGTAGTTACATATTGGCAGCATTTTCTCCACTAAATTAAATTGCATACTTGTTAAATTTACTGAAATATTTACTTGTCTTTCTGGTTAATCATCCCAATATTTAATTTTTTTTTTTTCAAAGTTGCCCTGAAATTATTCCCAGATGACTGTACTGTGAAAAATGAACATTGTGCCAGTGAGATTGTTCCTGTTTTAGATGGGGCAGAAACAACAACTCCAAGGGAACACAGAACAGAAGCAACTCATTAAATGGATCCTCAGCATGATGGACAAATAATGCACAGACAGACTGATCTTCCTTGTTCTCAGTAGCTGAAGCTGAGCAGTTCAAAGTGTGGAGCTGCCTCCAGTTAGAAAGGTGGAAAAGATGCTGGTTGGAAGCTGTTGAAGCCTTCAGTGCTCATGTTTCTTCTTGCTGCAGTTTCTACTGTGTAACCTAAATACCATTGCAAAGTGTGAAAGTTAGAGGCAACTTTCACCTGGTTTATTACACACAGGTAATAACAGAATGGCAAAAAGCAGCTAATTTCAGAGTTATTTATTAAAGAATGGATGTTTTTTTTCCCCTTGCATTTGTTTTTCTCCAGCTTTACTAGCAGAATTGCAGAGTGATCTGAGGGAAATTTATCCCTCAGTATCACTGAGAGCTGCCTGAATTTCAGTGCTTATACTTTGCTGAGGTAAGCACATGAAAGGCAATGATTTTTTAGTACAAGGTACATTTACTAAATCTCCTTTCTGCAAACACTTTAGTTTCTAATCGAATTCATGATGCAATAGAATTCATGACACAATTTTGTGGAAAAGCACCATTTTTTTATGCCTCATACTACTGATAATTAGAAACTAATCTTTTGTGTGAGTTTTTCTCAGCTCAGTTAGCTGGGCAGACAGAACTGCATGGCAAAAATGAAGCAGGACCAGGGTGGCAGAGAATAGTGGAGGACCCCCACATTCTGGGAATGTAAAACTTTCTGTGACCTTAAGCTGATTCTTTTTTGAGTGCAGGTGGGATCTCTTTTCTTTAACCAGCCTTGCAAGTGTTCCCATGTAAGTTTATGATTCTCCATTTAGCACCAGATCCAAACCACACCCACGACTTTGATTTTAATTAGATCTTCAATAAAGCACAACTGTGTTATTTAGGAAAGTTCATGTTTATAGTATACTTAAAAATCAGAAAATAATTTAACTGTCAAATACAATTCTCTAACTTTCCTTAGGTTATAAGAACTACTGGGTCTAACTCTTAGTAATTACCAGAGTCATTACAAGTAAGTACTATTAATTTTTATGATTCATTACAATGATCACAATTGCCATTTATGCACTGTTCACACATTTTTTTGTCATTTATAATTAATACTTGGAAGCCTCATAAAATCTTAAATACTTTTTAAATATTCATCTTTAATGCTGCTGTTCTTATGTTACATTTCATTATAAATAAGCACCAGCATAACTTAAAAATATTAATAATATTAGGTCATGTAACGACTGAATTTAATTGAAATGCCAAACCCTCATCCCAATTTCAAGATTAACATCTGTGTTTCACTTCATTATGGTGTGGAATTTGAGCAGTATTAAATGGTTTGGGTTTGCAGGTTGGGCAGGCTGTGGTTGCAGGTTCTGCTGATGTGCTCAGGGACAGAGGATTCCTGTGCTGTGCACCCCAGGTGAGCTGCAGGCTCACAGCAACCGCAACTTTTAACTTTTTTCACTTTGAAAAATGAAACAATGAAACTTTAAGTTTTTGCCAGTGAGTTTATTAACACAGCACCTTTATCCTGTACTGGGTAACATGTTTGCATGCCTGTTCTAGGGTAACTTCTTTAGTTCAGCAGCTGTTCTGTGACCCAAAGCAGTGCCAGGAGCTTTGTGCCACGCAGTGTCCCCAGTATCTCCGAGCAGATAAGGGAGGATGTTGGGATTAGCAGGAGATAATTGCACTCTTACAGTAAATAATCCCATTTATAGAGACCACACCAAAAGCCTCACCACAGCCTTCGTCAATCATCTCAGTCAAACACATGAACAGGAATTACCACTTTGGTTACAGAAACCTCCTTCAGTTTTGTAGCAAACCCTGAAAAGTCAGAGGGCTTGAATTCATTTAAATTCCTCATTGATTTTGTCCTCCATTACAGGGCTGTTACTTCAGTGTTTATAAAGTTTCATATTGATTCCTCTGTGTCTGTTTTCATGCTGGTAAAATTTCAGGGAGTTCATTTGTTCTTACAAGTGACAGGACTTAGGAATACTTTTGTTCATTATAATTGCTTAAATAATATTGTTAACTTTATTCTTGTTGAGCTGTTTCCATTTGTGTTATAAATTTTAAGCAGCAGATTGCTTGGTTAAAATTAATTTTAGAAGTTGTTTAAATTCCTTGATCAATTTGCTGAATATATATTGTTCATTTGAATTGTTAATAACAAAGCTGACTCATTCTGTGCTGACATCTAAAAATCAGACTACATAGAGTGGAATGTGAATGTAGTAATAAAAGATATTTTTATCTCTGAACTTTCAAATTATTATTTCAGTAGTTAGAAGCTATAAATGTGTCATTTTGGAAATCAAGAAAAAAATGCTTTGACCTCCTCAGGAGCCATTCCTAGTGGCCTTATGCTTTTTAACAGCAGTGATTGTTCTTCATGATTAAGAGTTTGCATAACTATGCAAATGCAAATATTTGCATCACTATTCTGATTTATATTTTGCAAAGATAATTTAATTTCATTATATTACTCACATATTTTAGACCAGTAGATATTAATATCTTTTAAAGCAATACATATTCTGAACAGATGCCAAATTTAAAATATTTTAATTTACTAATTGTAGAGGAGTTGTTAAATACACAGGAATTATTCATGTCTGAAACAGATAATACTGGAGTGTTCTGTAGCATTGTGTAACAGTGTTCTGAGATAATTCAGTTATTTGGGAAAGAAGAGGAAACTTGCATTCCAAGTTTCCTCTGCAAGCTGAAATTCTGTGCTTTAAATAGTTAATGTGTGAGGAGATACAGTTTTGCACAGACCCAGCTGATAAAATGCAGAGAAAGAGTAAAACCAGGCCTTTGGATACATTTTTTTACTATTTAGGCTCTGTAATAAAACAGACTTGACACAGGAGTAGCTTCGATGATGCTGAAATGTGACGTGACCTCGTGGAAGTGATGTGTCAATTAGAATGAATTGCACCCTGAAATTTGGAAGAATTGACCTAAAAAGAATCCTGGACTCTGCCAAGGGGATGAGAAGGAGCCACATCTGGAAGTTGGCTCTGGTGTTCCTGCAGGAATTGCTGCAGGAATTCAGGGACAGTGCTGGTCCGAGAGCGGTCATTTCTGGCCGTGGTCACTCCCAGTGGGGGTCCAGGATCGGTCATTGCTGGCCATGGTCATTCCCAGGTCTGGGATCGGTCATTCCTGGCCCTGGTTGTTCCTGGGTCCCGGACTGATCATTCCTGGCCGTGGTCATTCCCAGGTCCCGGAGTGGTCATTCCTGGCCGTGGTCATTCCCGGGCCCAGGATTGGTCATTCCTGGCCCTGATCATTCCCGGTGGGGGTCCAGGATCGGTCATTCCTGGCCCTGGTCATTCCTGGGTCCCGGAGTGATCATTCCTGGCCGTGGTCATTCCCTGGTCCCGGAGTGGTCATTCCTGGCCGTGGTCATTCCCGGGCCCAGGATTGGTCATTCCTGGCCCTGATCATTCCCGGTGGGGGTCCAGGATCGGTCATTCCTGGCCCTGGTCATTCCTGGGTCCCGGAGTGATCATTCCTGGCCGTGGTCATTCCCTGGTCCCGGAGCGGTCATTCCTGGCCGTGGTCATTCCTGGCCGTGGTCATTCCCGGCGCTGCCCGCAGGTGGCAGCACGGCGCCGCCGCGGGCTCGCCATGGCGGCCGCTCCGAGTGCCGGAATTGCCGTCTCCCTTTGCCTCGTCCCTTCGGCCGTGTCCAGGCGATATTAAAAGAGCTCTTTCTTTCCCTTAGCAGGTTCCCAATCCTAATGTCACTACAGACTGTTGTCACCCCATCCGGGAGAGAGGAAGGGGAGTGCGCTGCCGCCTTGTCTTCTGCTGAAGCCCAGCTGGGAGGGGATGGGGCTGCCTTGCTGTGCCTGGAATGGGAATTTTCTCCCGGTGGGACTGACAGAGGCTCAGCTGGTCCCTGCACGTCCATGGACTGTGACACCTCCTCAGCCCTGCTCATGTCTTTGCTGTGGTTTTGTTTCCCTTTGGCTGAGTTGGCTCTGTGGAAGGTCAGGTCAGTGGCACCAGTGCAAGGCAGGGAGCCTGCACTAGGGCACGTTAATATATTTTCTGTTGCTGATAAATCCTTTTAACATATCAAGAAAGTTACTGTTTGTTGATAATTTAAGCAGCTTATCTAAGAAATCCTTACTTAAAGAGACGTTAGGGCTTTTAACAAGCAATACATTTGTTAGGTAAATTTTAAAAAGTCCTTTAAGGTGAGGTGAAGTGGGCACACAAGCCATGAGGAGTGAGCTGCCCCTTTGATAAAGGAGGAGCTGGTCAAATCCAGTAGGTTTCTGTTATACGTTCTCCAAGGTAAGTGTTGACACAACAACGTGGAAATGGTGCCCAGTCAGCATCACCACAAGGACTGGGACTTCTCATGCTGTGATGTAACATTTTACCATGAGGTGGTCTTTACTCACTGTCTAAGCATTATTCTTGTTCAGCATACAAGGAACTGATGGATTTCCAGCTGATTTCCATTTTTGTGACTGTTCCAAGAAATTTTCTTGAATTGTCATCTTAACGTTCCTGCCATCCTCTCCTTTGTATCCAAACTAGTCTCTTTCCTGTCTTTCAAATCTTTTTGCTGACTGCTGAGTCTGGATCAGGGAAACATGTCTGCTGCCTGTCGGCACATTCCTGGAGATCCTTGCCATGGTCACTTTTTTGTTAGTTACATGAATTCGGTTATTTAACAACCTCACAACTTTACTGCAAAGATAAGTGACAAAAAAATTAACAGATGGGAGTGTAATTGTTGTTGTGAGGAAGCCTCTCTGTCTCTCAGCCATAGCTGTGTTGTCTCCATTGTACGGATGAGAAAGATGACACACAGAACAAAATGAATCTCTGATTTAATCCTCTTGCTTTCAGGAGCAATGAAACCCACAGTGTGCTCTGCTTGTTCCTACTTCAATCTCACTGAACCAGAAATAGAAACCTGGGGTGCTGCAGCATGTGATGATTAAGTTACATTAGCAGAAGGTAGTGAGCAAATAGGCAAGGACCTAAAGACACAAAGCTAGTGCTGTTAATCACTTCCAGAGACATTAAAATCAGAATATTAAAGCTGAAATAACATTTATAACTTCTTAAAGGTCAGTGCTTAAGCTGATAGGAAGGCACTGTGGCAGCATGACTAACAGCCATGGGCACGAGTGGTGAGCAGCATCCTGGACGAGCAATCTGGTGGTAATTGGGAGGTCCAAAAAGGAGACACAGACCCCGTAGTCTCAAGGCCTTTCTAAAGTAGGAAGAGTGAAATGAAAAACATTTTCCTTTGGTACAAACCTTAGAGGCCCCTTTTGCTGTGTTTCCCCCTGAATGCAAGCTCACTCCTAATGGGTGACTGAATTATGGCTGACAGGTTGTGGATGGCTCCAGCAGTAACTTCCACTCTGTTTAAAATCTCGGTTTTGTTTTGCTTAAGAAACTGGATGTGCATTTGAAAGCAATTTGCATTAATAAAGTATGTCTTCAGGCAAACAGCATTCCCTGTTTTAAACAGCTTTTAAACTTTTAAACAGCCCAGCTATTGTTTGAAGTCAGTCTCAGAAACAGCTGGGCTCTGTCTGGCGTTAGGGGTGTGAGCATTACAAAATGGGAAAGCATTTTTGGACAGTTTTGGTTCAATCTGTTTTCACTTTGAATTGGCACTTGGCAATGAAGAATTTCGTTTCTATCTCCTTTGGTAGCTGACTGTTTGAGTTGCCTCTCTAAATTATTTTAACTTCTGGGGTTATTTTTTTTCCCCAGATAGAATTATTGTTGGTTCTATCCCTGCCCTGTCCACATAACACCATTTACAGCTAATGGAAGGAATGCAAAGGAGTGACACTGCTGATTGCCTCGATAAGAAAGAGACTGGCTTTTATTACCAACTAATTAAATGGTAGGTAGCAGCTAATGGTGATTATAATTAAGCCTGGAACTGACATCTTTTTTCTGGGAGAGCTGAGAGAACTAAGTTGAAATCCCTTTATGGCAAAGGTGATTTTTTGTTCTCTTCTAGGAACTGATCAACTGTTTCACTGCAAAGTGAAAGTTGTGAAGCTGTTTATTGTTGGTATTTGCCAATCCCATTTTAAACATCCTGCTGCTTGAAGGGAGTTGTTTGTGCTTTCATCATTTAGCTTTACTGACTGTGAACTGAAACTGTTTAATTTTACACGAGCTGTACCCTCCAGGCCATGTCCTCTGACAAAACTTTTGCAGTTTTGCTTCAGTAAAATTTGTGGGATAATAAATGTCATAATAGTGTTAGGCTAAGACTGTGCTCCATCTTTGCAGAGGTGTAAGCTTATAGTAAATACAGCTAGATGGTGAATTCATTCTAGTTAGATGCAAAGTGAGACAGCTGTGTCTTCTATTGGGCCAAACTTCCAAGAAGTGATGCACAACCAACAAAACCCACCTTTTAACATCAGGCAATGCACCTGTACTTTCAGGTAGCACCACAAAAAAGTGATATTTTATATCACTAAATGATACTTTATTTCACAAAATGATATTTTATTTCACAAAGTGATATTCTTCTGTTTCCTCCCAATGCCTGTGAGGGATGCAGAGTGTGCAGGGTGCTGTGGTTCCTCCTGCCAGGGCTGCAGGAGGGCACCGTGGGCCAGGCTGTGCCTCGGGGGGTTCCCCCCTCTCAGAAGCAGCTGATGAGTGGAAACAATAAAACTGCTTTCCCCATCTGTGATGAAGACTGACAGTTCGTAGGGGATGAGTCAAAGGTCGCTGATGAGAAGATCCATCCAGATAATTGCTGTAATTGCACCCTGAGGATGCAGCTCCTCTCACAGAGCATCAGGCAGTGACTGCTGGTAAATCTATACTTGGCAGTGAACTTCATCCTCTGCCCTAAATCAAAGAAGTTCCTTCATGAGATATAAATGGAAAAAGCTATTTTGATTTTTTCCCCCTCAATCTAACCGTGTTTTCTCCTGTTGGCAGGTGATTAGGAAATGGCTGCATTCTGAAATAGGGAAGTAATTGTGATTTAAACATAAAATTACCATTTAGTGTTAAACTCTTTGATGAATACACAAGCTGTTGTTACTTCACAAGTATCAATAAGCAGCATGAATGAGTATACATAATTCATAATATTTAACTTGAAAGTGCATCTTTGTCTTACAATGATTGATTCATTTTTCTAGAGTTTGTCCAGTGACTTTATCACAATTTAATACAAAAAGCTTTTCTTTTGGAGAGTGAACAGTAACAGGACACAAGCAACAGCCCTGACACAAAATTAGCTTTTTTCACACCCCTTCACAAGGCCCAGAAATCCCAAAGCTTTTTGGCTGCATTGCTGAATGAAAATAGGGAAATAACACCATTATCAATCAGTCAGCCCTTAGCACTTAGGACTTCATTATATGAAGAATGAGAAATACTCAATAGAGGTTGTGCTCAGTAAGAAGGAATTGAAAAGGCAGGAGCTACCTCAAATACAACAATCAGATTGTGTTTTTTTACCTCAAGCTGTCTGAATGTTGTGTTTAACACAACATATTTTTATACATAACATTACATAACATATACATTTTATACATAACATATTTTGTGTATAATACAAAACACTTCCTATTTTATTGGACTGTTTCTTTTGCCCATAGGGGAATTTTTCATTTACCAGAGAGGCCCAAGGGATGGGAAGCAAAATGTTTGTTTTTGCAAGAAGCTGCTGAGTTTGTTTTCTGCCAAAGCTCCACAAAGGATCGCAGTTACCCAACCTCTGGTGGGGAAGGTGAGTGAGCACCCAGCATTCCAGGAGCCTGGTTCTGAGCAGCATTTTCACTCCCTCTCAGGCTGTGTGTGCCATGTCTCAGCTTTCTGTGCTTCCAGAAGCTGACAGAATGAAGAAGTGCAGGGTAGCCCAGCACTGCTCTGAACAAAGGTTGGTTCCTCTCTGATGCTCTCTGGGGCTGCTTTGCAGGTTCAGGCATGTTCCTTCAGACCCACACTGACACAAAGGCAGGGCAGAAGAACATTTTCTGGAAGCTGCTTTAGTGGTTTTTAATCTGCTGGTATTTCCTCCTTCCTGCATTTTTCTGTATCAGCTCCAAGCAAGTGTGATGGGGAAGAGCTGTCTCTAAACTACACCCTGGTGAAGGGATAGCAACAAAGCTTTGCTCTCCTGTTACAATTTATGCAGTCAAGTTTCTTTTTTATTCAGTGAAATTGCTGGGGTTTTCCACCCTGATGAAAGCTGTGCTGTCAGAGACATAATGGTTTTACATCATATACCTCTCCTGCAAGTGTTAATTTAAACTTGTCTTTACTATTATGAAATAAGTAGGTAGTAGCATGGTCTTGTGCCAGCACAAATTAGTACATTTATAATTAGATTAGTACAAATTGTTTATAGGTTTCAGACTCCACTTAGTATATGCATGCAGTCTGAAAAATTGCTTTCTTTGGTGGAAATTCCTTTGAAATAACAAATGTGTGGCTCAGAATAGAATTTTACATTTTTTACATTAGTTCAATAGCAACTATAATCTGATCCTCTGGTCATTTGGTTTATGCCTTTTGCCACTTATTCATCAAAACAGAAAACAGTATCTTGTGCCTCCCAGAGATCTTGGTATTTACCTATGATTCATTCAATGTCTATAGTTCAGATATACTCTTGGAAGTTCCCCTGAAGCTCTTGCTCGTGGGAAACCAACAGACTTACACCAAACACATCTGTCACTACTAAAAGCTATTTGATAAGAGACTTGGGAAAAAATCTTCTTAAAATACAGCAGAAAAGAACTGCAAAATCCAGAGTTCTCGAGTCAACTGCTGCACAGGAGCTCTCTCAGCTATTTTTGCTGGAGTGCTTTGGGTAGAAGACAAACATGGTCAAATTGGCTAAAATGCTGGAAGTTCAGTCAAGGATACTGCCTTAAATAGTTCACCCAGAAAGGGCTTCTTAGGGCAGCCCCTTCAGAATTCCAATGGCAGTTGCAATTTCTAATAAGTAAATATCAAATATAGTAATTTTTCTGTGAATTTGTTTTAGGAGGGATTATTAGAATATTTTGAGGTCAAATTCAGCCCTCCTAACTTTGAAATACTGACTAGGAAAAATATATATCTGAGAGTAGACCTTGATTAATACTGTTGTTTTCCTATTCTTGGCTTAATTTTTTTGCCATTCATGGCTATAGGTCACAGAGCTGGAGGAAAGAAAGTATGTAACAAGATGCTAAAATTTAGAGGAAAATGTGTTCACTGTTAACCTCCTTTTTCTGTGCAGTGGTTTTTACTTCTTGCCAAATATCTGCTATTTGACCTCTCTGGGCTATGCTAATATTGACCTAAAGAGCACAGGAGATTATCTTTCAATGTAGGAATAAATTCAATATTTACTCATAAATATTTTTCATAGAGCCATAGAATACCAGGTTGGAAAGGACCTCAGGGATCAAATGACTGAACCTTTCTAGGCAAAATCACAGCCTTGAGAGGATGGCCCAGCTGAATCTTAGCAGTGTCCAGCCCTGGGGAGTCCCCTGGGGAGATTTTTCTGTAAAAGATATTCTCTGTAAAAAGGGAATTTCCATCTTCTTTGTAGCCTGGAACATGATGAGGAGATCTCCCTAAGCCTTCTTTTCTCAAGGTTGAACAGCCCCAGCTCTCTCAACCTCACGGGGCTTCTTCCCAGTTCTTTGATCATCTTTGTAGTCCTTCTCTGGACTATCTCCAGCCTTTCCACATTTTTTTTTTTTTTAATTTTTTTTTTTTTTTTTTTGCATAACAGAGACCAAAACTGACCCCAGTATTCCTGGTGAGGCCTGATTGAGTGGGATGATGATTTTATCTCTGCTGGTGATGCCCTTGCTGGAGCAGCCCAGCATCCTGTTGGCTCTCTGCCACAGCAGCTCCCTGGTCACTCATACTGAGTTTTTGGCCCCCTTTCCACAGGAAATGGCTCAGCTGCTGCCTTATCCCTGGTCTCACATACACCTTTGGTGCTGCACCACCATGTACACACCTGGCACTGCAGATAGCCAGCCAGACCCTGATCATCCCCTTCTTCATCTCCATTCCCTTCAGCTGCCACAAAAGCTTTGTGGAAGTTCCAGTCCCTCCCCAAATGCCATATGTGTGGGTGTGACCCCCCATCTGTTAATTAACATTTGCAAGTGCAGACCAGCTCCTGATCATGTGGGTAGAGGGAGGCTCTACTCATCCCACTTCCAGGAAAGATTCATTCCCAAATGCCAGGAGTAGAAATAATGGAGTGGGTCACTGTGGGGTTGTGGTGGTCTCAGCAAAGGGTTAACAGGGGCTGTGCACAGCCAGCCCTCACTGCCTCTGCTGAAGGAACATTAATTATAGAGAGCCTGAAGGATTCAGAGATAAAAAGCCTAAAAAGCCTGAGCAGTATTTAAAACCAAGACAGTCAAATAACCAGTTGGATTTGATCTCTAATAAATTACTATGTTCTCATGGTGAAATTCAGCACGAGGGTGACAGTCAGATGGGGAGGTTGGCAGCAAAAGTTTTAAAATAAATAGTCTTAAATTGCAGGAAATTACAGCAAGCAGCTCCTTGGAGTTATTTCTCTGCACGCATTGTGTGTCTGAGGAGGCAGGCAGCCTGCTGGCAAGCTTTTGACCTTTTGTGTGAGAAATAAAATATGCAGGTGCAATAGTGGGAGTGCACAACGGGGGACAGTGACTTTCAGCTGTGGGTTTGAGCACTGGGGGCCCTGCAGGGCAGCCAGGAGTGCTCCAGATCAGCTCCATTAAACCTGGGAGCAGCACAGGGAGAGGCTGTGGCTGGAAATGATTGCAAGATTTGTGTGTTTCCTACAAATATCCTTGTACTACAGATCTGTAAAATGATTTTGCTGAGAGCTGATCTGCTCCTCATATTGCCCTGTTTGTATTTCAGTCTGGAGCAACTCTTGAAACAGCTGAGTTTAGTTTGGTGACATTGCTGCCACCATGCTCTAACTCCTTGGCTAAAAGGAAATCCATACCTGCATGGCAGGGACTTCCTCCCATTGTAATTATATTCCAAATTCCTAAACCCTCTAAGTAAGTATGAATGAGAAGTGATAATGAAGGTGCTGTAGATAAAAAGGTGACAGTAATGTTGGGAATGGGAACTCTGCAGTGGCTGGAGGAACAAATCCTCTCAATTCTCCCTCTGCAGCAGAAGTGATGAATCCTGGATCTCTGTGGACAAAGGAGTTGCTGCACTCAGATATTCAGTGTTTATCAGGTCAGTGTTCATACACACAAAACTGAGGAGTTCCACTCATTCAGTTCTCACAGTTTAATGTTGCTGTTCCTGCTCCAATGTTTGTCAGTTGTTGGGGCATGAAAATCACCAATTTTTACTGTGGGAAAAACCCCCACACTGTCCCAAACACTTCCCCATCTTTATGAATCATAGAGGAAATTATGAATCCAAAGTTTTATCTACTGATAGATCACGTTTAGAACCGACTTTTAACTCCATGTTCTTATCAAAATATTGTTTTTAAAAAGTTAAAGGTTATGTTCTTGGAAGCTTAAATATCCTGCACAGAGAAATTTGTATCCATGAAGGTTTTACAACTAAGCCCAGTTCTAACTATTATCTGCTGGTGGCACCATTACACCAGAGGAATTTATTATCCAAGTCTTAAATGGAAAACTGCTGTGGACTACACCTCTCAATCTGATTTAATGGATTTTTTTTTAATTATTATTTCTTCATAGTTTGGTGTCAGTTAAACCAAGTCATTTTGTTGCCATGGGGTCTTTGTGGGTGAGTTTTAAGAAAACGAGCTTCAGAAGGAGCCTAATGGTGCTGTACCAGGGAAGAAAATTGTCTGACAGTGTCACCTAAAATAAGTGATCCTTTGTGCAATCACACCCTGTTTTTTTCTTCATCACATATTGAGTTCTATTCCCCCCTCTCCCTTTTTTTTTCCTTTCAGAAATCTTGACTAAATAAATTAAAAAGCCAACTTAGATCATGTTTCATCCTTCAGATGCTGAGGATTAATCTTTAAACTCAATTTTTCTAATTGTAACTGGGTAGGAACAGGTACATTTGTTTTTTTGTCTGTGGGGTAACCACACAGACAAACCCATTTTTCTTTAGTTGGCAGCTAAATACAGCTTATTTTGTTTTCTTCAACCTTATATTGTCCTAATCTTTCATGCAATTTCCTAGACCTCTCCATTATTGATATATATTGCTACATAACTGTGTGAACCACTTACATACCACAGAACATAGTGTGTTTTGATTTTTCCTGTGGCTAGGAGAGCAATCACTTCCAACAGTATTTTTCCACACAGATTTCTTCTAATATTAGTTTTTAGGTTAAAGTAACAAAGATTGAAAATTTTGAGTAGTTACCTAAATTAATCTTTGTCCTCCCTGTGAGATACAAGCACTTCTAATTAAATGTATAATTTATTTTATTAATTCTGTTTTTCTTGCAAGGAGCTGATTGCTGCAGTCTTGTTTACTCAAAAATGGGAGAATCACACCACACTTCAGTCCATTGTGAATGCCTTTATCCATGGCCCATGATCCTGTAAAATTCAGTTTAAAAATCCTCTTATAAAACCTGGTACTTTTCTATTTTCCCCAATTTTAGAAAACACAAATTCCCCCCCATGCTGCCCTCTCCCTCCCCTGGGTAATATTGCTTTATATCTGGGCAGAAGTAATTTGTGCAAGACACATTACTTATAGGACAGTGCCTAAAAATACACCAAAAGGTCACTGCACAGCAGACAGAAGGCAGCACTTGTTCCAGCCACTCACACTGAGAACGACAGCTCTTTGTTAATATTAATTGTGCACATTTTAAACAGTGCCTGCTTTAAAAATGCATTGCACAAACATGCAGCAATGAGCATTTTGTGAGCTCTGGGACTGGGTAATGGGGGTCAGCTCTTCACTGATGATTTTAGGCATAAGTGTTTGCTGTTCTTACTGGCTTCCAGGTTTGTGAATTGTGCATCTGCTTCCAGGAAAGAGGAGTATATTTCCAAAAATACAAGTGGAGTTGAAAATAGTAACAAAGATATATGAAGTACCAAGATTCAGAGCTGGTGATTTGCACATTCACCATGATTGTGCTTATAATAGTAAGTGTGTACAGAGAACATGGGAAAAGCTCTGCTGGAAGAGCCAGGCCGGATTCCCTGCGAGCTCAGGGGAAGCTGAGCTGCTGTGGGGAGGGGGAGCAGAGCCTCCACAGGGTCCTGCTGCTGCCACAGAGCCCAGCTGCCTTCCCACAGCTCCTGGCCCAGGGATGCTCTTGTTCTTCCCTGGAAATGTTCCTCCAAAGGCAGTGCTGGCAGCTGCTCCATGGGCTGAGCATAGGATCCACCCAGGGGATTGTCCCAGAGGCATCTTCTTCCTTCCAGCTGCTGATGTGACACTGAAAAGCAGCTCCCAACACTCCATAGACACAGTCACCTTTTCTGCCATCCCTTCTTCTGAGCCCAGGCAAAATCAAAGGTGTGGTTCTCTCCTCAGGTGGACATTATCCAGGAATGATGTTTTTACCAAAACCGCGGATTCTGAGTCTCCAGAGAAAAGGCTGCAGTGTTTGAAAGGCTCTATCAACATCTAACAAAGAAACCCTGGCACCTGGACACTGCTGCCATCAAGGCCCTCTCACTCGAGCATGCTTGGTTTGTTTTGTAATTTATCCTTAATAAGAAAATGTTGAAAAGATCCAATTCTGGCAGGGCATCAAAGGCAGTGGAGCTGTACATGGACAGCATTGTTTGTAATGTGACTGTGCTGTGTGGCAATTTACAACCCAAATTTATGTTGCTATTGAGTATGGCCCTTTTTTCCTTTCAAAACTGGCAAATAAGTGTGTTTGCAATGGTAATTGTTCACACAGAGTTAGAAGCAAAAAAAGAATGCAAGTGTGGTGAAAGCAACAGCAACACAAGGAAGGTGATGCTGTGTAAGTGAAGTAATTTCAGAACTTCCTCAAATGTTAGGCTGATGATGAACATTAATTCTCTTTGGAAGAAAGATTGAGGTGGAACAGATGGGTTGGTTGCCAAGAAAATGGTTTGAAAGGAAGTAATGTGCACGTTGACATTTCCTGCTTTTACATAATTATTATTTTAATAACTTATGTAATTGCCTAGAGTGGAATCATTGTGTTCATTAGTGGGGTATAAAGACAAGCATTTCCAGCATCTCAGAAGGGCTGTCTTGTGCTGTTCCTCTATTCTGTTGCATTTGACCATCCCAACACATGCATTTATTTTGTTTTTGTCAAAGCAATATGCCATGACTTGAACAGAAATCGAGCAGCATCTTTTTCATGCTGTGTGTGCAACTTGTTCCACCTGGAGGGGTTAAATGTGAGTAGGACTTTGTTCACATTCCCATGGCTGCCCACTTGGGGTGGAAAACCATGGACCTTGCCCAGCCAGGGCACAAGGTTCATCTCCCTCTTCTCTGAGCACAATTACAATTTGTTGGCTCTTCCCACTCTCCCTCCCTGAGAATCAATTCCACAAGGCAGGTCCTGGAGCAGAGGATGTTGGTAGGTTGAAGGCCAAGGAATATTTTTCTCCCTGGCCCCTCTCAGTATCTGTCCATGCTCTGTGTACTGGGTATCTTCTCTCTGCTCCCAGATTTTCCCTGTGAAAATCCCAGTTTCCTCCCTGAGCACACATCCCACTCATCCCATCCCAAGCATCCTCTGTGAACAAGGTTCTGCTGCCTTGTTTTGGGGTTCCACTTGAACATTTTCTGTGTGTGGAGATGCTGATGTGCCCTGATTTGGAGGGTGATCACTGCCAGCTGTGCCCTGTGCTTGCCCACTCTGCTCCTGTCAGGTTTTCACCTTCTGCCCATTAAATCTCCCCTGCACCAGCCAGGTCTGGGCAGTGCAGAAGAGCCCTCCTTGTCCCTGGTAATGATGCTGTGATCACCTGCCAGCTCCACAATGCCTGGCACCACCTATTTGTTCCCAAGGAGCTCTTTCAGCAGCTGTCAGATGCTAATGAAATGTTTCAGCTGCTGAAACAACCTGTGCCCTGTGCAAACCAGGGGGCACAGCATGGAAATGGGCATAAATATTCATAACTATTCATAATGGCACCAGCAAAACCAAAAGTGTAAGTGTGGTTATCAGAGCTCCTGTGTGGATATCTTGTGATGGGTTTAGAGTGATGAATGCAGTGTGAATGTTTTGAAATAATGCTGTTATTTTTACAGCTGTGACAAAAAAACCCACTAAAGGTAGTGGGATTGCAGGGGCACAATAGGGTGCCACAATAGGGTAAGAGCAGGATTTGTGGCCCTGGATGATGTAGGCAGTTTTGGAATTGGGCAGTGCTGTCTGTTGTGGGTGATGCACTGAAACTTGCTCCTGAAAGAAAGGACTTGCTGTGTTTGCTTGTTCTGTTTGCATCTCTCTTCTGAACCTGCTCATGAGGAATTGAAAGTTTCTCTCCAGATCTGTGCTAGATGCTTATGGAACACAGATTGAGTTCAGTGTTTTACTTTCTCAAATAATTAATGTCAAGAATAGCAATGTATCTGGTTTGGTCAAGAGTTGATAATTTCCCACCTTCCCTCAAATCTTTGACATCAGAATACAAATGTGAGTCAGTCTCTTCAGAGTGCTTTCCAAATTAATTCTGTCAACATGTCTGCATTGGGTTTTTGAAAAGATAATTTTGTGTGTAATGTGCTTTTACTTTTTTCTTCAGGTTCAGGATAGCCCTGCTGGGAGGGGACAAGGATGATGTTCCCCTTGAAACCCTTTGTTGGTAGATCCCCTTGAGGTGCATCAGAAGCCAGTGGTACCTCTTTGCTCATGTTCCTCTGCCATATCAATAACTTGCACTAACTTCTAAAATCTGTTGATTTTGGGGGGGGGGGAGGTCTAATAATGTGTTTATACATCCCTTACATTTTCTGCCCAGAGTGAAGTTTGCCATTAAAATTCACTGAAAGGCTGCTGGTTTAGGATGGCATAGAAAGGTGCAGAGCTGGGCAGGGATGAAAAGATCAGTGCTGAAAACTTTTGGAATGCAACTGATTTTACTTATGAGAGCTGCTGTGGGAAAAATTCCTACTGTGCTCTGTTCTTACATGCAGTGACTCTACTAAATACTGCTAGAAACAGATAGGATTCAATCTTGAGTGAGTTTGACCATATGAGAAATATTTCTTGGGTATGTGGGAACAGGACAGGCTCCATGAAGGTATCCAGCTGATTAAGCTTCATCTGAATCTGAAAACAATCATAAATTGGTGGTGGTACCTTCATTACCATGAATTATCATCCATATAGCCTGGGTGTGTTTATTTTTCTGGGGAAGAAGTCTTGTGAAAATTAAGTTAATTCAGTGTCTCAGATAAAGAATGACATTTTAGTTGGAAATTATTGTCATAATAGCTGCACAAAAGGCTTCAAATATTCTACAGCTTGGTACAAATAAAATGTTCAAAGATACAGGTGTTGTTCCTGAGCCATCAAAGAGTTTTCCACTGCCACCACAGTGTTTTATTAAAATGAAAAGAAGGGAAAAGATAAAAACCAAAGCCCTGTGCTAATCTTTTGCTTTGTTGCTTAAGGGACATTTCAGTATAAAGTAGCAATTTCCATATCATTTGAATAGCAGTTGCAGCCCATTGATGTTTAAAGCAAAATGTGCAACTCCTGTAATCAGCAGAACAGATGCAAATGTCTCGTCTGTCTCCAAGAGCAGCTCCCTGCTTGCTGCCTCAATTAGATTTAGAGTGGAAAACACCATCAGATAATGAAAATCATGGGAGCTCCTCTTTCATCTCTTGGCTGCAAGAGTTTGCTCCAAAGCAGCTGAGTGAGCCTGGCTGGGTGCACATGAGGGTCCCTGCAGCATCCCCACCCTCCTGAGCTGCAGCAGATCCCACAGAGGTGGGGAAGGGACACATCTCCCCCCTCTGCCCCCTGCCCCTGGGGACAGGAATGGCCTTTTAGTTCTGTTTATGCCCGGTGCCATCCCAGTGCAAGCCTCTGCACACTTTTGTAAATAAGCAATCACAAAAATAAATGACATTTAGCATTTAGATCCCGGGCCAGTGGTTTGGGCTGTGCAGGGAGCAGTGCAGCAGCTTGGGTAAAACCCCACTGAGCTCCCTGAGTTCTGCCATGCCAGACTTTGGGTGGCTGGAGCTGTTCCTCAGAGGGCTCTTTAACTCTAAAAATAACCTGCAGTGGTATGAGGGAAGAGTTTACTTTATCCTTCACATTTCCAAATGTGACAGTGAGCACTTCCATGGTGCTTTCCTGTGCCTGCTGTGTCTGAGCTGCTGGCCCAGATTGCAGAGGGGTTTCCATCAGAATGATTTCTAAATGGAACTGCTCTCCTAGGAAAGGGAAAACTTCCCAGGAAAAGGCTTGGGTTTGATCAAATTAAAATCGGTGAAGCCGCCAAAAGAGGTTGCTGATGGGATGAGAATCCTCCTTTTCTTCCTCTAAAACATTTTCCTGGAAATAGGTTGATTTTTTTTTTTCTCATTAATACTTTTCCTAATCAGGAGACATCTTATGGAAAAGGATTTCCATCTTGTGGTCAGCTGTGGTAATAAAACACTCCAGCTGGACTTTTTTTTCATAACAAACCAAACTGGTTTCAATAAGAAATAATGCAAATCTGTTGTAGTTCTTTGTGAAGGTGAATGCTGGACACCTCACAGAGTCTCTTTGTACAGAAGGTAAAACTGTTTCAGGACTATCCCACTTCATCTTTAGAGCTAAAATACTTGGGAAAGGTATAATATAAATGATTCATGATGGAATATTTAATTTTGACACATTATACAGCATGTTGGCCTCAGGAGCCATGCACAGGAGCCCAGACAGAATTACTTGGAACTTTAACAGAAAGGAGGCAATTACTCCTGAACTTCTGGGAAAATTTCTATCCAGAGCCAAATATTGTTGCTTGGATTGTTTTCTATTCCAGGATGACTCTGAGTCTCAGTGCAACGTCATCAGAACTTCATGCAGATATTTGTTGTTCAGGACAAATTTTGAAACCCGTGCTCTAATCTTGAAATAGCAAAATGCTGCAGGGTTAAGTGCTGGAGTTCACTGGGAAATCTACTCACTTCAGTGGGAAAAACTTTTTAATATATTAAAACCAAAACAAATTTGGAAAGGTCATTTTAAATACTAAGGACTGTGGCTGAAGGGCAGGGCTGTGTGTGCTGGGGAGGTTTAGAGCTCAGATCTTGGGGAGGTGCTCTGTAAAAGACCTCAGTTGTACAACCCTGCAGGGAAAGGTGAGGCAGTTAAAAGGAATAATTAATTTCTTAAGTTTAATTACTACCTTGTCCAGTTGTGCACTGTGATGCTCATGCAGGTTGCACTGAAAATCTTCTGACTTCAGCAAGAGCTGGACCAGCTCTGAATATTTATAAGGAGAGTTAAATAAGATCTCAGATCAAATTCTTAGAGATAAATGTAAGAACTTCATAAGTATTTTTTATTTTGAGGGCTTGTAACTAAAGGAGATGTTCAGTGTGTTCCTTAGTGGGTGCCAAAAAGCTTATTTTCAGAAGTGTCTGAATTTCAGGGAAAGTCAATAACTGCTATATTTAATCTGAAGTCGATGCAACTGCTGCTGAAATTCATCTATATTCTTTTAGTAGGAATAATAAGGAAAAAAAATACAGCATGTATACAAAAAGTCAGGTAAAATGCACATGACTTACATGACATAGCAATGTAGATTTAAAAAAAAAACAGTTTGACAACATGTCTGTAAGTGTCACTGAAAGGAAAGCAGAAAATGAGAAGATATTTGTGAACTCTTTGCAGTACTTGGTAAATAGTTTCAGAAAAACTTACATCCAAAGTTTGTACCTGGGGCTTGTTCTGTTGGTAGCTGCAGCCAGTGGAGTTTTGCCATGGTCTCTATTGAAACAGGATCCAATTTATTTCTTTATTTCTTATGTGGGGGTATAAATCTTGGACCTTAATTGCAAGAACACTTAAGGAAGAAAACATTTTCTCTTTTTATTTAAAAAAGTCATCTAACAGCTAGTTTGTTAAAAACATTAAAAAATACTTGAGGAAAGGCTTCCTTAAACAAATCTCTCATTTTGCTCTTAGAACTTCCTGGAGGGCCCTGTGTTTATCCCATTTATTTGAAGTGTGAGAACTTAGTCAGATGAAGCCATTAGCAACTGCTAAAACAGCAAAGCACCCAGCACAGCTGGAGAAATGCAGCTTCCACATTTTCACACTTCCCCAGAGGAGGTGAGGGGTGAGGAGAAATCAGAGAGGAGAGAGGAGATGCCCTGGCCCTGAGAGGAGCAGCTGAGCCTGCCAGGGGGGCTCTTGGGCAGGGCTGGGGATGCTGTGCTGGGCTCTGGGAGCATCCCTGACCTCCCCATGTGTGATGGGAATTCTGCAGCAGCCCAGGCTGGCTCAGCCCCTGCAGATCCAGATCTCCAGGTTTGGATTATTCCCTGAGCTGTAACATGTACATGGATGGGCATTTCCTTTTGCAAAGGTTTGGGAGCTCATGCAGGTGGTCTCTTACCCACAGTAACTCCAAACAGGGGGG
Organism: Peucedramus taeniatus; assembly: GCA_013400575.1. Taxonomy (NCBI): domain Eukaryota; kingdom Metazoa; phylum Chordata; class Aves; order Passeriformes; family Fringillidae; genus Peucedramus; species Peucedramus taeniatus. The sequence continues at coordinate 374,851 of WBNO01019648.1, read as the reverse complement.
CTTTGAGCCTGCTGAGGGTGATGGGTGAGGGATGAACAACTTCTTTCTTCAATTTATGGACAGTGTTTCCTTTCTGTGCTTCAAACTGCTGAGCAATTCCATCCTTTGAAAAGTGTTTCATTTATTTACTTCTTTGGACTTATGATGTTACCCTGTGCACTGTGTGTTGGTGAAAAAGTGTTTTGTTTCTCTGAAATTTTGTTGACAAATGTCCCCTTGCTTGCATGGAGGTCTTCACTTCAAAGCAATTGCCCTGTGCAAGGAACACCTCTGAAAGCTCTGGTGTCATCCTGACAGCAGTGAGTGGGCACCATCCTCCCTCCTCCTGCTGTTCCCAGCCTTGGAAAGGACAATTTTGTGCAAGTTTTGGTTCCCACATCCTCAGCTCTTCAAACTGTGAGGAGGAAGGTAAGTACAGGTGCTTTGAGGAGAGCTGGCTGGGTTTTTTAAAATTTTTATTACCAGTTGCTAAGAAATGTCTGCAGGAAGCTGCCAAGCTTCCTTGGGGCTGCTTTCCATATAAATGAGTGCCAGGGTCACCCAAGTGTGGCTCAGAGGAGCGAGGTGGAGAAGCTGAGGAGCAGCAGGGAGGTTTCAGTGGCAGTGACAGGGAGCCTGTCCTGGCCATGGTCTGTGCTGGGCACATCCTGGAGAATTTCCCTTGGAAGGGGCTCCCCTGGTTACCCCACTTGGACTGGGGAAGTCTCAAGTTTTGCCACCCCCGTGGTGGAAGTGAGGACTCTGGATGAGGGATGGAGCTCATGGTGCCTCAGAGCAGGCCCTGAAGCTCTGGCAGTTTCTGTGGCCCAGATCCAGAGTGGTTTTTTCCTTTGGTTTTGGTTTTTCTGCAGTTCCCAAGCCCTGGGCGAGTGCTGTGACACCAGGCTGCAGCTTCCAGCAGCAGCAGCCCAGAAATGCTGGTTAATCACTAGTTTATTAGCTCCTGGCCTTAGGCAAACCTGAAATCATTAACAGCCCATTTGTTGGGCTAATGACTCTTTTTTACTAGATGTATAATTTAATATAGGGTAGCTTTCATGCTTAATTATGATCTTCAAAGTTTCTTTTGAAGGAATTTATTTTTCTGTGTGCATGTATATGAGAGGGGTGGGAGCTGGCTGGCTTTGCTTGCATGCTGCTGTGTTAAAATCTGGATAGTTTATGTAAGATTTTAATTTAGATATGGGTATTTCCCCTGTCGCTTGTTCTTTCAATATTTTTATCTTTGAGCGTTTGAAAAATAAATAATGATGAATTACCAACAGGTTTAAAATGGCATCATTTCATGCCCCACTGTAGGTTGCTACATTGTTTTGGACAAGACGTAAACCCAAAGTCCTGATCAATAGGGCCATTGTGCCAGCAGCCTCCAAATGAATGCAAGTCTTGATCTCAGTGTCCTGGCTGGTTTCCAGCCTGGTTCACATTTTACTCAACAGCAAGTCCCACTTCTATTCCCTCTAACCTCAGTGGGAGCAGAGGCAGACCGCTGCAAAGTGCTGCTAATCCCACGTGCCATTTGCATGCAGCACTTGTAAAGCATCCTGGGATCAGTTGGGATGAGAAAAGGCAGTGCATGTAAGATGTTTTCCACTGGCATCCCAAATCCACTGCTCCATCAGTGAAAGGAGGTTGTGACTTTGTCAATCGGGAATTTTTTTTTTTTTTTTTTTTTTTTTTAGCGAGGCAGCTGATTGAGAAGGATAATAAAGATGAATTTGATTTTCTTTCTGTGAGCTCTAGTGTCCCCTTCATGGAGATTAAAATTTTCCCGGTGCTGTTTTCAGCCCCACAGAGCAAGCAGAAGCTAATCTCCTGCCTGGCTATACCCACACCACTGCCACCCACTAATAGGATCGCCATACAGCTGTGACTTAACAGGCACTGGGAGAGCATAATCCTGTTTATTCGGTCATCCAAAACACTGATGAGCTGAGATAATCAGGGGCTGGGAGCAGGGGAGGAGGAGGGATGAGGTTTGCTTTGCCCTGTGGTCCCTCTGGGCAGACACTGAGTGCCAGGGAATGGCTCAATCTCTCCCAGATCAGGGGAGGGACCAAAAACATCCCCCCAGCGAGAGCCAGCCTGGTAAAACAACAGCCTTGGCAGTGTCTGATCCAGATGTTGTGCTCAACAATTCCAAACTGTTCTTTTTGTGGCTGATTTCATCTAGAAATACTCAGTGTCTGAGTGGCCACATGAGGCACTTTGTGCAAAATGCTTTGGCTACCAGGTGGCAGAGACTGTGTGAATTGATCATCTCCCCATGTTCACTCACATTTGGAAACCTTCACCTACCTTGTACTTGGATCTAAATTTACTAAAATTACAACTATCATTACAGTTTTGCTAGGCATGAGGCACAGCTTTTCACAGGACTCTGAAGATTTGTAAGCAGCCCCTGGATCTGTGGGGTTGTGGGTGCCCATTCTGCAGAGCCCCTCCCAAGAAATATAATCTGGGAGACTTTCCCAGTGACCTGGGGAAACTGGGCTGTACAAAATCTCTGGAGACAGCACAGTAGTGAGCTTTCAAATGACTTTATTTTCTTGTTCTTGTGATCATTAAAGCTCTCACACTTCATATTCTATCCCATTAATTCACTGGCTCGGGTTTCAGTGAAAGGCCCCATCTTCACTTTGATTTTATCTCAGTCCATGAGTGTTTAGCAGTCAAATCTTTCCTGTTGTAGACACTCCAGTGCTTGTAACCTTCACTTTTACAGCTGGCATGAGCCGAGGATTAACTTCAAACAGTGATGCTGATTTTGAAGTCTCATTTTATGTTCTCTGAGCTGTCCTGGTCCAGATGACAGGTTTATAGTTTGGGAAGCCAGTAGCAAGGGCTGAGCTCACTGGTCTTTATAACTAAAGCACTGTTGTTAGGTGCAGCTCCTCACCATGGTGACACTGCAAATATTGAACACAAAGTGATTCATGGGACCCAGTATAATGCTTACTTTAATTAATATTTTAAAAGATAACTTGCTTTATTTAACTTTTCAAACGTGAGTGGGTTGGGAAGGACAGAATGTTGTTATGTATAATTTATGGGCCCTCATATTTGTGTGCTTGTTTTAAAAATTAAATTTAAAAAGTATTGTTTGCTTTCTCCTCTCCCTGCTGGCAGATGTTCAGGCCCTTGCAGGGCTCCAGGGGATTTTCTGAGTGTGAGTGTTGAATGATGAGCTCTGAAAAGTGATGTTCTTGCTCTCCTGCCTCCCTCCCTCCCTCCCTTTGTGTTCCTGTGCAGTCAGTATGGCAGGGCTGGGTCCTTCCTGGAAGTGCTTTGGGATACCCTGAGCAGGGAGCACAGTGCTGTGACCCCACTGGTGCACCCTGACCATCAGACCCCTCAGACCTGAGTTCAGCCTTATTTCCCTGAAGAAATGATGTTTTGGGTGAGTAACACCAGATCCCTCACTGGAGCTGGCAGGAAGTAAAGGAATGTAGCCCTTGCAGAGCTTTGGGGCAATACAGGAAATTCATAATTAGGAAATTAGCCCCAGGGTTATACTTCTGAAGTGGAATGCTGTGATGAGCATCTTCCAGATTTCCATGCATTTTGTCTGGAATTTATTGCACCTAAAAATCAATCTAGAGACTAAGACAGAGGATGCAGCAACCCATCCACTTAAGTGGTGGCCACACCATCCTCAGCAGTGATGATGTACAGGGTCCTTCCCCCTGGGTGTGTCCTAATAATCTGAGAAATCACAGCCAAGGCCTCTCACAGCAATGACCAACACAGGGGAGGCTTGTGAGACAACCCTCTGAAGAAAAACCTTCTCAATGCTTAGGTTTTTCTATAAATTTTCCTCTCACAACTAAGATTTCCTCTTGTAATTTTTACAACCATAACTGTAAATAAGCAAACCTTATAAAATCTGTTGAATTCACCAGCATTCTTCTGCAAGCAGGGAAAAAAATGCCCATTATTAACTCCTGTTTGCCACAAAGAAGTGCCCACTAGTGTGTGTCCAACCCCTTTATATAAAACTGAGAGCAATGAAGTCACTGACAGGGCTTTTATTTGTCTATGTTGAGTCCTGCAGAGATGGCAGAGAAAAAAAACCCTGCATTAATAAAAGAATAAATTCCTCTTCACATTAACATAAAATGCTTCTAGAGTGATGAAAAGATTTGGGCTTGCTCCAGTGTGGTTTTCCCCGTGTGGTTGGTTTTTGCATTTCTTTCAACTTGCTCTTTGTAATCCATTTCCAGTTGGCTTTTTTTTTCCCTTTCCAACCTGACATATAGCATGATGCTACAAATTCTGGCCTGTGACAGCTTGAGGAGTATTTATGTGTTTGGACAAAATATCTTCCCTTCCAAGTCAATTTTAAATGCCATGGAAACATTTTACTCACGAGGTTTTGTTTGTCATTGCTGGTTATTCAAAACTCTGCCCAAGGTCAGCAGTGACAATCCTTTGCAGGAGGCATTTTCAGGGATTTTGCATGGATAGCTTCAGGAAGTCAGGAGGGGGTGATGGAGAGGAGAGGAAGACAGAGATAGGACCTTTTTCTATGCTATTTCAAAGGTTTCTTTTTCTTTGCAAAGTGTGCAACCAGAAGTAACCATGAGGAGCTGGAACTGCTCACAAGCCTGGCCCAGCCTGATGTCAGGGGACAACCTCTGGGAGCTTTGTTTTCTTTCCCTGTCCTCACATCTGGGAATATGCCATGATTTAAAACCAGTGTGGCATTAACTGCCCCATTACACACAGCAGAAAGCTGAGGGACTGACCTCATCTGCCAGAACAAGTGTTTTAATGCTGCCCAAAGTTCAAATCAATCAAAAGGTCAAACTTGTTTAAGGCAGGGAGTGATAAGAGGGGCAATGGAAGCTCGTTCCCACTTGCTGGAATTAAGCCAGCCTGGCTTCAGGAAAATCTCCAGATAGGATGAACCCTGGAGAACAGTGACAAATGGGAAACTCAGGGCTGAGCCTCCCCTTACTCGAGACAGAGAATTCCCATTAAATGCAAGAGAAGAAAAGCAGACCCTGGTGAATGGGATTTCAGGTCATTCTCCTGGCAAAGCCTGCTCAGGAGGCAACTCCCAGTGCCTTGATGTTGGTGGAGTTTTTGGTCAGGTGAAGGAATGGACTGTGAGATGGAAAGGGGATTTTCAGCCTGAAAGGTTTGTCCCTGTGAAGGAGGAAAGACCAAGTTACTTTTGTAGTGCAGAGAGCTCAGAACAACTCTCTGGTCCTGGGGGCATCTCTGCCAGCATGGGCATGATGGGATGTTCAAAACTTCTGGTCAAGTTTGAGGGAAGTGGCATCTCCAGTTTATCCCCTTTGGGGAGGAAGATAGAGCTCACACCTTGCTCAGAGACTGGAAATGAACTTTTTCCCTTTCCAAAGGCCGAGTTTTTCCCTCTCAGTGTTTTCTTCTGTGCAGGGGAGAACATGGAAAACTTCTCTGTGAAAAACCTTCCCTCTGGTTCTGTGAGGGGCTGCTCAGCACCCTCAGCAGCTCTTTGGAAAACTCTTTCCACAGTTTGTAATGGCTGCTTTTTCAAGGGTCTAATGGCTTTATTTAAAACAAACAAAACAAAAAAAGAGAGAGAAGAGAGAGTGAGGAACTTCTTAGACTCTGCTCCTGCCATTTGAATTATGATGGGGGACATTGCTGGGGAGCCCATTAACCTCCCTGGCACATGGCCATGCTTTCATAAGCTTGCAAGAGATGGAGTTTTTCTCTATAGTTTTTGGTTTTTTGTTTTTTTTTTTTTTTTGGTCAAAGAAAGCATTCTCCAAGGGCTGACTACAGACAAAATCCCTGAACTTTTTGGCAGAATTCCCTGGTACTTACACAGCCAGGTTTTCTGTGCTCCAGCTCTGGTGTATGACCCATGCTTTCAACACATGCAGGGCCAAATGAGGATCTTTTGGCTCGGGGCTGAATCTGAGCATTTTTCTTCTAAGGGAAAGATGTAAATAATTCTATGGGAGGGAGAAGAAAGGTGATATTCAGAATGAGGGAAGGTGGCCAAGACTGCTGGGCTGGCTCTAAGAGGAAGGATGAGGACCAGTCCACAGACCTGCTGTATCAAAAGCCCAGCTCCAGACTGGCCAGCCCAGGAGGGCACCTGCCCATCCTGTCCCTGCAGCCTCTGGGGTCAGGTCTGTGCTGCTTTTCACTGCTGGTAAAACCAGCAACACTGCAACTGAGAATGGGGATTTTTCCGAGCTCTTGTTCATCACACCAGATGTGCCTGTGCTTTTTTTCAGGCTCATTTGAATGTATGTAATGGACTTCTGGCTTTGAAAAATCATCAGTTACCAGATGTCTTTTAAATTGTCTGCCTTGCAAAATTGTCCGTTACCAGATGTCTTTTAAATTGTAAACCCCTGCAGTCACAGGTTAAAGCTGTGTCAAAACAGTCACTGATATGAATTCATATTACATTTTAAATGCTCTATGATTTCCTCCAACTCTTTCCCCTTAAAAGTCCTCTCATGGAAATGTTATGGCTCACCCAAGATTTGCCACCCGCCCCTCGCTTGAGATTCAGTGATAAATGCTTTTAATAATTAACAGTGGCAGGGGCTTTGTACCTCTGTCTCACAGATATCTCACCTCTCAGACAGCAGAAATAAAAGCCTGCTGTAACAGGAAGAGTAATGATCTGGATGCTGGTGGAAGGTTCCTGCAGCTGCACCATCAGGGCAGATCTTCTACAACTGGAGTTGTTTGCCAGCAGGATTTTGTCCTGGGCCCAGTTTGGTGCTCAAGGCAGCTGGAGAAGCAGAGATGCTTGCAGAGTTCCTAAGGTAAAAGAGGTTTGGGGGTTGTGTGGGGCTGTGCAAGTCAAAAGGACAAGTGGGCTGGGTGAGAGTTTCCTTCTTACTCCGACTCTCCAGGGTCTCATCCAGCCTCTGTGCTGGCTGCCAAAAGCTCAGACTGAGTGGCTATTTTGGGATACAGCAACACCAAGTGTTACTTCAGAGATGTTTGGAGAGAGATTTAATAAAATCAACTAATAAGGTTTGACGTGCTGAAGATTAGGAAAAGTCATTCCGAGCATCTGAGCTGACCTCAGGGGTGGGAGGCCCAGGGGAGCCATGAGTTATCCTGGGGATGGAAGCCCTCCTTCCATTCCAGGGGATGGCTGGTGGGACAACGGCAGCTCAGCTCTTTGTGAAACCATCTCTGAGCTGTGAGGGCAAACCAGCAGGGCAGCCTGGTACTGGAGAGTTGCTTTAAAACTAAAAAAAAGGAAGGGAGGAGGCAGCTGGAAGCTGCTGTGTGCTCTGGGGCTGGGAGCAGCCCCTGTCCCTGCAGCAGGCACTGGGGTGAGTGCAGCAGTTGTCCCTGTGTAAATCACCCTGTCCCCAGCCCAGGGGCTGGCACTGGGCAGTGGGGTCCCTGCTCACAGCTGGGCACTGCCCTCACCCTCTGTGCCAACTGCTCGGGGCTGTCAGCTTCTGGTTTTGTTTTGATGGTTTAGGGTTTTTGTTTTTTTCCTTTTTTGTCACAGGACCAGCCCGGAATAGGATCACGAGATCAGTGTTTATTACTTTCCAAATAATCTATAGCCTGGTTTTAGTGCTGACACTGTTTGAAGGGAGGTGTCACTGCTGCACTCATGTTTCCATGTGACACCACTGCTCGCTGGTTTTTCCCATTTCATAACTAATAAGTGAAGTGAGCTTGACAGCCTTGGTTTCAGCTTCAGCCTGTTGGTTCCCATGTCACAGATAGGCTCTGTTAGCAGCAAATTCTTGTCAGGAGAGGAGAATTACAGCTGAAGCTTGAAATGTGCTGGTACTCAGTGCAAAGCTTTAAATTCTTGACCAAAGTTAGATAAAGCCAGCTGGAAGTGTGACGTTTGAAATACACTATCTATTTATCTTTTCCTCCTCACCAAAAATACCTAGAGTGGAAGTATGTATATTTGCATGCAAGCTGAGAACAGTTGAGCTCCTCTAAAAAAAAAAAAAAGGATAAACACAGCATTTAAAATATTCTGTTTTTTTAAATCTGTGCAACTGTCCCTCTCCCTAGATATGTACAGATTATCTGTATTGAAAGAAAAAGGAATGTATGGACAAGTCTTTAAAGAAAAAGGAATGGTTAGTTCTCAAGGTGTGGGAAGCTTATTTAACTGGTAATAAGAAAAAAAAGTTAGTTCTCCCCCAGTAGTCATTAATAGCTCTGAGCTGCAGCCTGAGTACAGATGGAGCTTTGATATGATCACTCTTTTGCAGACACAATGTGCTGTATACCCTGCTGCTAATCCTGGGGTGGAAATCAGCTCCTCCTAACACCTGCTGCCAGGACCTGCCACAACTGATTTCAGCATTTGCAGCCTCCTGGGCTGGGTTCTGGATTTGGGCACATCCCAGCTGGGTAAGTCAGTGCTGGGCACTTTCTTTGCCTGATGTCCTCCTGAAAAGCCTCCCTCAGAGCCACCACTCCATGCTGCCTTCCTGGGTCCCCTTCAGCCCAACCTCTCCTTGAAGCCCCATTTTTCCCTGCTGGATGGGGGCTGCTGCTCCCCTCCGGGCACAGCAGAGGTTTCTGTTCAGACAATGTTTTCAGTGATGGTTTCCAGCAGGATGAGCTAGCCCACATCCCAGCCTGGAACAGCCTTGAAATACAGCAGCTCCTGGGGTCAGATGAGGAGCAAGTGCCTGTGGAGCTGGGAGCCCCAAGCCCTCAGGCTACAGCTCTGGGCTTCTTTAGGGAATGCTGCTTCCAGAGCCTTCCTGGCTGTCTGGGCTGCCAGGCTGCCATAAAAACTGGAGTCAAACGTAAATCCTGATGGTTTTGGCCTCTTTGTTAACATTTGGCAATCAGATCTTGTTATTAAAAAGTTTTCTAGAAGCTGAGTTGAAGAGCAGAGGGGGTTTTGGAGTGGCATTTTTTGTAATGGTTTGCAAAATTTATGGTTTAGATCTGAAGGGACCCTTAGCCTGACCTCTGGTGTATAGCAGGGAATATTGAATTTCCTGCACTTAACTCCCACAGTCTATCCAAGAACTGCCTAACCACAGTGCTTTCCTAGGGAAACATGCTCTTAAATGCACTCATTTCAGCATGGTAGAAATGTTTCTTATCCCTGATAGGAGGAATGGGATTTTCCAGAAGGGTCTGTGATGAGGAACTCCTGACCTAGGCTCTCCATGCCTTCCCCCTGAGCTCATCCCTCTCCCCAGACAGCATTCTGTGATCTGTTTGTGTCCTCTCCTGGTTGTGCTGGAGGTTGGTGAGACATTAAATGAGCTGAAGGGGCACAGGGGGAAGAGGTATCCATTTGGGAATAAAAAAGGGGCAGGCATGTAACCCAACTCAGCATGGACGGGGTTAATGTGACCTGTCCCACATTTGGGTGGGAAATTTTCAGCTCAGAACAGGTTTTTATTATTCCACAGAGATGTTTGCAGTGACATATGAGCCACCACTGCTGCTCTTTTGCCCAAACCCTGTTGGGCCAGGCACAGAGCAAAAAGCTGTCCCAGGCCTGAAGAGGTCTCAGACTCACAAGGTAATTAATTCTCTTTGTCCATTAATTTCCTCTCCCAGATGTAAAGCTCAATGACAAATAAATAATTTTAAGTGACCTCTTGAGATAGAAGTGCTGCCAGCAGGCACTGACCTGCCTTGGGTAATGGAAGGCTGGGGAATTCACAGATTTGGAAAGCTGCAGCATGGCTTTGCTGAAATGACACAGATTAAGATATTCTAGAGATTATCTTCCAAAAACATGGTGGTCGAGGGCTTAATGACTTAAATTGTGGTCAAATGTCTGCTTGTTATCAATTGTCTATTGCCAGTTAAACTGCATTAATGAAAGTCTTTTGATAAAAGCTGCCTTATCACCCGGAACTGAGATACCCAGCCTAATGTGCTCCAGCAAGGCTGGAGGAAATTCTCTTTTCAGCAGCAAAGGAGATGAGGTGTCGCTTTCCTGAATTAGGCTGAGTCAAATGGATGGTCAGGCCCTCCAGAAAGAAGCAATTTCTTTCACCTTTTGTGTTAAGGGCTGCTTTATCCATGTGTCAGAAAGGATTCTGGCTGTCTTGCAGGAGCTGAGAGTCCAAGCAAAAACACCTTGCTGGCCATTTGCAGTGGCTGGGGCTGGAGGCAGCATCACTGCACCCTGAGGGGATGGCACAGCACATCCCTCTGCCATAACCACTTACTTCCTTGGAGAAAATGGGCTGAAAATGGTATTTAACATTGTTGATGACAATTTTTACAGATTTATTACCTGTTTTTTGTTCACTGTTTGGCTGCCTGCTCCCTTTCCATCTGCCAGCCCTGTAATCCACCTCCTCTTATCTCAGCACAGTTCTCTCCACCTCTTGCTCATTTTCATTTTATTGCCTAGCTAATCTCATCCTCCTGCTTCTCCTGACACTGCTCCCTCCTCCCCATCTGTGGAGATTAAATCACTGCTCCTTTTGTCTGATGCCACTCAACATTCCCCCATTTCACTCAGGCTTTGGGATGCTTCCAGGCACTTTTGCTGCTGTTGCACACATCCGTTTTCCTGGCACAAAAAGGCCCATCAGCATCTGATGGGAGGTTAGTGAGTCCTCATTCCAAGCAGTTCTCAGAGGTGTCCTGGATCTGAAATGGAGCCGAGCTCAGCCTGCCCAGTGCAGCACAGCCAGGTGTGTCTGGACCAGGACCATCAGCAGGATGCTCAGGGCAGCTCTGCAGTGCTGACAGAGCCTGGCACCTGAACATTAGCTGAGAAAATTCCAGACCAAAGGCGTGGGCTAGGAAATCTCCAAGCTCTCAAAATGTGAAGTTTTGGAAGTGATTTCTCATTTTGTGGTAGTCAACCATCTTCCCTATTTACAACCTGTTAGTGTTCATGGCCTCAACACTTTTATTCTAATTACTGCTGAGGGTTTTGGGTCAAGCTTGAACAGCCTCCCTGTTCAAGGGTGTTTAGTTCATCCTGGGATAACAACCACAGGTAGGGACACTGGATTTTCATGCCACTTGTTTCTGGTACCCTTCCACCTTCCCACAATGCTGGAGACTCTTAGCAGTACCTCCTCCACCTGTGGGATTGTGCAAGTGCTGCTCATGTGGGCTCAGGACTGGAACCAGCAGAGCCTTCAACTCCCCAGAATATCCAAACTGTGTTTCAGGGAGCACATTCCCTCACAGGACTCCTCACAGCTGCCCCTTGCTGCTCCTCCCTGCTGTGAGCACCCCAGTGTGTCTGCTGCCAGAACAAACCCTAAAGTCTTGGTTCCAATAGGTTGGTTCAAATTTGGAGTGGTTCCCACTCCAAATACATGGTAGATGGTCCCCCTAGCAAGGACTCCTGCTGTCTGGCCCTAATCATTGAGTTTAGATGTTCATTTTTATGCTGTTTGGGTTGTACCTCTTGCCTTAATCTCAACTTGCAATACCAACCATGGTGCATTTGCTGTATCTCCCCTCACCACCTTTATCTGCCAGCATGTTTTAAATTAGTTTAAAGAGTATGGGAGCTAAAAAAAAAAAAAAAAAAAAAAAAAAAAAAAAAACAAAAAAAAAACCAAAAAAACCCAGGCAGCTTCAGATGAAAGCCAGCAGCATGCCTTTAAAAATAGAGCAGCAGCCCTGCGCGAGGTGCCGAGCAAGTGGGAGCACGGGCGGGGAGCTGCAGAGGCTCTGTTTAAACAGAAGGTAAATAAGTGGCTGGGGGAGCTGCAGTTCATCTTGTTCCCTTACGTGTTGCCCAGATAATGCAGCAGATCTTTGGGCAGGCTGGTTCTAAAAATGGACACAGCTCTTGGGTTTCAGGGGGTGATGCTCGGGCTGCCCGGCCGCCTCCGCGGGAGCAGCACGAGGGCACCCAGGGAAATGGCATTTGGTGCTCCCAAGCCAGCAGCAGTGCTCAGCTCTTGGCACTGCTGCTTTATGAAGAGGACTTTTGCAGTGAGGATATTGTGACTTTATACCATGGTGCCTAATGCAAAAGTTGCTGCCTGTAAATCCCTGGGGTCAGGCAGAGTTTTGTTAAAATTCCCTTTCCTGCTGTGGTTGACCTGTGAAAGCAGCAATCATCTGACAGTGACAGCAGCACTTAATCAGTAATTCAGGATTAAAGTGGGCTGTCCAGTGAGTAATTTCACAGGAGCAGAGTTTAGGATTGAAGCTAGTTTAATATAACAATTGTCTTGAAAGCCTCCTTGGCATTTTAATGGTGTTTTTCTTTGGTCTAAATATATATGAGAAGTTGAGAGGATGTTTAAATCTGAGCAGGGTATAAAAGGGATCAAGAGAAAGACTGAAAGGTCTTGTCCAAGCTCCACCCAGTTATGTGACAGGGCATCATCCCAGGGAGCTGCACCAGTCACTGTTCCTCTCACTGCTCCAGGGTGAGCATCAGTATCTTTACCTTCCTTGTCACCCTCCTCTCACCTGCCTAGTTGAGTTCAGCTCAGCTGTGCAAAGGACAAGTTTTTGTTACCCTTCAGTGGCTGCAGCAATGGCCAACCAGCCCTTCCCTGCTCCCAGGGAGACTGTGTTTGGATTGAGCATATGTTGCTCACTGGAATGGAGAATTCTCCATTTTTTTCTAAATGAGTTTTCTCAGGCAGTTCCTGTTCAGCAAATTCAGGAGAGAAAGGGCAGCAGTGCCCCTTGGCCAGACCATGGCAAGCACTTCTGTTCTCCTGCAGGAGAAGGCAGAGTGCAGCCTTCCCCATGGCAATAGAGTGATCCTCTGTTGGGTGAATTGTTGCTTACAAGGTTAATTAGCTGTAGAAAATGAGCTAGAATACTTGGGAGTAATGAATCATAATGAGTCATTATATTTGAGGAGTGACAAATTAAATTCATGCATGTTTTAGACTACTTGTTTTAGTCAGAATGGAAAATAGTGCAGTGCTTTCTTCTGCTGTTCTGCTTTCGTGTCAAGATGTCAGGAGATAAATCAATATGGCCAGAGCTTGTAAAGTCTGGCACTGCTTGATTGCATGATGTTTAATCTTTCTCCTGGGTCCTGGAGCTGGGCTAGGAGCTCCTCTGGAATCAATACCTTTGCTTCCACAACAAGGATTTTGATCTGTTACTGAGAAAACATGAAGCTTCTCCTAAGCTAAAAGAGGAAAAAAAAAAAAAGTTGTGATGTCCTAATACCATGAGGGGTAATGTCCTCTTGCAGCTCTGATTGAGGTGTAGCACCCTCATCTAGGGAAGTACATTAAATTATAGCTCCACCTCCCACACCAAGTTGAGCCAAGGGACCTCTTGGTAGCAAGATTCATGAGATCCTTCAGCTCCTGCTGCCTCCAGAGGAATCTCTGTAGTTTTTCTGTGGAATTAGACCAAGCAACATAGCCAGCCAAGGAGCAGACAGACACTGTAACCCCTGAAATACATGGGAAGTAAGGATAAGCAAGCTGCCCATACCTGGAAGACAGCTGCTGCAATCTCAGTGTAAGAGGAAGAACACTGTGAAAAAGAGATCTTGATGAGAAGAATTCACTCTTAGCCCCCTTCAAACATTATAATATGTCCCTGGGTGAGCTGAAGCCTGGAACAAGCTGCTGTGCTTGGTTTGGATTTTTTTGGTTTTTTTTTTGGTGTGGTACCAAGGTTCAGCTGGTTCAAGGCTGGAGGAGTGTGAGCAGTGGGAGGATTTGAATTCACAGTCTTCCTTTTAAATATATCAGTGGTTCCAGGAGGGCAAATGGGACTGCTGCTGACTCAGTTCTTTGCTGGATTGATGCCTCTGGAAGTGTTTGGAGAGATTTGACAAATCTTTCTGTCTGTTGAAGGTTCCCATGGTGTTAGCTGTTTGTCACCACTGGGAGAAAACATCTTTCACATCATCTCAGAACAAAGAGCACTTTGGGGTTCAAAGACAGAAGGGACCAACTGGCACTTAGTTTTGCTACTAATTATATGTCAAAACCTAAATAAGTTAGGCCCAAATTAGTGCATTTCTCCAGATGTTTTCACAGTTGCCCTGCCTGCAGCCCTGTGGGTTATGTTCTGAGTTTTTAAGCACTCATTTTGCTCCTTCTCACCTCCACTGATGTGGTTGGTCCTGGCATGGTCAGGTGCACACTCCCACTTACTCAGCACTATAGGGCATCACTGACACAAAGTGGAAAATTCTCCTTGGGGTGCAGAGCTCTTTCAGGAGGCAGCCAGTGGGGTGACTGCTTACAGACCTGGCCCTGAGCTTGGAGATGTGGATTCATGTACAATATCTTCTGTGAAAGCAGCTATTCTTGCTCCTGCCAGGCTGCTCTGAAGACCCATACAATGATGTTAATTGTAAGCCACAAGCTGGCTCTTATCTTCAAATTGTTTTTCTCTGACAATTTTAAGGAGAGCTCAGCATGTTCTCAGTAGGAGCTGATAGATGCTAAGCACTTCTGAAATCCTGCCAACTTCATTTAGGTTCCTAAACAGGAACTGAGTGCTCTTGAACATATGATCCTGAGGGTGCATTTCATAACTCTACAGCTCTGTCCATATCATTTCTTTCCTCTCTCCCTGTCCCCAGAATGTTCCTGGCAGCAGCAATAACACCAGGAGCACCAGGCTAGTCAAGGCTTGAGTGATGTCTCAGTTAGGATGTCAGCTCAAGCCACACTGAGCAGAATTAAGTGACAGCAGTTTAAAGGTGCCTGTCTGCATCCTGTGTGCAGTCAGGTCCCCCTCATCACTACCAGCAGTATGGATATATTTGAGACAGCTGTAATGGATTTTTTATATGTACATGAAAACAGTAACCTAGTGCAAATTCTGCCTTGTTTTTCAGAGTATTTCATTCCATGTTTCAGGCCATGTACACTGTACTTGACAATGCTCTGACTCTCAATTTCAGGATTCAAATTTTCTCCTAAGCAGATTCTTGGGGCAGATGTAATGAATATTTTGCAGTGTTCTTGGGGCAGAGGAGGAGGGCAGACAGGCCTTTATCTGAAGCTTTTCCAGCAGAGTTAGTGCATGGACAGCATCTGTTTTGGTGCTGTGAGGCTGACATCCTCTCCAGCAGACTTGGCAGCGAGCGGAAGGACCACATGTCAAAAAATCTGGGGGGCCCAAACGCCGCGGACAAAAGTACGGCAAAGAATTTAAACATCAGTGAGCGGAGTGAAGCTGGAGGGCAGGCGGGGAGCGATTAGCACAGTGCCCTGGAATGCGGCGTTTCAATGGCGCTCCAGAGGGCTCTGCAGCCCCATTGACTTGGGCAGCGTCAGGAGGAGCCCCCGCGCCCGGCGGGGCTGGGAACGTGCGGGGCTGTGCGGGGCTGGGCTGGGAATGTGCGGGGCTGGGAATGTGCGGGGTCTGTGCGGGGCAGTGCGGGGCTGGGAACGTGCGGGGCAGTGCGGGGTCTGTGCGGGGCTGGGGCAGTGCGGGGCAGT
>WBNO01019648.1:325699-359469 GCA_013400575.1 Peucedramus taeniatus | reverse complement strand
CGGGGCTGGGAACGTGCGGGGCAGTTCAGGTCTGTGCGGGGCTGTGTGAGGCTGTGCGGGGCTGGGGCAGTGCGGGTCTGTGCGGGTCAGTGCGGGGCTGGGAACGTGCGGGGCTGTGCGGGGTCTGTGCGGGGCTGGGGCAGTTCAGGGCTATGCGGGGTCTGTGCGTGCCGACACCGCAGCGCTCCCGCCCTGCTCCAGCCCCTCCGCCTGCCCGGGGGGTTTCCTTTCCTCCACAGCAGTCAGGTGCACACGAGGTGCGCTGCCAGAAGCCCCTTGGCAGCCTGCAGCAGTGTCAGCTGTTTGCTTGCCCTGGGCTAATGCGCTAAAAGCCACCTGTGGCCCTGATCCAGCTGTTGCCAGCTGTGCGGTGGGGTGGGGTTTGCATGTTTTTCTCACGTGTGGGGTTTGGGTGGTTTTATTCCACTGGTTTTGGTCTCTTTGGGAATGCACCCAGCAGGACTAAGCGTGTGTCTGTGGTCACATTCACTTGGTTCGTTTTGTTTTCTTTACGTTTTTCTTTCCCCCCTCCTTCAGATTTCTAGGTGAATAAATCCAAGTGTGGAATGAATTAAAAACAAAGCTGGGTGGAAGGCCTGGCTGACGTGAACACATGCTTTTTTAGTTGAGGTGGGAGAAGAACACACTCATTCAAGCCCTCATCTAGGGCAGGGAATTCCCTGGCTTTTGTCTAAATATGGCATGCGAGAGCAGAGCACAGGCAGTGCAATGCTTCACTGAGCATTGTTTAAAAGGGAGCTTGGCACCAGCCAGCAAGTAGGATTCTTGTGAAGACATGGCACAAGGAGTTGTTTGACAGATTCTGACATAGCAAAGTCTTTACAAGAGGTTAAAAAAAAAAGAAAAAAAG
This sequence comes from Peucedramus taeniatus, assembly GCA_013400575.1. Lineage (NCBI taxonomy): Eukaryota > Metazoa > Chordata > Aves > Passeriformes > Fringillidae > Peucedramus > Peucedramus taeniatus. The sequence continues at coordinate 358,598 of WBNO01019648.1, read as the reverse complement.
AAAAAAAAGAGAAACTGCAGCCTGCATGAAGCCAAAAGCATATTGTCTGCTGAGGAAGATTGCAGAATAAAAGGTGCTTAGCACTGAGTCATATCCTGCATGCTCTGTGGGCCTGATCCTATCAGTGATCCATGGCACTGAGTTAAAAATCCACTCCTAAATGATTGCCTCTCTCATCCAGGAGAGGATATGAAGAGCAGTGAGAGCTGGGGAAAAGGCTGCCATGGCTTGAACCCACTGGCCAGAGTCTCTACCCCAGACTCGCCAGGTTGGATGGATCCATCCTCTGCAGTGTTCCATCCTGCAGGCAGTGGTATCTCCCCAGCAGATCTTTGGATGCAGCACTCAGTCCCAAGCAGTCCTGTGGTCTGTGTAGGTGTCTCCTTTTTGCAAAGCTTATGCTGAGTTGTGGCTTTGAATCCCTGTTGCAGCAGCAGTCCCTGCCTGGAAGGAAACTCTTCTCCCTCTGTTGCATCTGGAGACATTGTGAGAACCTTGGAGCACAAAGGCCTTTGGACCTGTCAGCAATGGAGAATGTCTCCAAAATTCCTGGTCAATTTTTGAAATATGGCCATTATGTGAGTGTGTTTTGAGGGAGGGAAAACTTATCCAGAACTCAGATGAGGACACATCACTTGATGATTCTACTACAGACAACAGCTACTGAACAATCTGTGCAGCTCACACAGAGGAGGACTTGGCTCAGCCTTCCCTAAATTTGCCTTGAATGCAACATCCATACTTGATCATAACTGCAGCTTCCTCTTATCAAAGGTAAGTCACTCTTCCTCTGGTTGGTTGTTTGGATGGAGTCCTGCAATGTAAACTGGAATGATAGGAGTAGTCTGTAATTAGCACACACCCTCAGGCAGTTTTGTTGTTCCTGAAATGCAAGGCCTAAATTGTTCTGCTGCCACAGGATTGGTTTGGTGAGTGCCTTAACTGCTCTGCATTTGTACTTGTGTTAGTGAAAGCTGTTCCCTAAGAGTGATCTGGTATGGATCAGAAACCAGGAGTCCAGGTCCACTCCTGTGGGCATCTTCCAGTGAAACTAGAGGTTAATCCATCACGTGTTGCCTGTGAGATGCTCTCCATGGCAAAGCAACAAAACCCAGGAGTTTCTGTGTCATCTTAGCAAAGCTCAGGGCAGAGGGAAGGCGCTGAAACACTCCCCCACCCTTTCTGAGCATTTCAGCTGATGTTGTTAATTGTAGTGGAGCTGCTGCAAATACTTCAGAAAGCAAATATTTGGTGTCCCCATCCAGCAGAAAATAAGCAGAAGAACCAACCACCTGCCACTCACTTGGTCCCCTCAACAAAGCCAGGCTGGGGCTGAGAATCAATAGCAACGATGCTGAGCCTTTGTGGTGAGTTCTCTCTGAACAAGAGCTGTGCTGGGAGAGCAAAATACCACCTGGAGGAGCTGGGCATGGGCTGGAAGGGAGCAGGGATGGTGGGCAGAGGCTGTTTGTGCTGCAGGGCGGGGTTCTGGCACAGGCAGGAGGAGGAGGAGGATGCCTCCATCAGCCCCTGGTGGGTGGGTGCCTTGCCCTGCCTGGCTGGATGGGCAGCAGCTCCTCTGTGCCTGCCAGCAGCAAAGCCCTGCAGTGGAACTGCCCAGCCCCTGCTGCTCCTGCCTGGGCTGGGCTCACAGCACAAATGGCACTGGGAAACCACTTCTCTGGCAGAGGCAGCAGATCCATCACCACTCACAGCTCTGCCCAAGCTGGATTCCCTGAGGAAACCAGTGTGCCTTTGCCCTAACTGGGAAGCAGGAGGATGGCACAGTACCCACTCTGGCTGGGCCCAGATACCCAATGTCTGAGTGATCTGCATTTGGATGCTGGGGTTTATTTTTTCTTTATCTTTTTTTGTTGTTGTTTTAGCCCTCTAAAAACAAACTTCAGATTTGTCAGCTGGAAGTGATCTCATTGCATTACAGATTTGCTTTCCTGGGAAACTAAACTCTTCTGGTGTAATGATGGGAAAGTCTCACCTTCCCTTTTTTAAAATTCCTTTAACCAAGGTTATATTAAAATTAGCTTGGCAGGCCAACAGCTCAGAAACAAAGACACAAAATAAAACCCTTTGTTACTATTGGGTTTTTTATTCTATTTATTTTCTTACCCATCTCATGATTATGGGGAGATGGCAAGTGATTTTTGAATCTTTACTGACACATATCCAGATCTATAAAGAAGTATACATTTTACTAATACAGGAGTCTGTTTGTCCCCCTGCCAGCAGAAAAATAGAGGCAAACCCCAAGAATTAATTATTGCACTGTCTTTTGTAGTTTTCTTTGAGCTGCAACACTGTCTGCTCACTCTACTCTCTTTTCTGCCTTTTACAAATTCTTTGCACAAGTGGAAGCCCAGCTCAGGGAACCCAGTCCAGTATCACTGCACTCAGCTGAGGATGGGCTTGGCTCCTCTTCAAAGGGATCTGTTATCAAGTGCTCAGTGTGATGTGACAAAGCAGGGAAGTGTGCCATGGATGTGGTGCTTCCAAATCCCCTCCTTCCACCTTGATTAAACTCGAGGGCAATTACCCTTGCCAGGGTGACCAGTGCTGCCAATGTGCATCTTCTTTACAGCTGTGCTCATTGTTTTACCTTGTTTTCCCATTTTGTACTAGGACAAAACTCGTCTGCTTCATGCCATGGATAAAATCCATTCTAAATACCAAGTTTCTCCTGTTTTGCCACTGGAGCTGTGGGATTCAGGACATTGTGTTTCAGGCTGGCACAGTTGCTGTCATGTGCAAAGTGATGCCCAGGCCCCTGGATACCTGCAATGTCTCACTGTCAGTGCAGGGAAGCTTTGGCTGGGGCCAGTAGAAACTAAAAACATTTATTATGAGGCTATTTTATTGTGCTAGGAACAAGAATTTACTGTCTGGTTGAGTGGGCTTTAGATGCTGCTGTAAATTCCAGATGAAAATTTCACAGTATTTGCCATATTTTGCCCTATTTTATATCCCATGTTTCATTTTCATTCCTAGAATCTGCTTTATTCTGAATTCTGATAAATTTAGAAAGTCTTATTTTCAAAAACAAACAACCACACCACATTTTGGTAAAACATACTTGGGTAAACATTTTTATTTTACCAATTTCCCAATTGCCTATAGCAATCACTTTTAAAAATGGCTGCATCTAATTTTACTTGAAAATATCCTGATTTTTTTTTCTCTCCTTTTTTTTTCCTTCCTTCACAAGACGCAGGCCAGATTTCAAAGAAACTTTAAAGGAAAAATGCACATCAGCACCCTGAGATATTTCCATGTTTGGCTTTGAATCTGTCAGTTTTACGTGGAGAAAAAAAAATACATTGTGAATTTTCTAATTTAGAGACTTTGTAGTTTGGTGGTTTGGGCAGAATGCACTGAGCACAGGAGCTTTTCCCCCTCGTCATTCCTGCCTCCACCCCCTGTTTCACCCCTCACTCCGTGCCCTGGCAGCCTGCTGGCTTCCTCCTTCTTTCTCTGGATAATCTTCTTCCCTCTTTTTCTTTGACTAAAATGACATGAAAGTCTGTTTCAGCTGATTATGACAGCATGCTGAACTTTCCTTTGCCAGGACTCGCTGGTTGCCTCTGAAGCCATCAGACAATGGTGGGACAGCAGACCCAGCTCCCTTGGCTGTGCTGTGATTCCAGGAGCAGCGTGGGATTCCACTTGGCACCTTCCTGGGAGGGGTGGCCCTGCAGGCAGAGCCAGGGTGAGGATGCTCCCATTCCTGCAGCAGCCCACCTGTTCTGTGCTGTGCTGGAATATCAGCCACAGCCTTGGCTCTGTTGTTTCAGGCTGCGAGGGGGGATTTTTAATCCCTCTATTCAGAGTGTTTCCAGGAACAGGAGGAGAAGCATACGGCATATGCTCACCTCGGCTCCCAGGAGGGGTGGGGGAGTGTCCAGCAGCTGCTGGGGTCATCCTTGTCCTTCTGTCCTTCCACAGCCATGTCCAAAGGTGTGCTCATCCTCGTCCTTCTGTCCTTCCACAGCCACGCCCAAAGGTGTGCTCAGGGTGCCTGGGCATCACCCCACGAGCAGGTGAGCTCCAGGAGCAGGGTGTCCTTTCCTCCCCTCTGCAGCCAACAGCATGGACAAGGGTGTCACAGGGGCTGGAGGAGGGACTCCATCCTCTCCTGGTTTTCCTTCAGCTGGATCAGCTCCACAGCAGGGCTGGGAGCACCTCAAAGGCACAGGCTCTCCCTTCATGGTCACTGTGGGGCTTTTGGGGTATGGGTGCCTTGGCTGTTTGGAAGTTTGTTGGGTTAAGGACTCAGGTTTGACCAAAGCAGGTCTCTGGGGAGATCTGGATGCAGCTTTGGCTTCAAAGCACATGAGATATCTGCAGCAGTAGAGCAGGGGGAGCAGGCTGAGTGCTGAGCTCCTGGATCCTGCACCTGCCCATGGCTGCCCTTGTCACCAAATCCCCAGCACACCCATCCTTGATGTCCTGCCATTGCTCAGTGCCTGACCCTCATGCTGACCCAGCTGCAGCCAACAGGAACACTGGCATAACTGGCACCTCGTCTGCTCCCTTCACTTGTTCCCCCCTGTGTCCCCTCCTGCCCACCCTGCTCTCGCTGCTCTGGGCACCATCTGCTGGGTTTGAGGCTGTCTCATCTCACCAACTGTCGTTTGTCCTGGCTGTGGGGGAAATGTGCTCACGTTTTGCATCAAAGGACCCCTCAACCCCTCTCTTTGTGGACCAGCCGGGCTGTCGGAGAGGAGCCAAGCAGTTGGCACTCAGTAGGCAATGAGCATTAATAAAAGCATTACAGTGAGGTTAGAGCCTCATTAAAGTACTGCTAACGAACCGTCTGCCTTCCAGAAGTATGAAATTTTAGCTAACACTTCCTCCTTCTAATTTTATGTGTATTTAAATCTTTCTGGGTAGCCAATATTCGTTCCTCCAGGCTGCTACAGAATGAACAAAGCCCATTTCAGAGGAGCTGCCCTGGAAGAGCCTTTGGGTGCTGTCTCCAGTCCTGCAGAACCTCCGTGTGGTCACGGCAGTGTCCTGGAGCTCGCTGGACATAAACCCCATCACTGCCGGGTGCACAGCAGCACTGAGGGCTGTGGGATGAAGGCAAGCTCTGGACACACCACTGCCCCCGCTCCCAGCCCTGCCACCGCTGCTGGCCCCCTTTGCCAGGTGTGTTTTTGGGGACGGTGCTCCCACAGCTCGCCTGTGGGATCCCCGAGCTCTGCGAGCAGCCCCTGAGCTCTGCTGCTGGGATCGCTGGGCTGGCGCTGTGGGCTCGGCCGGGTGTCCCCAGAGCCAGCAGGGGTTTGTACAGGAGGGGTTCGCTCTGGGGGCCCCCCAGGCTCCCCAGCACCCTCAGGGCTGGCTGCAGGTGGTGCGGCAGAGCCCGCGCAGCCCATTGAAAAGCAAATGAATTCTCCCCGCGCCCGGGAAGGGCCGTGCTCCCGGGGAGGCTTGGCAGCGGCAGGCAGGAGAGCAGCTGCTCCGGGGCTCACAGCCCCTTTTTTGATTCCATTTGTCTGATTTTAGCAGCCTGTGAGGGACACGTGAGGCGCGGGGACATCTCGCTGCCCGGAGTGCTGCGGCTGCCCCGGGTGAGCTCGCAGCTTCTCCTCCTGGACATCCTCCCCTCACCTCAGACAGGTTTTTATTCTCTGCTCCCTTTGAAGCAAAGCCAGTGGTTTCACAGTCAAAGGGCAGTGCTTGATGCATTAATCCATCTCTTTTATCTTACAGGGTGTTTTTGACAATAAATGTTATTTTCTTGAACGGAAACAACCAGTCCAAATGGCTTCTGCTGGGTTTAGCAGCCTGTTTGGGGTGTCTGCCCTGGGGAGAGGGCTGTCATGAGAGCAAACTCGGTGTTACACCGATGGTTTGTGTTGCAGAGACTCAGAGCCCCGTGCAGCTGCAGGTTTGTGCTAAGGATGTTCCCCCACTGCTTCCCGAATTTTGTGGGGCTGCCTTGGGTGTCCTGCCTGGGGCTGGCAGTGTCTCAGGCTGGGGGAGTTCAAGACTCAGTGCAAAATTTCCTCTCCATTTCAGGCATTACAGCACAGATTTTCCTCTTGCAAAGGCCCCAGCTCTGCAGACAGGCACTACCCTCACTGCAGCGAAATTAGTAGGATGTCTTGGGGCAAAGGTAAAACTCAAGTACATCAGTAAATGTTAGCAGGATCAGGACCTTATTCAGGCATAAATCAGGTAGCTCCAGCCAACAATAGAATTACCTAAGTATAAAATCCCACGTAAGCCAGTAAGATCAGCTCCAAACCTGCTATGAATTTGCTTTTTGTTTCCATGCCAAGAATATATCACTTCTAACTGCTGCGACCAGGGCTGGTCCTTTCAGGTGTTTTAAGTGCTTTTGGGCACGTTTATTTCCCGTCCCCAGCAGATCCACACCGAGCCTGGCCCTCCTTCCCTGGGGCATGTCCCAGCCTGCTTCACCCACAATAAATTGTCGCTATCAGAGAATATTTTTTTTTCTTTCCTGGCTGTTTTTGTTACCGCATTCGGTAAACAAAGGGACAGCAGTGACAATCCAAACCCATTCTTTTTTATTTGACTGGGAACAGAGTCAACTATTTGTTGGTCTTTTGTTGCTGTTTTTGTTCTCTTTTTAGCCAGTGACCGTTGCAGCAGCTACTGGTACCTGTGGGGAGCACGTACTGGAGCTGCAGGATTTGTCACCTGCTGGCACCGGCTCAGGGAGGGGACAGGAGGAGGACAAGGAGCTGCTGGGGGAAGGTACCAGGTCAAACCAAAGGTCCAGGGCACAGGAGTCCTTTCTGTCCCTCCCTAACAACATGAGAACAACCTGCAGCAGTTTCCTGGTGCTTGTACGTGCCTCAGTTTCCCCAGTTCTCAGTGCACTGGTGCTTGTATGTGCCTCAGTTTCCCCAGTTCTCAGTGCACTGGTTCGAGGTGGTGCCCCAAGATGAGAGGTCTGGTGGTGCTTGCACCTGGCTGAGCCAGGATGAGCCCAGTTCTTGGGGATGAGCTTCTCAAAACACCTGGGAGGAGGAAGACAGGGAGGGATGGGAGCAAGAGAAGGAAGCTGGAGGCTCTTTTAGCCTGAGGGCAAACTTCTCCTGGCCTCTCCATCTCTGGGGGCTGTGCAGCAGCTCAGGCAGCTCCCAGGCTGGTCTCTTCTTAGCAGACACCAGGAGAAGTGTCCTGGCTCCCACTGCCACCCCCACCTGTCCCTCCAACCCACACCAGGGCTCTCCAAAACCCCAGGCAGAGCTTCCCCTTCCCTGTCCCACTGGGACACAGCAGTCCCTGGGACAGCACAGCCAGGAACAGGAATGCATCCTCCATGCTGGGGACACCCTGGTGCCATCAGAGCCATTTGTCACCCCAGGCCACCCTGGGACAGGGTGTGGGGAGCTGCTCTGCTGCCTCTGCCAGGCATAACTCCTGTGCTGAACCCAAATCCTGCAGAGGAGCATCCCCGGGAGCCATATGGTGTCTCTGAGGCTTTGATGGAGTTGAACAGAACCCAGAGCAGCCCAGCAGGTTGGACTGTGAGCCATGGTGAGCCCGGGGGACCTGTCCTGCCCTGCTCAGGGCTGCCAGCCCACGTGCTCAGGAGTGTGCTGGTGTCCCCTGCTAGAGCCCAGTGGAGCTGCTGAGACTGGGGGGTTTGCATGTAACGGAGGATGGTTTTGTGTTGTTGTAGGATATAAAACACACGGCGTGGACAGTAGCTCTTTCTAAGACAAAAAGGTGTTTTATTAATTTCTGACTTTAATTTATAGATTTCTGAATTGTCATTGGAGGGTGACAGTGCCACCTCCTCAATGCCACTGGGCAACCTAACAGTCTGTTAAGTTGCCTGTCTCTCATAAAAGAATGTAAATAATAAATTATTTATATAAAATAGAAAAGAAAATCCTATATAAAAATATAAACATCAAAAAACTTTAAAAAAAACCCTTTAAAAATCAAGACAACAGTTTTGTGGTCAAGAGATACAAGTGGAGAGAGCAGCATCTCAGAGCAGCATCCCAAACACCAGTGAGACAGCAGGGGGGCAGGGGAGCTGGGGGACATGTGGTGTTTGCTCTGGGCCAGGAAAGCCACGATTCCAACCTTCCTCAGGGCTGAGGGCAGCACAGCCAAGCCACCACAGACTGCAGGAGAGGCCTGCCCTGAGCTCTGCTCCTGCTGGGGGGGATCAACAGTGCTGCAGCACACAGGAGCAGGGGTACAGTCTGATAGGGTCCACCCAAACAAGTCACAGTCCCACAGAGGTAAGAAAAATAACTCAGGAGGATTTCTCTGGGATTTTATCTTGCACCTCACTCTGTGATGCTCTGAGTTTGCTGTGCAAAGACAGCCCAGGCTGGTTGAATCTCAAAACTTACATTAAGCATTTGCTGCCTGACCTCCAGGAGCTGTGAGCAGCATTTCCCATGCTGGAAAACAGGCTGGAGGAGAGATGTGTGCCCTCCACCTGGAGCTGTGGGGGCTGCAGTGACTCACTGATATCAGGGGGCTCTCCAGAAAGGACCTGTGGATGTTTATGTTGCAAAGGCTTCTGGAGGTTTGCTCTGTAATTACAGTTATGTAAAAAAAAGAGGCAGATTTCAGAGTTTACTCTAAATGCAAAAGGGAGGGATGATTGTTTCTGACTGGTCATGGATTCATTTTTTCAATTGTGTACCCACAATGTGTTGTCATGCAAGAAAAATCTAACCCTTACAAAAACTCATTTCAAAATGAGTAACTGCAACTTTTTTTTCAGTCATTGTCTAAGAAGGCTGTTGCAGGACTGCTGGGACTTCCCTTCTCCCCAGAATGATATTCTGGTATAATTAATGGGGCATTTGGACTCTGATAGCATTTGCTTCCATCCAGTTTCTCATGAAAACCCTCCTGATGCCTCTCAGATCTTCATGAAGGTATGTAAGCTTTACTCCCCCGCTTTCTCCCTCCCAGAAGGAGAATGGGAACTGGAAAATTCCCTCAGTTTCTTGGCAGGGAGGCTGAGGTGATGTGGTTCTGCACAAAGCAGGTCTGGCCATGGACTCTGGCAGCAGTTTTATCTTCTTGCTGGGCTGGAAATCGTGACCTCAGCCATTGCAGCAGGTGTTCTCTGGAACATTCTGCAAGGAAATTGGTTTAAAAAGCAATAGTATCATTTATCCATCTGAACTGGCAAAGTGTTAATCTCTCTCAGGGGTGAAACAAAAATTCAGTGAAACTTTCAGGGCTTTTCTTGGTTTTCCTGCACCCAAACAGGCTCTGAGAGCTGTGCCTTGTGCTTGTCCATCACTGCCTGGAGAATGCCCAGCACAGAGGGGCCATTTCTGCTGATAACAGGAAAGTCAGTGTTTGGTCCTGCTGTCAACAGGTTTTAGCTTGGAGAGAAACCTCCACTAATCAGCTGCTTTGTGGCATTTTTACAGCAAGATAAAAGACGCCTGGAATTATTTGTTGGTCACCAAGCAAATGTTTTTACTGGTGAAATGTTCCAGAGGCTGTTTAGAGTCTTGATTGACAAAAGTGCCAAAAACTTACAACCCTCTCCTCCCCAGATTCAGGGCTGAGATGGGAGATGGAGCTGATGGAGCTGTAGATAAAGAAGGAGATGGAGCCACCTCGTGCAATTGTTGCAGGGGTAACCTGGGGTTGAAGTGTGGGGAGAAGCTCATTTGTTATGCAAATATCTGCTTGAGCCTGGCGTAGACAGTGGAAAGCTCGAATTATTTTAAGCAGAGGACCAAAGTTCTCTCCATCCCCCTATCATCTTGGATCCTTGAAAAAACAAAACAAAACAAAACAGAAACCTCTGTGTGAACCATCTGACAATGATCAGCACTTGGCTTTTCTGGCAAGAGCCGGGTGTGCACAGGCGCATGGAAATAGAACAATTAAGGGGAAAAAAACGGTATTGGAAGCAGCCAGGCTTTGTGTTGTCTTGATGACAGCATGAAATGATCATCCTGCAGCCTTATCTCTCGGAGCCTGCCAGGGACAGCAGAGCTGCAGGGCTGGGGGGCTCTCCCTGGGTGACACACAGAGGAGCTTCCTTGCTGCCTGCTTGTTGAGGGCTGCGGCTCAGCCTGGGCTCTCTGGGCAAGGAGAGGAGCAAGGGTGGCTGTTTTGGATGCAGGAAGCCCCCAGAGTTTGAGCTGGGAGGCACCAGTGCAGGGGAGGCACCCGTGCATGGCAGTGACCTTCCTGCGCTGGCCACCAGCCCGCAGCTTTGCATGAGCAGATGTGCATTTCATGAAGAAATAGCACTTCAGCATAAGAAAATCAGCATTTACATAGTGTCCAGGGGCACCAAGGGGGCAAAGCTGAGCCTGTCCCACGTGGGCAGTGATGCCATGCTGCCATTTCCATGGGGAGAGCCAAACCCGTGCCATGTGCTCTGGCAGCACGGGCTGTGCAAGGCAGTGGTGCTGCCTGTACTCTGCCACAGGCAGCTGTGGTAAAACCCTGTTTTCCAGGCAGGTTGCATCTCTTCAGAGTGGTTTTCCTCTGAGCTGAGCTCTCCCTTGGCCTCAGCATCCGTATGGCCCTGAGAAGGCTCAGTGGCTGCTGCACTCTGGTGTACAGAGGAATGGTAAAGCTGGGGATGAATCAGCTTTTTAAAAGGGACATCAGACAAGCCCTTGATCTGCACCAGAAAGATTCCCACTGGTTCTGCAGCCCTATGGGCAAACGGGGAGCAGCCTTTCTGCCTCACTGGGTGCAGTTTGGGCTCTGCTGGGGGAACCTCCCTTTTTCCATGCAGTACGTGTCACACAGGGTCACTTCCAATGATTCCTGCTGGGCTTTCCTCACAGCCCTGTCCCAAACACATCAGGCTTTGGGCTGTGCTGCATCGCTGCTCCCCAAAGCACGTGGGTCCCTGGGGCTTTGCTGGTGTCTCTGAGGGAGGGCAGCGAGGCCATGGAGGCTGGGGAAAACCCTTAACAAGACTAAACACCCCCTCAAAAGCCCCATCCAGCCTGCAGAGCCGAGTTCAAGCTGTTGTGGGCTCTGCTGGCTCCTCAGCACCCCAGGGTCCTGTCGGCACAGGTGACATCCCTGTGAGCTCAGGACTGGCCTGGTGAGCCTCAACAGTGCTGTGACAGGGTGAGGCTGAGGGTGACACTGAGCTGGGGAAGCTCAGGAGCCCTTCCCAGGCACAGGGCAGAGGAAATGGAATGATTTTCCTTGGCATGGCCAGGAGATGCCAGCATGAATTTCCTAGTAACCCCAACATGTCTCTGCAGGGCCACCTGCCCCCAGCCAGCTGTGAGCCAGGTGCAGTGGAAGGAGCTGTGGCTTGTGGTACAGTAACACCTGGACTATTTCCCTTCTGTATAAAATGCTTCGTTTCCTTAGAGCCATGTCTGCGCTGCAAAGTCTCCACTGTCATTCTTCAACACTTAAAAGAAGTTGCTCTCATGGGCATTTTTGAAATTGTTTGAAAAATCTGTGTGGGCATTACAGTATTTGTTTTCTCTGATGACTATTTTTAATCTTGTTTTTCATTAAAAAAAAATAAATCAAGATAGATATGAATTGAAACTGTGCCTTTAAATATGACGTGATATTGGCTGCCCAAAACTAAACACAAAATAAGGGAGAGCTGGAGCATGTGCCTAAAAGCTGAGAAAGGCTAAAGCTTTGAATGCCACTCACTTGGCAGCACTGTGAGAGCAGAGCCCAGGAACCATGGCCAGGGCACGGTGCTGGCCAGCTGGCACCAGAGGGGTTAAAGAAGCAGGTTCACCCTGCAAGGAAAGAGCTGGAAGTGGCCTTTCCAGGAGGAGATGCTGGCACCCCTCTCTTCCCTTTGGCACCCAGCCTGAGAGAGCCACCAGAGCACCCCTGAAGGACACAGGGCAGCACCAGGAGTGACAAAGGCAGCGAGGGGATGCTTCCCTTCCATGCCCCGCTGGCTTCCCGTGATGGAGAGGAGCTGTGCAGGGAGCTGCACCCTCCCCCAGCTCCCTGGCCCGTCCTGGGGCTCTCTGCTTTTGTTCCCATGCTGGGGACTTGGCCAAGTGGTGTTCAGCCAGAGCCAAAGGCTGCGAGAGGCCGGGAGGGCACGGTGCTCCTGCAGCGAGCCAAGGATGGGATGGGGGCCCTGCAGCGGGGCCTGTGCGAGCAGGGCACCCCAAAAAGGCAGCACTGCAGGGCTGGCAGTGCCATGTCACACTCAGTGCCATGTCACACTCAGTCCCATGCTGCCTGGAGAGCACGGTGCTCCAGGACAGGAGCAGCTCTGCATGTCCTGTTTGTATTTCAGGAGCAGCCTTCCTGCAGGGATGGTCCCGGCTGAGGCCAGGCAGGGAGGACGGCAGCGTGTGGGAAATGCAGTGGCACAAACCCTGATGGATGTCGTGGTGAGCTATTTTAAGACTTTATCTCGCTAGCCTCTGACAAAAATGTGCTATGGAGCAGAGCTTATCATGTGCAATTTGGCACATGGGGCTGGTGAGGGGACAGGGGAGCTGATCCCTGGGGTTGGGGCAGGTGACATGGGGCCAGCAGAACAGCAGTGGTGGGTGCTGCTGGTGCAGACATGAGTGGGTGCCACAGGAGGTGGGCATGGACAGGGTCCAACCCAGCCAGCAGGAGCCAGGTGTCAGCCTAAATCCCAGCCCAGGTCTGAATCAGGGGAGTGCCAGCTTTGCTGTGCTTCTGGCTTCCTGGTGTCACCCAGAGCATGAGGATGGACTTCAGGTGGGACGTCCCCTACCCCCAGTTTCTAAACTTTGGATCTTCCTAAACAGGGCTGATTGGTGATGATGCTGCTGCCTCCTGTAGTCCCATTCCCCCATGGCTGTGCCCCAGGAGCTCAAGGCATGAGGAGCAGAGGAGGTGAGCGGGCCAGGGTGTGAGCCCTGGGGTTGCCATCACCACCAGCTCCTGCTGGCTCCCCTGGGAAAGGGGGGCTGGGCTGGGCTGGGCCACTGCAGACAAACCCTGCGAGGTGAGGAGGTGCAGCTCTGCAAACACAAACCGACAGCAGCACCCTGCACTGCTGGGACCCGGGGGCTCTGGGAGTTATCACCCTCGCCCTTTCGGCTGCTGGGGCTGGAGATTAGGGAGCTGCTCCTTATCAGCCCCCAGTCCTGCCCCTGTGGGGCTCCCCTTTCAGTCTTACTCACTGGAGAAATGAGTAAGCCTGTTGTAACCACCATGCTGGGACCTGTGGGGCAGCAGGCTGTGCTCAGTGGGTTGGGGTGGGGGTTTTTAAAGCATCTCTGCACAGTGACCTGCAGCAGCCAGGACAGGCTGCAGACACCCACCAGAGCTGGGGCTGTGCTGGAGCTCAGGGGCCTCCCTGCCCATCCAGAGCTCACTGTGTCTGATGAGGATGGGGAGAGTTAATTCTGTGTGTATGCAAAGCAGGGAGGGAAAATCCAAAGTCCTGACATGCCCACAATCTCCAGTGTCTCACTTGCACACAGACCCCCCACACCTGCCCCCAAAACCATTGGCTGTGCACAAAGCTCTTGGCCCAGCCTCTGAATATGGCCCAACTCCTGTGTGTGTATCCATCCATCCCTCCATCCATCCCTCCATCCATCCCTCCATCCCTCCATCCCTCCAAGCAGGTCTCAGCTCCTGCCTCCTCCAGGATCTCTACACAGCGACCATTTCCAGCAGTTTATTCGACAGCTCCAAGAAAATATTCCTGCACTCTCCAGCTCCACGAGGCACATGACCCGGACAGTGCCAATGGAATAAACATTTGGATTTAATTTATTATCTTTCCTGCAGGCTCTGTCTCGGCTGGCGGCTGCAGAGGGGCCGGGGCTGCTCCCTGCCTGCGGGACAGGGCCCGGGGCAGCCTGGCAGCCTTTACCCAACTCCATGGGATATTTTTATTTTTTTTTCCATTCAAGCCTCTGCAGAGTTCCTGGCAGGACTGGAGCTTTCGTCCAGATTGCAGATGCCCAAAATATCTGTATTCTGGGCTGAGCAGACTGAGGCTGAAGTGGCCGTGGTTGGCGGATTGAAGAGGACATAGGGGAATGCAGAAAGACAGACAGACAGACAGAGGAAAAGTGCCTGAGTACGTATGGCAGCAGTGGGCAAAAGGATGGGGGGTGCCCCTGGGGTCTGCCCCATCTTCAGGCATGGCTCTCACACCAGCATGGGATATTTTTACTGTTTTTCCCAGTCTGCTGAAGCCTGTCCAGGACATGGTTTTGCCCAGATTAGCTTGTGCTGCCAGCCATTAAATTTGGTTGCACTGCTGTTATGTTATGCTTCTCACTTTAAATTATCTTCTAAGCTGTGGTTCACCTGGCATCTTCAGGAGCCAGGATTTGTGAAATAAAAGTTAAAATGCCTGTTGAAATAAGGCATTTATGTGTATTCTTTCATATACACACATGAATGCACACAGCTAAAAGATAAAAACCACGTGTTTGTTCATACATACATGTTTCTAATCAGATTTATAATGTATATAATATAAATGTTTTTCTACATATAAAATTAATTGGAAACAGGAAACCAAATTAGTTTACCTTACTAAAGTGGCATGAAATAAAGAGCAGTGTGCACTGTTGAAGAGAAGGTAGGATGTGGTTTTTGGAGGACTTTTCTTCCCCCCAGGGCTCGTTCTACCATGTTTATGTCTAAAACCTGCTAATTTTAAAGCCAGCTCACAGGAGACTAATGGCATGACTCATTTATTTCATTTCACTTTCATTTTGCAGAGCTCAGGGTTTGTTTAAGGTGCTCACATGTCAGCAGCTTCATGCAAACACACCAGTGGATGCTACAGGAGACCATGAGTGGCTGTGAGTATCTGCACTGACCCCCCGCCCGCAGTTTATCCATGAACAGGAGCCACTCCAATGAGCTGAGTCTGATTTTAAAAGATCTTTTGAGTGTTAAACATGTAATAAGATGCTCGGTGCTATTTCCAAACCAAGACATGTTCCTGGCTGATTTACAAAAGGCCACAGTCTCCACTTTTATGTGGGCAAATGCTTTTAAAAATTGGCTCCTGGGATTTCGGGTGCTCATTGATTCATCTTCTCTCTAGCCTCCATCTCTGACCTTTCCATTACCAACTTTTCCATCTCCAACTGCTTCATCATCCTCCTGAGCATGGGCACACAGCTAATAAATCTGAGTCTTTAATTGCCCTCCCACACTGTGTGGCTTCATCTGAGCCATCATTACTGTCGCTGTGCCTTGTCCCATCCCTCTGCTTCCAGGTTTGTGCTGCTGGAGTCAGCAAGAAGATAAAACTGTTATTTAGGTTTGGGTTTAGGTACAAATCCCTGCAGTAACACACTCCATGGCCCCACACGATGTGTCTGACATGGCTGAATTAGCTCTGTCTGGGGGAGGTACAAACCCTCTGCTTTTATCTCATGCAAGGCCCCATTTTTTGATTCTTTATGCAGCTGAAACTATGAGAAAAATTTGTGTAGGGAAAAAAATCCCCACAAACCCACCATAAATTCCCTTGCTAAAGACATCAGTAAGGGCAGAGGGTGCTGGCCCAGTGGTGCCAGGACCATTAGGGTGGAAAAGCCTCAAGATCACCCAACGCCTCTGGAACCCAAGGGAGATTTATTTATTCCCCGCAATTTATCCCCTGTCAGGAAGTTTCCCACAGCCCTCCAGGAGTGGGTGCAGCAGTATCAGCAGGCACAGGTCTATCAGGCTGAGCAGAAGCTTTTCCAGGAACTATCTAGTGACACACGTGACCGTGCCCGGCCGATACGTGACAGGCATTCACCGGCTTCCCGGCCAGTCAGTTGACTTTGTTATTCAAACTATTTTAGTGATGGTTTTTAATCCCAGGCTTAAGTTTTTTCTTTTTCTATTTTTTTTTCTCCCTCTTCTTTTTTTACTCTCTGAACAAGGGAATCTCTATGCTGGCAGGATTCAGAGAGGCACAAAGGAGGGAAAAACAAGTTTCAGCCAGAAGAGAGAGAGAGAGAAAAAAAAAAGGATGCTGTTAGCATTCCCTGTATTTGAGGGGGTAAAAACATTTTGCTGTCAACTCTGTTTTAAAGGGTAAGTGCCAACAGCAGCCCCGTTACTATGCAAATAAATTGTGTGCTCAGCCTTTCCCTCTCAGTGCAAAGTTTTGGGGCTTTTTAGCCAGGGGAGCTGGGCCGTGGGGGCTGGCAGTGCCCCCCGATGTCCCCAATGCTCCCATCCCCATCCCTGGAGATGGCCACTGGCTGGGGGTGCCACTGCAAAGCTCTGGACTTTGGCAGGAGCCCGTGGGGGTGCCCAAGTGTCCCCCAGATAAGGTGGGGGGAGCAGTGCAGAGGAGTGGGCTGGGTACTCCCTGCCCCTTGTCAAAAGCAGGTTCAGGCAGCTGGCAGCAGAGCCCTTGGCTGTGCCTCTGTGACAGGGGACACCCCAGGGGGAGGGAGTGCCTGGAAAGGGCAGAAATCTCACCCAAGACACCCCCTTTCATGGCTGGCAAATGGGGAAAGTCTGGCAGCAGCCACCCTGGGGTACAGGGCTGTCTCTTACTCACTGCTGCCAGGTGGAAAGGGAGGTGATGCCAGGACATGGTGCCAGACTGTGGCTGGGTTCATCCAGATGATGACCAGCACCCAGCACTGGCATTTATGGTGGCACTTCCCCATGACAGCAGAGGGGCTGCACATGCCTCAGCCCACACAAGCCAAACCTCCCCCTGACAGCCCCAGTGTGATGGTTTCCTATAAAAAAGATTTGAATTTGTCAGGCAAATGATTGGGCATGTGGGCACAGCTGCTGAGAGGTGGCCTGAGCTGGGTCAGCTGCCAGCATGGCCACAGGGATGTGCCCAGGACAAGGTCTGGCCCCTCAAAGTTGGTCCCACCCCTGGAACTTGCCAAACAGATGGTGCTGCCAGGGCTGTGCTGCCAAAACTACCCAGCCCTTGCTGTTCCTCCTGTCCCTGTGGCTCACTGAAGCTTTTAAAACCAGCATTGTGACCCCCCTCTGCCTGTCCCCTCCCTTGGCTTCTGGCTAGCTGCAGCAGAGCTGAGTTGCCCAGGATGAGCTTTCTTTGTGCTGGGACAACATAAAGAGGTGGAAGTGGATGCTCCATCAACCAATGCACTAAAAAAAAAAAAAAAAAAATTATGTTTTTAAGCAATTTCAAAATGATTTGAGCACTTGTGCCACCCTGATCAGTCAGACAGCCACTGCCTCTCACCCACACCCCACTGCTCATACTCTGCAGTTTATCTCTTGTCCTTCTAACACAGCAACCCTCTGAGCTCTTCCCACTTTCCCAGCCTAGCACAGGACAGGGAAGTGCTTGGGCTCCTCTCCGGAGGCTCCCACCAGGAAGAAGGATGGCAGAGCTCATGATTCTGAATTTCACAGCCGGGTTTTCACAAGCAGGAAGGAGGCAGGTTGGGCTGTTGTTTTGATGTGGCTGTTTCTAGAAATGAGCCCTGAGCAAAACTGAGCGGAATCCAGGAATGGCAGCGCCGGGTGCTGGGAGCGCCGCCTGCGCCCTCGCTTCCTGGCAGTTTGGCCACCTTTCAGGAAATCAGACAGCTAAATGGAAAATCATCACTCTTTTCACTTCAGAGCGCACTGCACACATGGGTTTTTCAACAACAAATCCATGTTCAGCAGCCTCGTTGTCCCCATGGAGCGGGGGAGGTGTCCCCAGCGAAGACAAAAGCCCAGTTCAGCAGTGCCAGGCACCACGGCCTGGGGACGGGCACCTCAACGCTGCTGGGCTGGGGCCAAGTGCTCCCCAGCAGTTCCCAGCACCCCCATCCAAAAATCCTCCCCTCCCTTCTCCTCAAGAGGACTCCTGACAGGGAGAAAGAATTGCTGAATAATCTCCAGCCCCGATAGCACTTCAAAGGCAGGGCCCGGGCCAGGCTGCGCTCCGCCAGCGCCGCGCTGGATGCGGCGCTCGGCTCTTACTCCTTTGGCAGCCCCACAGCAGTTCCAGAAAGTAATTACTTAAAAAGGAAATAAATGTCACCCACACGGTTGTAAGCAAAACCCCGGGCAGGATGAGCAGAGCCCCACCAGGATCTGCATTCTCACGCAACACAAGCAAGGCAGGAGCGAGTTGTTTCCATTCATCGAGATGGGCTCTTCACTCTGAGGGCTACTGCTGACATTAGAGGTGCCCACCGTGGGCATTTAAGCTCCCCAGGGCAGGCACAGTGCTGAACTGCCTCTGCTTCCATCCTACGGCATCCTCTTCCCCCAGGATGGCTTCAGGCACCACCACCTGAACCAGCAGCAGATGTTGGTGCCAAAAATGCGGCCCTTCCTGGCACCAGGCCTGCTGTGATCTTTATGGAGATGAACCAGATAACCGGCATGATCAAACAGAGTAATTTTATTTACTTTAACAGATTGATCCTTGAAGTTTGTAACTGTCAAAACCTGAACACTGAACTTCTAAAGTGAGTTGGGTGGGGGAAGTCAAATGCAGCACCAGAGCAGCGAATGAGGTTCAAGGGTGAGGCTCTCTGCTGCTGGCACCTGCCTGGTTCTGCTGGATCTGAGACACCCTCAGCAAATCCCATTAACCAGGACAGGGCTCTGGCAAACTACTCTCTTTCAGAGAAATTCAGTTTCAGAAAAATAACCCCCAACTTATTTTAAGCAAATAACAGAAGGAAAGTGATGGCCCGGAAACGCTGGGGTGAGATCCCATCTGCCCCTGCTGCCTCTGGAGCCGCACCAGGATGGCAGCACCTCCCACCCTCTGCTCCACACAGTGTGAGGAAGCACTTGGTACCAGCCCACGGGGTTCTGTGAGCTCAGAAACCCTGAGGTGCCTGGGGACATGCAGAGCAGTGGCAGCATGTGGGACATGCAGGATGGCAGCAGAGGCTCCTGCCACAGGACACCCCCCCCAGCCCACCCTGGCACACTCGAGGGTGAAGCCCAGCATGGCCAGACCAGGGCTGGGAAATACTGCCTAAGGCACTGCAGCCAAGCAAACACGGTACCATACAGCATCAAATAATCTTAAAAGTTAAAATAGTTTATTGCTGTCTTTGTAGAAATGCACTTACATCGCCTGTTCTCTTCCTTTATTTGGCTGTTGGATTACAGGCATAAAAAGGTTACATTTACCCATTTGTTCAGTGACATAACACCTTTTTCTCTATTGCTCCACTCATGATATTCTCCTAAACCTTGCTGGCCAACAGCCCCAAATCTCTTTTACATAAATACTGTAAATGTCTCCATAGGTTGCAGCATTGTAACAAAAGATCTACCAAAGTAGACAACATGTTCAGTATTCTTGGTTGGTTTTTTGCATTTAAAAATATACCTAAATTTGAGATAATCTTAACAGAGTAACAATTACAATAAGAAAATAGTACAGTGCGTTGACTAAAGGAATATTCTGCTCTCCTTCAAGCCAATATTCCCTTTTGCATGTTGAAGTGATTCAGCAATTACTTAAGAACTTTTACCTACATACAATAATTTAGTAAAATGAGAATTAAACAAGGCAGATACTTACTACTATTCTTCTGTCTGCAATTCACAGCTCATGCGAATAAAATCGCAATAAATATTAAAAAATAGTTTTTCTTTTGCTTTTTTTTTTCTGTAAGGCATCTCTGAGTATTACAAAGTTTTTGTACAACCAAAAAATAAGATTGCTTTTTTTCCATGTTCTCCAAGTACCTCTGTACCTCACCAGTAAATAAGAGGATTGTAGGCTGGATGAGGAAGGAAGGGCTGACGGGAAAGGGGGCAGAAAGAAGACCACAGGTGATGGAAGCAGACTGCCATGTGTGCAAGAATCTGTCGTTTTCCTGTGAAACATTTCAGCTGCTTTTAGAACATCTTCAAGACAGTATCTGTCCAGACTGAAGGAAAAAAAAAGGGAAAAAACTTACCAGAAGTCCACCTTCGTAAGCACAAGCCTGCAAGGATTTGGGTTCGCCCTCAACACTATAAATAGCTTAGGTATCGATATGCACCTACATACAGGAGATAAAGGGACGGGGTGATTTTTTTTTTGTTTCTTTTATAGTTTTTTTATCGTTTTGCTGTCCTAGTCGTATCCTTGCACGGCGAGAGATTGTCCGGGGAGGTCGGGAGGGCCCTCACTGCATGCGGTCGGGCTGCAGCTGCTGGGGCTGGTACTGCACGAAGGCGGCGGCAGGCGCCGCGGGGTTGCTGGCGGTGAGGGGCGGCTGCACCGTGCCCGTGTAGCCGTATCCCACGAAGCCGGCGGCGGGGGAGGCAGCGTAGGGGTACTGGTCGTAGGCAGCTGTGGTGTACTGGGAATAGGCTTGGCTGGCGGCCGTGTAGTCGATGTAGGGAGACGTGATGGACTGCACGGGGGTAGGGATCACCACGCTGGGCTGGATGATAGCTTGGGGGTAAACATAGTGAGGCGTGAGTCTGTGGAGGTAAAGGGAGAGAGTTAGTGAGGGGTTGGGATCCTCCTGGCCTGCATGGCCCCTCTTCCCGCCAAGTTTGTGTGCGTCAGCCACGGGAACGGTGCTGCCCAGCAGTGCGGCCCTCGAGCGAGGGGTGCTCCCCAGGGTGGGGATGGAAAGCAAACACTCCTAGACCTGAGGGTGGGAGTAGTGCAAGGTGAAGCATGGGCTACTACTAATACACACACCCTGGTCCCCACAGCTTGTATCTCCCACTATCCAGGCTGCTGAAATCCAAAATAAGCTCCCTGGAAGGCCGTGGCACAGCCTCTGGCTCACCTCATTTCCTCGGCCTCCACACGCCTTGCCTGTCCCTGCCAGACTTTCTGCTCCTGTATTCTCCATCCAAACTTGGGTGGAGGGTCCTGAGGATCCACAGCCCCTATGGGGCACCTCCTGGCAGCAGGGACAATGTGTCACCCTCCATGTGTCCCACCAGGAATGACCACTGACCCCAGGCACAGCCCCAGGCCCTCCAGGCTGCCGGGTGTTATCAGTTACTACACACTTACACCATGTTTCCACAACACTGGATGTTTAGGGAATGCTACAGGGTGTTTGTTGTAAAACAGGAGATATAAATGCTGCTTTCTCCCCCCCAGTAGCTGGCAGGGCAGTGACACTCCTGTGTCCATGAGCTGTCACATCTGCCCCTGGCATCTCTGCTGCCCTTTCCATGAGGGCCCAAAAGTGCAGCTTCTCCCAGGCTCGCCCCTGCCCTGAGGAGCTGTGCTGCTGAGAGGAACTTAACAATGTCACAGTCAATTAAAGTCCATAGATGGAAAGATCCTGGAGGTGATTAATGCAGGAGTGCCTACTAATTTGTTAGAAACTGCTAATGAGGAGGAAAGGGGAGGGGCGAAAAAGCATCGAAATGGAAGGGCTGTATTTTCCAAAGGGCCCACGTCAAGTCAGGCCTCAAACAAGGAAAAAACTGTGCAAACCTGAAGGTTTAGGTACATCCACACCAACTGCCATGGGCCAGGCAAAAAAGGGGCATTTATGAGGCCTGAAGAGTGAGGCAGAGTGACACACCTGGGGTTTGTTTAAGAAATAGGGTGTGCAGGCTATCACCAGCAAATGGCACAGGACCAGTGGAAGATCAGAGCCTCTTCTGGGGAGAAGAGAAGGTCCCTTTGGCCACTGCTTGCTGAACCACATAAGGCCACAGAATGAGGCAAAGCCATCCCCTGAAAGCCACCCTGTCTCCAAACCCAACTCACTTTGTCCAATAAAAAAAATCCCCAAGGCAAAACTCTGCAGAGAGATTATGCAGATTCAAATATTTTGGGGATTTTTGTGTGGATGTGTGTGACAGCACATTTTCAAGCACAACCACTTTTAAAAGCCTCCTACAGGCTCTTCACAAGGCACAGGGCTGTAAGTAGCTACCCTCATTCCACCTGAGCATCTAAATCTCAGCCACCACCTACAGCGTGCTGGGGTCCACCTGGGGCTGGTCCCTCCTACCCAGCACTTACAGGGCAGTTCCCACTTGCTTTACAAGCAGCACTGGATGGTTTAATCTGCTCTCCAGACAGGAGAAAGGCTTCTCACAAACAAGGGCTCATCTGAACCGAGTTTTCTCTCCTTTTCCCACTCCCATATGCAGTTTGTTTTTGCTTGAGACAATTTGCATGACAAGAGAATGACTGCTCTCCTCTCCCCACACAGCAACACTGCCTCTGAAATCAGGGTACTTCCATATGCCCAGGGAGAATGGATGGTGGTGAGCAGCACCTCAACTTTTGAGTCAGTGCAAGACCTTCTTCTAAGGCCACCAGACACCCCTGGAGAGCAAGGGGGACCTCACAGTCCTTCAGCCCATAAGCACACCATACCCAGCATCACCCTGTGGGTAACAGGAATGAGATGAGGCAGCAGAAATGCACAGAATCCCTTTTTGTTTAGCTCTGATCTAAACTGAGGCCAGCACAGCTGAATCAGAGCTGGAGCTCAGGCACCAGCTCAGCCCAAGGGCACTTCATGTCACACACTCACACCAGGCAGTGGCAGCCACCTCTTGGAGGAGCAGGGCTGAGTCCCACACTGAGGTTTGGGATTTTCTCTTTCATTTCGTTTTAACTAACTCAGAGGTGCAATGCTGCTCAGGCACTGGCCCTTGGGCAGGCTCTGTCCATGCTTATTGCTCTGCCCCTGGCAGATCAGCAGCTCAGCCAACATCCTGCATCCCAGACTGGGGATGGGTGCTCTGGCTGCTCTCACTTCTCCCTGCCTGTCACACCCTGCCACCAGGCTTCCTGGTACTCCAGGGCCCAACAAAGTTAAAATCACTCCACAAATGCAACAAAAAAAAGCACATTGCACTAAAAACCACCCGGTGGCAGGAGCAGAGGAGGGGCCTGCACTTTTCCTGCCCATAGCAATTCCACCTGTGCTCACCAAACAACCAGGACAGCCCAAGAGACTCCTGGCAATCCAGCCTGAGCATCACCCTGTCTGAGCAGCTCCTCCATGTCCCCTGCTGCCACCCAACTGCTCTCCAGAGCTGGCACAGCCCATGTGGGGAATGTGGTGCCATCAGGGTGAATGGACATTCCAAGCTCACCCCAAGAAACTCTGCATTGTTGGCTTTGCTTTCACACACGGAGCTCCACAGTGGGCTCAGAGACAGCAAATCTACACTACAGATTTCCTTCAGCAAGGGAAAAATCCAGCTTTTCAGTGCTATTTGGAATAAAAGGCACCACTAGCTTGGAAGGCAGAATGTACTCCTGTATCCCAGAAATCCATCCCACCAGCCCAGCATACACAAGCACACATCACTCACAATAGCTGGTACTGCACTAAAAAATCACACTCAGCAAGTCCAAGATCTGCTTCTAAAGGGAATGTAAATGTAAAAGGGAAGGTTCTTTTGGTCTGTAGGATTTCAATAATTCACCTAGAAATTTCAATCAAGATATTATGCAGTTTGGTCTTCTGAATTAGGTGGACAGATGGCAATTCATCAATCAAAACAAAACACACAACCCAAAGTAAGGTCACTTTGAAGACTTGCAGCTACAAACAAAACAAACCAGTGCAGTAGGATGAAGTTCTCTGCTGGCTACATTTAGTATCCACAAAAAATCTTAAAATATTTCTCCCTCTTCCATTATTCCTGAACATGATCTTTCAGGAGATAAATTTAAAAAAAAACCCAAGCTGTTCTGGAGTTCTCTTTCTAGAAAACAGCAAACTCTAATCTGAATTTCTACAGGATGAGTCACATCTGTGTTTTAAGATGCCTTTCCCTTCCTCCCTCCCTGCAGTTCTCCTCCATCCCCCACGATGGGCCCTGCCAGCCAGAAGAGAACTTCATCAAAAACACACACGGTGTGATTATAAAACACCAACCAAGTGATCAGCCGTGGCCACCACACACCAAAGTCACCCCGTGAACAGCAGATGGACGAGATGCTGCTGGCACGACCACGAGCCACGGGCAAAGGCCACCCAACACAAGGAGCATGGTCAAACCTAAGCCCAGAGGCAGCAGTGGCACGGGAGGGGCAGCAGGAGGGACAGCAGGGACTTGGCAGGGCCCTCCTGGTAGCAGCCCATGCTCCTGACTACGTGGCACCATGCCCCAGCAGCCAGAATTGAACCAGAACAGAGATGGTCACAGAGCCACTGGCAGGGGGACACAGGCTCTGTCCTGCTTTGGTGGGGGATAGAACAAAAGGGTTCTGGTGCAGGCCTGGGTGGAGATGTTCAAACACGTCAGGGGAGGCATCCGTGGCTCCAGGCAGGTGAAAAGGTCCCTTTCAAAACCTGCCATCACCCAGGTCTCCACACCACAGCAGCAGGGCAGGGCTGGCTGGGGGGCAGCAAGAAAAAAGGGACAAGTCAGGAGGAAATGTGTCCCACTTCTCTCCCCAAACACTGAGGAAGAGGAACAAGCTCTCATCAACAGAGCTCATCTCAGAGACACTTTATATATTTGACTGTTTTCTATAAGATTTACCCCTAAAATGTGCTTTAGCTGCACCTTCTCAGCTCTCTGCCATCCTGCAGGACTTTCTACACGAGCCATGAGCTGTTCCTGCAAGCTGCTCCTGCACAATGCACGAGTTTGGGAGAGCAACAAGGTGTGAGTTCCTGACCCCTCAATCTCTGCCAGCCCTGCTGGGAGCTGGTTTTGTCAGCTCTGAAGAGGTGGAGACAGCTGCACCCCTCTGTCAGGAGGGACACGGCATCACACAAACATTTGGGAAACAAGGAGGGGCACAGGGCTCTTGGCAGCCTCGCAGAGATCAGCACACAAATGCCACCACCACGACCAGCCTTTTATTCCTTGAAGAATAAAAGAAACAGAGCCCTTTGTGTCTGCCAGTGAAGGCACAAATTCTGGCATTTCACCCCAGGAATTTGGCCTCCATTTCCACTAGAGCTGACCCATTGGCTGCCACAGGGACACCCACACTGCCACAGCACGTGATGGCAGGGGGTGCTAGGGGTGCTGCAGAACCAGCTGAGCACAGCCCCTGGAGATGTGACACCTCCAGCACTGCCTGCAGGGCAGATCCAAAGGTGTATTTTGAAGTGGGCTCCTGAGTTTAAAGCTGCTCTGGGAAGCACACCCCACACTTGCACTGGCAGTGCCACGGCACCACGGCACAGCTGGAGATGCAGGCACACATCCTGGTGGAATTCACACTCCAAGGAATCGTTCCTGAGGGACACTCCCAAGCCAGCAAGCACTCACCTCGAGGAGACACTCAGTAAAGGTGTGTGGAGTGCAGGCAGGGCTGGCCACAGGTATCATGCGGGCCCCAGCCACGATGACAGGCTGTGGAAATGTGAGAAATTCAGGTGCTGTTCTCAATCCAGACATGAGGAGGAGGCTGCAGGATGTCCCTGCCTGCCCACCAGGACTCTCACTCCAGGAGGGGACCACAGTTTATCCACTAACACCTGGGTGCAGATCAGGACATTGGTTGTGCCCTGATCACTATCCCTCACCATTCACCAGGGCTGGGCTTCAACCAAAACATGACAAACCTCCAACTCCTAAACCCCTTACTAAAGTTGATTTAAAAATGCACTGAAATGTCAACAGCTTCTGCCTCATCAGCCAGCTATCCCAGCCAGCTCAAAGTCACACAAGGATGAACTCTGCAGCTCCGTGGGATTTATCATCACCTGCTGCAATATGACACAAACACAAAATAGAAAAGCAGTCAAGACAATTTCTGCTCCTCTTGTAACTGATTTGCCTGTCTGCCTTCTCCTCATGCTCCTCTGTCCCTCTGAGAAGACTTACACAGCAGCCTGTGCAAACAGGTACAGGACTGAGTTTCCTGCTTCCCTGCTGGGAGCAGATGTCACCACACCAGTGGCAATCACCAAGGCATGACATGCCACAACAGACTGCCCCAGACTGCAGTCAGTGGGGGAAAAAAACAGAAAAAAAACAAAACAAAAAAAAAGGCTGCAGACCAAAGATTGGAGTACATCTCAGAAAGATCTAATACTTTTTCTCAGCTCAACCAAGAGTCAGAGATCAACATGCTGAGCTCCACCATGAGTTATAGCCAGGTTCAATAGTTTTATCCTCTGCATCTTGCTTCCCCCACACCCAAAGGAAGAAGGAAAAAAAAAAACCCATGATCCCAAACAAAGGCATGCTGGGCCAGACCAAAAATAGTTTTGGAGAGAAGCAGGCTGAAAAACACTCAGGTAGCAGGAGATAACATCTGCCTGAAACAAGAGCCATCTGGCACCAAGGAAAAAGCCACATGGAAGTTTATCCACAACTAGTCAGCTCTCCAGAGAAGGAAAAACCCCTCCCCTTTCCAGTTATCAGCACAGCCAAACCAGAAATTAACTGACAGAAGAAACAGGGAGTGTTTCACACCAGTGCCTGACAGGAACCTGAGTCCTTCAACATCCTTGTGAGGAACCTGGCAGGATGGTCTCCAACAGATTAACCCAGGAAGCCCCAGAATTCTGAGCTCTCCAATTTTATTCTGCAATTTAGAGAAAATCAATGGCAGAAACATCTCTAGTTTTCTGTCTTCTGAAGTACCTGACAAGTTTTGGAATAATATACATAGTGACTACTTTCAACTGGTTCCATTTTTAACAGACTTTCTTTCTTTATACATGATCCCTTCCACTGACCTTTAATTAAAACCATCCACTCATTTCATTTATCTAAACCCCTTTCTTGGAGAGATTAAGCATTCTGAAGTAGAATGCTTCAGCTATGGAAGAAGCAACGAAATATCTCTTTTTGATAAAAGAAGGCCTACACTTGATAAAACAAGTAATTAAGTAATTTCTCAGTCAAGAAAGAAATTCCATTTCAAGAGTTTGTGATCTCTGCTACCAGTTGTGCCTTTGTGGTAGTAGAACATTTAAGACATCTCAATCTAATCCCTCCACACCTTCCTACAAGCTGGAATCATGGGGGATGCCTGGATCCAGCATGATTCTTCCAGCCTCTGCTGCTTTGGCCAGAGCAGCTCAACTCTGACAGAGGAGAGCTAAAATGCTCAAAGCTGGTGACAGGAAAATTGCAGGGGACAGCACAACCCTGTTTACAGCACTTGGAGACTGAGAAACAGGAGACTGAGTTTTAACTCCGAGGCCCAGGACTTTTCATCTTTTGTGATCATGGAATATATTTAGCTCTGGTATGTAGCTTGCTCCCATCCGTGGGGAACAAGTTCTTCATAAAAGTCGTATTTAGAAGTGACCCGGTGTCCTTGCTACCAAATTATCAGCACAACAACTGTCTGGTTCCCTGGCTGGTGCCCTCAGCGCCAGGGCAGGATGCCCAGGGCTGCATTCATCATTCGAATTACTGGGCATGTGCTTAATACTACGAGTTGGGGCCCATATGCCAACAGCTGCTCAAAGGAAACATGAGATCAAGCACAAGCTGAGCTGCTCTGGAAATTCAGACGTGTGCATCAATCTGCCACATTGGGACTCTGTGGCACCAGCCAGAGCAACACAGGTGAATTTTGGATCTGCCACTCCCCAGCTCCTGCACCAATGGGAAAGGACTCAGATCTCTGCTGCTGGGGAGAATGAAGAGGAAATCCACCAGAGGCAATGGAATCACACGGAGAAGGTGGCACAACTCAAGCCATGTGCTGTAAAGACAAAGCCAGAGCCAGCTCTGGCTGTCTCTCCATCACACACAAGCCTGTGTGCCCTGACTGCCCAGGAATGGCTCAGATCCTTCACCCAGAGCCTGCCCCTTGCAACAGGTCTGAGCTCACACATCATTCACGTAGCCAAGTGTGAGGTCACTACATCAGACCACGCTTTTGTGTTGTTTTACAGGCAGAACATGAGCAAATTCTGCCCCAACCCCAAAAAATAGGCACGCCATACCCTTGGGTTTGACACCAGCATTTGCCACCTTGAAGTAGATGTTCAAGAAAATTCTCAAAGCAGTCTGATCTGCTTATAAATACATGTTTATGCTTAAAAACCATAAAATAAAATAATAAAAAAATTAAAAAGGGATTTCTTTCTGACTGGCAAGCATTTGGTCTGAACAGCAGTCACCATGCATGAGAACCAGCAGCTGAAGCGTTTGGAAAATGGATTTGGACATTTCTTAGGAAATGCCCCCTTTCCCCCCCATTTCATGTTCCTGGCACAGAGTAACACCAGGTGCCGGGTGCTCCATCCACATGAGCCTGGCAGAGTGGGATGGGATCCTGCAGGCTCCAGCTCCAGGCAAGTGGGCAGTGGGAAGCTGGAGCAGGGGGATGCCAGCTGACAGAGGCTGGGCACAGCACGCGCCCTTTTATAAGCATAACCACAGGAAAGATGAAAGTTTGTTGCCTTTTATTTTTAACCCAATAGAGAAATTTTAAGGATAAACAGCTGCAAGGGAGGCTGGGCTGACACAAAGAGGGACTTTCTTCACTTCCTAACTGTAGCAGCATAAGCGCATGAAATTTTAAACTCAAAGAGATTTAACTCTTTCTTAAGCTTTTAAACTCTTTCTGGTGTTGCTAGAGACCAAATGTGGGCCAGAGGCCGGGGGGCACCAAAACAAGTAACTACACATGGATGGGGTCTCTGGAGCAAACGACATCCAATGTGCAGCTATGGAAAGAGCTGGATCCTGCCATAAGAGACAGCTTTATGTTTGCAAGAGCTCAGTCACTTACTCAGTCACTGGTAGATCTCCCACACAGATAGCTCCTTCGCTGAGGCACAGCCACAGGAATGCTTCTGCCATATGCTGTGTCCAGAGCAGCAAGCACAGAGGAGAACCAGGGAATCCCCATTCCCTGCACTCAAACCTGCCTCCACCTCCAGAGTCAGGAACCACGAGGTGGGACCAAGTAGCTCTGCCACATCACCTGATCACATGAAGCATGGCAGCTGCAGGGACACACTGGCACTGCCAGGTGCCTCCGAGCAAAACAGTCTGCAAGCCCCAGGCTGAGCCCCAGGCCCAGTGCTGCTTCCCTAAACTCAGCAGCCGGATCTCCAAGTCACCCTGACACAGACACATCCTTTGCCTTGCATTACTGTTAAGATCTCTGGTTACAACAAGCTAGAAACTTCTTTTCCAAACAGGATTTACTACTGACTCCGTGCTGTCTGCTGTGCAACTGCCTCCCCTGCCAGGACAGCAGGAGGAAGGAGAGAGGCTCCTCGTGGTTTCTCTTTCTGTTCCGCATAGCCCTGGCAATATTTACAGCTGCATTTAGGTGTCTGGGGCTGGGGGGGAAGCCTTCAGTTTATAAATAATCCTCTCTGGTGTTTGAGTCATTTTCATAGTTTCCATTCATTTCCGATTTCACCAAAACCTGCATTTTGTGGCTTGATAGGACGGACTGGCTGCTTGCTCTTCGTTAACCGCCCAGGAGTTAACGGTTGTTCATTCATTCCTGCCCAGCCCAGCTCACTCACCAAGCACCCCGTGCCCCGTGACAATCATCTTTTGGAAACCACAATGCCAACCCCTGGGCACAAACACTTTGCAGAGAGGGAGAGCCAGGCAACATCTCACACCAGGGGCAAAGCAGCTGAGCCACCAAAGTTTCCTTTGGGAAAGGTCGGGATCCACTCGGTGTGGTGCAAACACAACAGCAATCCATTGACAGACCCTGATAAACTCCTCATCTACCCTCATATCCCACTGAGGGCCAAGGAAATGGTGGGTTCAAGGGAATGCAGCAAGAGTGGAGCTTGGCAGACTCTTAATTTTGTTGGTCTACTGAGGAGGCAAAGCCACAGAGCAGCCACAGTTGGGGTGCTCAGGTAAACACATTCTGCAAAACCCACATTTCCAGTGATTCGGCTGCAGCAATGACTGAATTCAATTAAATTCTTGTTTACTGATGCTTGCAAATAATGATATATAATCCCCTGCCTCCAGCCCTCCATTCTTCTGGTTCCTGTCTCTTGGCAACTGATAAATAATTTATAATGTTCTCCACTGTATGTGCTAACTGCAGCTCTGCTGGTTTAATGATGAAACCAATGCCTAAGAACTGCAACAGGAACTGTCTAGATCACAAGGAACATGTAATCAGTCCATTCCACACTCCTCTGGATGTGAAACCAAAAGCAAACTATTGGGAAAAAAAATGTTTTCAAGAGCTGCGGCTGCGGGGTAGGAAGGGCACCCAGAAAACTGCAGATAATCTGCAAGGTGCTCCTGCCAACAAGAGGAGTTTTAACGGGCTTCACCATTCTGCTCTTCTCTGTTCCCATGAGTGGCAGGACTCGCCAGAGGCTGCTTTTATTGGCAACTTCTCTCCTGCACTCCCATGCAAAAGTCTCTGGGTTCGCATCTCAAAGGTGCTGCTGCTTTGGGGGCTGTGAGAGCTCTTGCAGCCCCCATGCAAGGAGAGCTCTTAAAAAGCAGCATTTGGTCTATTGCAGACTAATGTGGCTCTTGCCCCAAAAAAGGGGAGACTCTTCCTTTCATGGCAGATGTTTTCCAAGGCTTTCCAGCAGAGCTGTAACTGCTTGTGAGAAGCAGCGTGCTTGAAGCACACACAGCACACGCACACTGGGTGTGCACTATTGTGGCAACACAGCCTCTCACATCCACAAACTCATCGGAATGAGATTATCCAGGCAGTTGGCAACTGCGGCCATAAGGGCAGAGGAATGAAAGTTTTATTGTTAGCTGATTTTTTTTTCTTAAAAAAAAAAAAAAGAAAAAAAAAGAAACAAAACACCCCCAAAAAAACAAGCGGAGAGCAGAGAAGGGATGAAGTATTGCTGTTGACAAAGGCCAAAATCCCATCTATTTATATTAGAGTCACACAAAAACCACACCAGGGCAGTGCTCAAAAGCCTTAAAAAATGCCCTTACTTTCTTAATGCTCTTAGAAAATAATAATAAAAAACCTTATCAATATTCACTTTCTAAAATGGTGTAAAAAAAGAGCTGCATCAATCATTAAACAGTTAAATGAGGGCAGTATGACAGTCACTATTGTTCTCGTGAAGCACACTTGTCTTTTGCCGAGCAGCTGCCAGATCCTATTAGATGTATAAAAAGAGGACTTTTCTAACCGAGTAGGGATGGTATAAGCCATTGAAAACAGCAGACAAAAGCCCACTTTTGCAGACTATTCAAGCCTTGTATAACATCTGTCCAAAATCAATTTTTGACCTAATGTTACTTTCATTAAGTAACAGACTTTGTTTCCAATGCAATTTGTTTTCTAGGATAAAACTGTATCCTAAGCGTTATTACGTGGGAAATGGCACAGAGGAAGCAGAGGATCTTATTTGAGAAACATGAGAACAGAATTTGCTTAATTGTTTTGACACCTTAAGTACTATAATAGAGAAACTATTTTCCATTTATTTGAATTCCTGTGAATTCTTGAAGTTGGCAAAGCAGCGAGCAATGCGCTGGGTTTATTATGACTAAGATTTACTGAGGATAAAGAAGGATCTTTGGGAATTACATTAAAGCTGACAAATGCACAAAACTCCTGAAATCTCCACCAGAAATAAAGTACTCTGAACATTAACAACAGCTGTTGAAACTGTCCACTCTTGATGGCGAAGGCTTTTTTCACACATTTTAAATAATGAGGAAGTTGATTTGTGAATCGGATTTCAAACAGACCGTTAGGAAACATTTCGACTTACCCAAAGGGTCTCTGAATGAAGGCTGGATGTAGCTGCTGCACACCTATGGTAAAACCTAAAAAAAAAAAAAAGGTTCAGAAAAAAAAAGAAATATTAATGAATGGCATCCATTGTACCATTCAACTCGTAACACACAGGCAGAATTACACCACACGTCTTTGCATTTGATCTGCTATGCATGTGAGCAAATTCAGAGCCCCATTTAGAAACAAGTTAAATTTAACATGCATATGTGATATGCACAAGGAGCAGATGGGAATTCATGATGAAAGCCCAGTGTGAACGTGCTGTTATGGAACAGACAATGGGGTATAAAGCCTTATTTTACACACTGGGTACTGCGGTCATTAAACCAGAGGGAGAAATGACAAAGTGGATCTTACTGTTAATTCTCATGTAACAAAGAAGTTAACGGGCAAACAGATCTGCCGTGGAAGGAAACAGCTTTAACACAGTTCTATGAACTTTGGTGAGTAACATTAGTGCAGCAGGGCTGAGTAAGAAGATCCAGCAGAGAGGTAACTGGACTATGCAGTGTCCTCAGCCAACAATCAGAACTATGGGGGACAGATAAATGTGCATCGTCAGATCAGCTGATTCCAGCCCGAGGAACTTGTTTCCTTGTCTTACAAGTTATTCTAATAGAGAGATGGGATCTCCTGGATGCCTCACCAGTTTGAATACTCCTTGGTTTTGCTCCCAAATACGCCAGGTTCACATTTGCTTTCCTGCCGTCAATGATGGGGTTTGGGTCTTTGCAAGCTCTCTCAGCAGCAGCTCTGTCTGCCATGGTCACCTGGAATCGAGCAGAGCCTTGTTTGTAGCAACAGTGCTTTGAAAACACTCCAGCAACAGGCACTAAGCGGAGTTTATTTATTGTTCTATTTTGAATCGGGAGCTGAACTCCCTTCGTGCAGCCTCGCCTGCACGGCGAGATGGGAAGGGCTGGGACTCGATGGAAAAGCGGGCGCTCCCCCCACGCCCGGTTTCCCCGCTGGGCCGGTGCCAGCTGCTTTCCCCTGCCCTTCCACCTCCTCCCCGTGCCTTTTTCAAGAAGCCGGTGGAGCCCTTCCCAAAACCCGCGGCGCACGGGAGCTCAGGGCAGCTGCGGGCGGGATGCGGGGACCCGCACGGACATCGGGAGGGGGGAGCAGGTGCTGAAACGAACGGCACGGCCTCGGCCAACACGGGGGGCTCCTCCCGGGCCCCCAGCCCAGCCTTTGTCCTGACCGAGCCCCTCGTTCCCGCAGCGGGCACGGGACGGGCGGCGGCTCCGCAGCGCCCGGCACCGGGGGGTCCGCCCGGCCATACCGGGGGTTTCTCCGGTCACACCGGGGGTTTGTCCGGTCACACCGGGGGTCTGTCACCGCACCGGCGGGCTGGCCAGCCCGGGGCTCCGCTGCCGGCCGTTCCCCGGCGCACGG